>ML685780.1:25408446-25757085 GCA_007922175.1 Pelusios castaneus
CATGAGTTTGATGGGGTTCCTTCCCTTCCACCCCATGGATCCAGTTGCAAGAACTGTGTCCAAAATCCAGCACACATGATAAACTAGAGGCAAATTCAATCACCTAAAAGTAGAACTATAAAAAGCACCAGTGGTGTTCAAAGAGAAACAAAGCCCCTTAAGTCAGCTCTACTACCCTTGTAATCAGGGCTTTTTTGTGTGATTGTACTCAGGGGTACTGAGTACCAGAACCTTTTTTTCACAGCGATGTGGCCCCGGCTCCTGCCACCGCCACCAGCAGACCTAGGTCCCTGGCCAAGTACCGGCAGGTTGCCAATTTCTTGGCTTTCTTTTTTTCAATGCCTGATTTCCCAGCCTCTAATCCTGAGAGCTCCCTATAGGTTCGTTGTCAGACATCAAATATACCCAGCGTCCCACCAAGTTCAAAAAGGCTATAAGCTCCTGAAGGTCTTTCTAACTTCCACTCCTCCAAACGCACCCTGACTTGACAGCCGAACTAGGTTCTTCCCATTGCATGTATTGAGACTAGTAATAAATGTTCTATGGGCTAAATTAGACCCTCAGTGACTTATAGACTTTAAGGTCAGAAAGGACCTTTTTGTAGCTGAGGCCTGAGATCTCGTAGGGCCACTGACTTCGGATGTCTCTAGGCAGAAGCTAATGAGACCCAGAAGAGGCTGGACCTCAGCTTAAAGCCGTGGTTTTCAAACTTTTTCAAACCTTTTTTCTCAGAAGCCAGTTGAAAAAAATCATTTATGCCCACGACCCAACAATTACATCTTTGAGCAATGCATTCCAGTCTTTCAGTGGTGGCAGCAGGGGACGCCACGACCCAGTACCCGAGGGTCTGCGACCCACTACTGGGTTCCGATCCATGGTTTGAAAAAATGGTGCTTTTATAACACAGGGAACCTAACCAATGCCAGAAGGTAAAAGACCAGGCCAAGCAGGCAGGAAGAGCTGAGTGGTGTAACCCAGGACTCTCAAGAGTGCTGAAATCAGACTGGGGGAGTGCATTCGGGAATTTGTTTTCCATAAATCTATAACTCCCTTGTGCTATTTTAAGAGTAAAGTGTGTATGGATAAGAAACTGTTAACTTTTGCTAAGCCCGTGTTCCTTGCTTTACTGTTAGATTGTCCCTGAAGGATTGAACTATATGTTAAAACTCTCATGGTCAGATGGTCTCTGGGGTCTAAGCAAGTGGGGGGGAGGGGCTCTTAAGTTGATGGATTACTGGTTCTCACTGCCCAAGAATGGGGTATGTACGTGGGAATGTGCCTGAGAGACACAGATATAGCAACAGCGAGCAGCTACTACTCACATTCAGGAGACCTGGTTGAGTCCATGCACCAGAGAGGTCACAGAGACAGGTTTTAACACATAGGCTGCTGAATGTATAATACGGACATCCTTTCTCCAAAATGTTCAAGTTTGGGGAGGTGGGGGCTGACATCAGACAGTCAAGGGGAGGGACTGGGGAATGACAGGTTTAGACAATATAAAGTCAGTAAGTATTTGCATAATGTTAACAGATTTTTTTATTTTCTTCCTATTCACACATAATTTGCATAAAGAAGGGAGTCACTGTACTCAATGGAATTAAATCAGGAATTAATTTGGTCATCAAACTTGTTTTAAACTTTAATCTTATAGGAAGGATGATCCAGTGCTCAGGATGCTAGTTTATAAACTTGGGAGTTATTCAATCCCCTGCCTAAATCTTCCTGAGTGACTTTAAGCAGGTCAATTAATCTCACTGCCTTGGTTTCCCATCTGTGAAAAGAGGATAACAGCAATTTCGTACCACACAGTGGTATTGTGAGGATCCATGCATTAACGACTGTGGGATACTCAGATGCTATGGTGAGGTGGGCATATGGGGTGAAGACTAAGTGCAACTAGTAAAGAGCGTGTGTATACGCAGGTGGAAAGAAAAAGTCAGCTGTACCTGGATGATACTTCAGTTAGGAGCAAGTTCCCATCTGGAGTAAAAGATGAAAGAAACAGAACAACTTAGCTTATTTAAATGGCTCTACAAATCACAGTAAAGTAACAGAACTGGGTGTTTTAAGATGACTTTATTTAGCTTAGCTAACTGAGGTCAGTGATAGTGAAAAACACCAACTTAATCACCCTTGAGCTAAGTTTAATTTTCTAATTTAACACACAAAAATCTCAATCAATATACATCCGAGGCCACTTAATATCAACTTGCCTGATTTATCCTAAACCAATATAAGGCGACGTTTGGCCTTGTCTAAACATACAATTTGCACTGTTTTATAATTATACTAGTATAGTGTTAAGCAGTACAACCCCATTCCCTCCACTACATAATTATATTTATAGCACATTCCCATATGGGAAGGGGAATAAGCTATACCAGTATAAGGCATTATACCAGTATAACCAGACCCATACTAGGGGTTATACCACTATAACTCTTATGATAAAAACCTAAGCAACGTAACCCCTAACCAATGTAATTATATGGGCACAAAATCTGTACAGATCAGACCTTAAACTGATTTTAAGAGTGTCAATACAAGGGAGTTGCACCAATTTGGTTAAATCAGTAAAACATACTGTAGACCTTAGACTGGAAGTTCTTTGAAGTAAGAACTGAATGTTTGTTACAAGTGTGCACAGAGTTCACTGCAATGGGACAATGGTCTTTGATTGCTGACCTCTAGGGCTATGTCTACACTAGGAAAAGTTAGGTCGACTTTGTTAAGTTGACTTAAAATCACCTTATTAAATCGACTTAACAAAGTGGTGTCCATGGACGTGGACTAAGTCCACTTTGTTAAGTCGACCTAACTGCCCTTAGGTCGACTTAACAAAGTGGACTTAAACATCCACACTGGACTGAGGTCGACCTAAAGAAGAGTTAGTTTGACCTAAGCAGGCTTAAGTCGACCTACCCTACCTATGGTTCTTAGTAAGCTGACTTAAGCTTTCATTAAGTCAATTTAAGGCATTTCTTAAGTCGACTTAATGAAACCCTAGGCTATGTCTACACTTGCACTTTTAAGTCGACTTTAACTAAGTCGACTTAACTAAGTCAATTTTAAGTCGACTTAATTTTCATTAAATTCCAAAGGGGTAGCCGTGTTAGTCTATTGTAGAAAGACAACAGAGTCCTGTGGCACTTTTAAAGACTAACAGATTTATTTATCGCATGAGCTTTCGTGGGAGAAAATCCCACTTCGTCAGACGCTTTGAAGATAGCTATCACGAAAGCTCATGCAATAAATAAATCTGTTAGTCTTTAAAAGTGCCACAGGACTCTGTTGTTAATTTTCATTAAGTCGACTTAAGCAAAGTGTAGTGTAAACACAGGGCACATTAAGTCGACTTAAGCCAAGCTTAAGTCGACTTAATTTACCAGTGTAGACGCAGCCCTAGTGTGGACGTGGGTTTGTTTAAGTCAACTTAAGCCTCCTTAAGTCGACTTAAACTGCCAGTGTAGACATAGCCTAGAAGCTACTGCAATGTGAATAATAAGTAGGAAAAAGGCTTCTGCTGTGGTGATTTCAGCTTGAAGAAAGCCAAATCATTCATTATCAAATCATGGTTCATACAATGGAAAACTGATGATGACACTGAATGGTCCTGGCTGTATAGATGAGCTAGAATCTAAACTGTTTAATGGAAAATGCCAGCCTTGTCTATCCCAGGAGTTTGTCTTGATTTTCTGGCAGTGGTGCCTGGGTAACACACTTGTTGCATGTGTGTAAATATCTATAGGATAATAAATTACAATAATCTTCCATTTTCGCCAGTGCAATCAACTGACTTTCAAGCAGTGGTAAACAGCACTTGTGCAAATTACAACTTATAGAGGTTTACCTGGCCTGCATTGGGCCAGATACATCAGTGGGTGTCTGCCAAATCAAAGTGATCTCCTATGTTATAGGGCAGTGATGGCGAACCTTTTAGAGACCGAGTGCCCAAACTGCAACCCAAAACCCACTTATTTATCGCAAAGTGCCAATACTGAGGTTTTAGTTAGAAAAAACAACTGCCATAGGTTGTTGAACCCTGGGCGTGCGTGCCACCAGACAGGGCGCCGAGTGCCACCTCTGGCACGCGTGCCATAGGTTCGCCACCACTGTTATAGGGCATCATCACCCTAAAGAGTCAAAAGTTTTTTTTCAAAAGGAAGATAACTAGGAGTAGGAATAGCTGGAAGCTTATAAATCTTGAAAAATTACTTTTCAAAAGTATTGTAATTTGTTTCCTTTATCTATACATTCCTGCTTAGCTACACTACTACTTAGAATTCTGCCAATATCTAACATCAGAGGCACAGCTGAAGTGCTTTATCTACAGAGTTTTTACACAATGCATTGTCCTTTATCTGTATCACTAGGCCCAGGAGCTCCAAAACATGAAGAAAAAATCCTTTGAGGTAAACTTTTGAAGTAAGGTTAGAGAATTTAACATTCCAATGGGTGTGAGGAGAGGCCATAAATACAGAATGAAGGCAGAAGGTCACGCAAGACAAATAATTTGGGTAAACTAAGACCTGTTCTATACTTAGGAGAAGGGCTGGGGGTTTTTTTAGCCAAAACCATAAATATAGCACAACTTCTAGAGAGGATAAAGTTATACCAGAATAAGGTCCCTTTTTCCTAATACAGCTTATTCCTCTTCCCATATGAGCATAAGCTCTTTTAGACAAGATCAACTGCGCCCACACAATTAGGATGGTGCTGCTTTAACTACACCAGCACAGCAGAGTCCTGTGGCACTTTTAAAGACTAACAGATTTATTTATTGCATGAGCTTTCGTGGGAGAAAATCCCACTTTGTCAGACGCTTTGAAGATGGGAAACTTACAGAATGGGAGGAAATTAAATGCAGGGGAGTGTATGACATAGGATCAGGTCAGGCTGTAACAGCAAATCAAAATAGGTGTTAGGATTCAAACACTGAGGAACAGCACATAGAGGAGGGTGAGGTCAAATCACTTCTTGTAATGAGAGAAAAATCCATAGTCCCTGTTTAACCCCAAGACAACTGAGTCAAATTTGCATATAAGTTCGAGTTCTGCAGTTTCTCTTTGAAGCTGTGATTTGTTATTCATCTGTTTCAACACAGCTATTAACAAGTCGTCAAGGGAGTGAGCAGGGAGATTGAAGTGTTCCCCTATTGGTTTTGTAGTGTTGCAATTTCTGATGTCAGATTTGTGTCCATTTATTCTTTGGTGCAGAGACTGTCCTGTCTGTCCAATATATAAGGCAGAGGGGCATTTCCGGCACATGATGGCATAAATCACATTGGTGGAGGAGCAGGTGAACGAGCCCTTGATGGAGTAGGTGGCGTGATTAGGCCCTGTGATGGTGTCATCAGTGTAGATATGAGGGCAAAGTTGGCAGTGTGGTCTGTATGTATGTACAATGGGGCAAAGGCTGAGCCCCCTGGCACTGGGCAAGGGGTGCCCCCTCTGCCCCCATGGACCTGCCCTAGGTCCCCCTAACCCCTAGAAGTCAACCTAGCCATCCAGTGTGGACGCTCTAGGTCGACTTTGTAAATTTCCCCCGAAGTCGACTTAAAATTTAAGTGTAGACTCACTAAGTCGACTTAGTTAAAGTCGATTTAAATTTCCAAGTGTGGACATAGCCTCAGTGCTGCTAATTCCAGTGCACCAGTGCTAGCAATGATGGATGTGTCAAATGTGGCAATATCCTGGAAAATTTTTGCTGCATTAAGTTTAAGTATCTTTGAAGTCCCTTGTATTCAATGCAAAGGTTATCAAGCGACACTATTGAGCAATGTAGCAGAGAAGAAAAGTCTTTTGTGACACAGATAGGTGAAGTGGATTTCCTGAGAAATATCTAGAGGGAGATGAGTGAAAATTCCCCCTTCCCCCTCTGGTTACATGAAAATCTAGCCTTTAGACACTATATCTTATGGAAGGGACCATGGTCTTCTGATTATCGGTTCCTGGAATCTGAACATCAAAAGCCCAAGCAGTATAAAGGAAAAACTAACCTATGTGTGGGTATGCTTGTTCTGAGTCTGCCATGAACTTGTAACCACAGGAAAATACTCCTTTGTGGTATTTGAAATATTGACTCCAAACAGAGTCCCTATTGGAGTTGACATGGTGATTTCTGGTAAGATTACTAACGTGTGTAGGTTCTTTTATTGTTCTATTTTTTTTTAATATAATGCTTTCACCTTAAGAATAAATGTGCTTTCTTAAAAAGAGCTGTATGGTCATTTATAACTGTGGGCAATTACTTTGTTCAGAGACACTGAAGAGAAAGCAAAGCACAGACACTGGTCTCCTTAGGCAGTCTGGCTTGCTGGAAATATCACAATGTAAGTAGGGAACAGTCCAACCTGGAAAAACAGTCAGGAGACAGAGAAAGAGACACAAGTCTCCACCCAAGAGAACTGATGGCTGGGGAGCCGGGAGTCTAGAGTCGGTGCCCTTCAGAGACAGCGAGTGGGAACTGTGACCGTGGGAATGTGTTGAAAAGATTCCCTAGGGCAGAGTAGGGTCCAGGGTACATATGCATTAAGACTTTTCACGCTACTCATCTACAACCAATGAAGCTCTCCCAATGATAATGATGATGGGGGGAAATGTCTGTCCCTGTGGACACTATTGCTAACACCAGTGGGGTTGGACTACCACTGGGGCTAAGCCAGTGATGCAAGAAGTGCTAGTGTACAGGGAAGGCCTTCTAGGGTACCTCTTCACTGCAAGCAAAGGTGTGCTCATAGCTTGAGTTTGCCCACCTGTCCTACCTTTACTCTTGCTAGTACAGCAGCAATAGTAATGAAGGTGTGGTGGCACAAGTTTGTAAGTGGGTCAGTCACCCCAGTATAAGTCCACTTGACCCTGGGTACATACTCATGTTGCTAGCCTATGCTGCCTCCATATCGCCATGTCTTCACGACATCTGGGCCCTGTTCTAGCTAGACTCAAGCTAGAACAGGTATGCTGAGCTGTGCTATGATCGTAATTTAACTTTGCAGTGATGATAGACTCAGAGGCCTTGGCTAAATTAGAAAAAAACAAATTTTTTTTTTTGGGGGGGGGGAAATAGCGTTTAGTGATAATCATTTTGCTCAGCTACCCCAGTGGTAATGATGGGGGGAGGGGGATATGCTACATGTTATCTACATTAGAGAAATGTACTTGTTCTAAGAATATGTCTAATGTCCAGAATGCTTGTAAAACACTTTGGGCCTGATCCTCTGTTACTTTTGTTGGCTTCTATATGCTGGCCAACATATAAATAGATATCATATTAATAATATGTAGTATCAGTACTAGACATATATTAGTATGCATTAAGCACTGATAACATAAAGCACAAATATTGCAATATTGATATAGCCTAAACTGGCCTATAGCATAATCCTATTCATTTATACTATCCATAACTCCTTGGATTTGCTGATATAAGCACCCAGAATAAGCAGACAGGAAAGGTTTCAAAATCAAAATACATTTATTCTGTGTCTTAGTGCAAGCTAGGAGAGTAACTTTCAGCACCTGGAATGCTAGAATCCAAAACAAAGATAGGGAAGGAACAGAACAAGTTACCGAAATGGGACAAACTGATGGGTTGAGGTTTAGTGACCAGTGAAGAAGTGTAACTTGTAAAATCATCATATAAATAATCCCCACTGCAATGTGTAATTTTGGGAGCACACCTTCTGCGTAAGGTGAATATAACTTTCCTGCACAGGACTGCTCTTTGGAGACTGGTATTGGACAGACCCTTTTTCCTGTGCCATCTTAATAAAAGTGACACTGGTTACTTGCTCTCTTGGGTATATGTCATAACGAATGAAAGTGTGGTCAAGCAATTGATTATATAATTTATTAACACTCTGTGCCTTCATTTACAGTCGTGCAAAATGCTGCTGTTCTGACTTGGTATGGTTTTACAAAGACTTTGCACCGATGTGAATGACTTCACGATAAAGAATCAAACCTTCTTGTCCACATACACATACATGCACTAACCAGTTTCTAAGCATTCTAAAGCCTTGTCCACACACAAGTTGTACACTTTCACTGCACTGGTGTAATTAAAGCAGTACAACCTTGCCTGCATGGATACAGTTATACCAGTAGAAAAGTACTTATACCAGAATAGTTTACTTCCATATGAAAGGCGAATACACCATATGGTTATAGATCACCTTTGTATCGGTAGAGCTAAGTTCACATAAGGGATTGTACCAGAATAACTATTTGAGTTAAAAAAAGAAAAACATACCCTTTAACCTAAATAGTTACATTGGTACAAAAGCTGTGTGTAGGCCAGGGCTAAGAAACTGTTGGAATAGATTCTGCAGGTCTAAGAACTGCGTCAGTCAAAACTATTTCCATCCAAACTGGTTTAGTGCCAGTCAAGGCTGAAATAAGGCTCCTGGGGGTCAGGGGCTATCCACTTTCCCGCTCTCCCCCCCCCCCAACTGCAGCAGTACTCAGCCTGGTGATGGCGTGATGCTCAGGGACACCAGCGCTGGGGCCTACAAGCAAACCAGCTGAAGGGGTGGGGCAGGCCAGCATAGATGATCTGGGGGCCCAGTCTGGCAGACTCCAATTTGTTTTTGTGGGGCTCGAGACAGTACTGCTCCCTTGGGCCCAGCACTGCAGCCCCTAAAGCCTCTTGGTTAATCCAGCTCAGGAGCCAGTGTGGATGGGGGCTATCTGAAACAGTGCAACTATTTATCCTGCCACTTCCCTGGCAGCCTTCTGAAGCCTTTGGAATTCTGGGAGTTAAACTAGGAACTGGGGGATAGGTATCCACAGGGCATTGCAAATTAAATGGTGTGGAACAGCACTAGTTTGGACGAAACTGCACCGACTCAAACCAATTCAACATGGCTAAAGTGGACTGAGTTAATAGTGCTTAAATTTGTGTGATACAGCTGCGTCGATTATAACTGGTATAAATTATCCAACTTCTTCCCATGTTTTTACCACCAAATGAGTTAGACGGCGGAAGATACCAATGCCTTGTCTGTCCTAGAACTCTCACCAGTCCTAGGGCAACAGAGCCACAAGCAGAACCAATGGGATCCCACCCCTAAAATTCTGAACGTCAAAGACAGAAACAGAAAAAACAGGAAAACATAGGAAATCCAGAGAATTAACCATGATTTGAGGGACAGGAAGAAGAGGACACAAAGGAAAGTGAGTTGTTGTTGGGGTTCAAGCACAAGCCATGACTACCATTGTTCTTCTGAACTCATGACCATAGTTACTGATTTACATTGTATATGGGTAATATACAGTAGTATTTTCCCTGAGCGAATCAGCACCCGTGACAAGATTACAGGTACAATTCTGCTGTATTCCAATTGGAGGTTTGCTTGAATAATTATACAGCTGGAGGACTGCATGACTGGATCATATACCACTAAAAGAGTCAGTTACCTTTTTCAATAATACACTTTATTTCTTCAACTGGTATTAGGTATGTACAGCTGATGGCCAGTGAATTGTTTGCTTTGATTTCCTAATAGGTGGGTTGTGCAAAATGGGTACCACTCACAACTATTCCTGACTGTGCTGTTTAAGGGGGATAGCTCTTTGTCTAACTTTTTCATCTGCCATATGATTGACATAAGTCAAGTTTAATATTCTGCAAAGCTATCTGTTTACCAAGCACAAGATCATCTACTCAGTGTCCTTGCTGCTGAGCGTCGTTTATACTAACTATAGCAGGACAGATCTATACATTGCTATTAATAAATAATTATGCTGTATACCTTAATAAAGCCACTCATCCCAAAGGATTCCAAACCTCTTTACAGGCAACTAACCAACAACGCAGTTGCTTAACAGAGTTACATGGGGATAACGGATAATGGAAAGTGCAAATTAATTTTAGATTAGATTCATGAATCACTTCACTACCACTTGAAGTTACCTCTATTTCTGGAGTAGGTGTGCTGCCAATGTTTTGGAACCTAGCAAAATGAAGTCCTGACTAGGTGCTATTGCAATGTAAAAGGTTAATTAATGTTTAGAGTATATTCCTGAAAATAATACTGTAAATATTTAGAGCATAGCAGAGAGTTTAATCTGCATAAGGTGAAATGGGGGAAGAGGCAAAGATCTTGTAAGAGGAGCAAGGGGGAAACTTTGGTGACATATTTCAAAAATATCTGACACTAGATGCATTCCAAATGCAAAAAATTGGATCCTTAGAAATATTTGCATGAGTCCTGGGAATAAGTCATCTCTGGCATGGATGATTTATCAGCACCCACACAGTGGATGGATTCCGGGAGAGACAGAGGAATTATCCCAACTCTCCTTTAAATGTACAGGTACAATCTAACACGGGTTTCCGAGGAGCCACATCAGGTACGTCAGTGGGTGTAATGTAGTAGCTGTTTACCAGCACACAGTAAGTAATATTATACCATAGTTTCAGGCAAGGACTGAGGAATATCAGATTCAATACTTTGTCAAAATTCATTTATTGCCAATTTTTAATCGGTGTAAAGTCAGAACTCTTTCTGGGGATAAAATCAGACTCCCAGTACCAGTAACTCTTCCAGTTTTGAATGCTAACAAGAGCTCTGAAAGCACATTGCCCTTTTATTACAACCTGTCCTGCCCTCCAGGCGCCCCTCCCGCTCCAATCCTGCATTAGCACCAGGGTGCATTCATACTACAGTTGTAGACACAGAGTGAAAAAGTAAATTGCTTCCAGCTCATGGAGAAAGAATGTGAAAACAAGTTGGGGCAATACCCCACGCTTGTCACGGGCAGTGAAAAAGAACAGAATTCATATTAAGTACCAGGACAAGTCTCCATGCCCATTCAATCCTTCATCTTTCTTCTTCAAGAAGGAAGCTGATTGTGACATTATTTCTTTATTTGTTATTTGCATTATTCTGATGTCCAGAAGCTCCAACTAACAGCAGACTCCCTTTGTGCGAGGTGTCTACAAGCAAAGAATAAGAGACAGTCCCTGCCCATAAGACATTACAATTTAAATAGACAAGGCAGACAAAGGCAGTTTTACTATCCTCATGTTCCAGACAGGAACCAAGACCCACGGATTTTGATTATTATTTTCCGCATAGAAACTGACCTCAGACTACCAGCTCATTTCACACAGGTCACTGAACAGCCCTGGATTTGTAACAACTTTTTGTCTCTTTCCAAAGCAGGCTGGTTCTGAACCATCCTAGGCCTGGGCTGCATTGGCCCTTTGCCCACCATCTGTCTAGCTCAAGGAGCAGTTTAACCTGCAGGTCAAAATGGTGGAAGCATGATGAAGATAGGGCACAGGAATTGTTATCATTGTGTTATCTAAAGCAGGGTTAAATGGCACAGCTGTAAGGACATCTGAACCTGTATCTGCACCAGAGCTAATCTTAAGGACCGTCATCAGAAACAGACCAGCAGCAGTGGGGAAAGTCCTGTAAATTCCCAGTGTAAATAGGGCCTTGGAGGTGACAGTGACGTACTCCATAACAAATGCCTTCTGCCATCCGGTTCCCCAAGCTTTTAATTTTTAATAACAAAGCATTTCATACTGAAAACAAAACAAGCTACTTTTGCAGGTGAAAGGTCCATGTTCCATGGCAAATTGTTATTACACGGAAATACACTATGGGTAAAAGCAAGAGGTACTCCCCCCAAGGCATATTACAGAGCTCCAGCAGCTGCAGGATAAACCAGTACGGATTTCTGTATCGAAAAGTACCTGGGAAACAACCATAACCCAGGACAGCACTGTTTTCAGTCCTTGTTACAGACTAAATCACCAAGTTAAACCCCTAGTAAATCCCATCTGTGACTACGGTATTTTCTCCCACAAAAGCTCATGCAATAAATAAATCTGTTAATCTTTAAAAGTGCCACAGGACTCTGTTTGTTATATTACCACATAAATCTTTCTTGCAGCCAAAGGTGAAGCATGAAGAGGGAAACATACGAAGGGAAAAGTAAAGAAGAGATAAGACCCATTTATTTTCTTTGTCACAGAGGCTAACATCTTCCATCACGATACACTGGCACCCCTGTTCAGAGGGGACGTTTGAACCCATTTCCCCAGCTAACGGAAGATGATCATATGGACTTTCTTATTTTAAAAATAGACATTCTGCCCACAAAAATCAAAAATCCAATGACTCAAAATCATCACTCTTTACACCATTTTACTGTTTTTGAATCCACTTGGATTTTCATTTTTGCAGAACTAATGCCTGGGTTCAAAATCAAACCACCTTCAAAGAGATTGGTTTGAAATGAATGAGGAAAGGAAGTTACTAATAGACAAAAAGAGATATTTCTGTAAATAATGTTTTTAATATTTACATCCTAGACATTGCATGCTAATACCTTATATTGTGCTCAGCTCTTTTATGTAGCCATCCTTTTTCATTTTGTCTTTCTTACCTATTTCACTGCAATTGCAATACAAAAATAATACTTAAAAATCATGAATGCCAGAAAGGCAAGTTCCCCATGGACAAATGGGAAAGGGAGAGGTACAATCAATCGGTAATGTAAAAACATCACTTCCTTTTTAAAAATGTAGCCTTAATTAATTTTGCCAAACAGCATCATCAATAATTTCAGCACTGGTCTGGAAATAATGTTTGGTAGTTAACTGCTGCTACATACTTATGATGAACATCTTAAGATGAACAAAACATGATGGTCAAAGCTATTGTTTTTCTTGTTGGTTTCATAGCCTCTGATTCTGCAACTGACCCCAGTACCTCTGTGGAGTCTGACTTTGTTCTGAAGAGTTCAACATAGAGACAGGTCCACCAAGCACAAAGGGAAAGGTCTCAGGCTATGTACACACTACAGACTTGTCCCGCAATAAAGTTGTTGCAGGACAAGCAAGCATTATAACTATAACACTTTCCCCCGTCCACACAGCACTCCTTGGGTGCATCTACACTTAGAAATTAAGTCGATTTAAGCTTGCTTAAGTTGACTTAATTTAATCCGCGTCTACACTACACTTTCCTTAAGTTGACTTAGGCAAGTTGCTTATGTCGACTTAAAGAAAATAAAGTTGACTTAATGAAAATTAAGTCGACTTTATTAAACCTACTTTTAATTCGACTTTAGGCTTAAGTCAACTTCCTAAAGTCAACTTAAGCCAGTGTAGACCTGGAGTAGCTCTAAGTCAACTTAAAGTCGACTTAGGGCTCTCCAGGACTCCCCCACTGCCCTCCCTGCCGGGGGGGGGGGCACAGGGGGAGCCTAGCATGCCCACCCTACCTCTATGCCCTGCCAGGGTCCCTGTCCCCCTTTGCCCCATTGTACCCAAGTACAATGGGGCAAAGGCTGAGCCCCCTGGCACTGGGCAAGGGGTGCCCTCCCTGCCACCGTGGACCTGCCCAAGGTCCCCCTAGCTCCTACAAGTCAACCTAAGTGTCCAGTGTGGACACTCTAGGTCGACTTTATAAGTTCCCCCCTAAGTCAACTTTAAATTTAAGTGTGGACATGCTAAGTCGACTTAAATTTACAAGTGTAGACATAGCCCTTGTAACGAAAAGGAGCGTTCACAGGCTCCTTTGAATTTTCAGTACAAGGAGCAGTGCATGGTAGGCACCTATCCCACTATGCACTGCCGCAGCCAGCCTTTGGGCTGGCAGCGAGATTGTTTCCACACACCCCTTCCCCCTCAGGACTGTAGGGCTACCTGGGGGGGGGGGGTCCCTGCAGCTGCCCTGCCCCGCTGGAGCACCACGGGGCGTGGGGGGCTGTTTCCCCAGGAGCAGGGTTCAAGCCACAGGTGGCAGTGGAGCCCCAGCCCTAGGGAAGCTCTGTGGCAGCTGGGCTTCCCCAGGGCCGCGGCTCCAAAGCTGCCAGCGGCTTGAGCCCCGCTGCCGCCGAGAAGCTGGCTCTCTTGGTGGCTGGAGCACCGCTGCCCTGGGGAACCCTCAGGGCAGCGGGGCTCCAGCTGCTGAGAGCCCCGGCCCAAGGCAGGCAGCTCCCGAGCAGGAGCCGCCTGCCTGGGCTTCAGCCCTGCTGACTGCCCAGGCGGCAGGCAGCGGGGCTCAAGCCGCCTGTGCTTGGTGGCTCCCGTTCAGGAGCCTCAAGAACAGGTGGCTTGAGCCCAGTTGTCTGCCGCCCGGACTTGGGGGCTCCCAAGGGAGCCCCCAACCCTGGCAGCAGCCAGCGGGTCTGAAGCCACTGGGGCTTGGGTGCTCCCGCTCAGGAGCCACCAGCCCAGGTGGCCAGTCCCCAGGAGCCACAAGGGTTCTTGGTGGCTCCAACAGCAGGGGAGCTCCTCTGGCAGAAGCTCTGCTACTTGTCAATTTCACGGCTCTAGAGCAGTGAAATTGACAAGTCTGACAGCTCCGGTGGCCTAGATTGGCACTCTGGGATATTTCCGGAGGCTGTCAAAAGTGCAAAGAGCGTACACACTGGCTCTACCTCGGAACAGCTGTTCCGTGGTAAGCCTAACGACGCTTGTTTAGATGGTTTACCTGTTGCACAGCAAGAGGGCTGTTGCCGCACAACAAGCAAGATTGTAGTGTGTACGCTCTCAGCCTTATTGCGCAGTAAAGCTCCTTACCATGCAATAAGGCTGTAGCGTGTAGAAGCCCTTAGTAAAGAAGTAGTACATTAAGGAGGACTGAGCAAGTAGGGGTGGGATATTCAGAATTTGCAGGACTTCCACAGTCAAATTCTAGTGATTTTATATTGGGTCAAATTCAAGGTCTAATACCCTGACATTTTCTTTTTAACTCCAGGGTAATATACGTTCTCTGGGACATTTAGATCTCCATTATAAAACGATTAACACATGATTTGGCAGGCAAAGCATTACTAATATGCAATCTTAAGAGAAAGTCAAAGGCTTGCTATAAAGCAGTGGTTTTCAAACTTTTTTCCTCGGGACCCAGTTGAAAAAAAAATTTATGCCCACGACCCAACAATTACATCCTTCAGCAATGCATTCCAGTCTTTTGGTGTCAGCAGTAGGGGTGCTGCAACCCAGTATCTGATGGTCTGCAACCCAGTACTGGTCCCGACCTGTGCTTTGAAAACCACTGCTATAAAGAATGATGGGTTCTCTTACCCAAAGACTAGAACTACTTCTGGTCAGAGATATTAAAACACTGTGGCAAAGCTTATTTTGCAAATACTTGCACTATACCTGGCCTGTGAATAGAGCACTAAAGTTTTTTAGAGCTGGTACTTCACTCCTCCTTTAGAGACTGAAAATGTCCATCAAAATTAACATCACTAATGATAATTTTGTATTATTATGCTTTCTAGTAGCCACGTAATACTGTAATACTATGATGCAGGGGCAATCCGCACACAGAAGTGCAGTAAGAAATTAAGTAGGCTAGCCACTACTTGATTTGTTTACCTCAACATACCTTTGTCAGTTAAAAAGATGACTTGCCACATTTTCCCTATATTTCATTCCCTCTTTTACAACTAGAGATCCAAAGTCTGATCTCAGTGGCACTGGTATAAATCTGGGCATAATTCTATTAACATCAATCTTGATAGAAAAAAAAATACTTTCCACAGGAGTTCATGAAGTTAGGGTGATCAGATGTCTTGACTTTATATGGACAGTCCCAATATCGGTGGCTTCTGGTCCATTGAAGTCAATGGCAAAAGTCCTGTTGAAGTCAAGGGGACCAGAATTTCCCCCCATATTTGTTGCACAGTAATTTCCCTCAACTTCAGGCATTTAAAAGTGAACTCTTTCCAACACTGAAAAGAGAGATGTGGGAAGCATTGGACAGTATTTTGCCTTAATGTGGTGTCTGATGCAAACCACCGATGACATACCAAAACCCATGCATCCAAATGTCAAAGATCGGGATGGCTTCAATAATCCCACATTTTAGCACAAATTAATTTGTTTCAGTCCTAAAATACCAAAAACGGCTTCACCCAGCAGGGCTTCCTTCATCCTTCAGCCCATCTCCTCCGAAGACAGGGAGGAAAACACACACACTGCAGTGTGTGTACACACACAAACACACAGGCTTCCCTAGCAATATACCAGACACTTGCCTTGGGATGATGATGATGATGATTGTGAAAGATCAGAGCCAGCATCTCTCTGCAGCCGGAGCTCTGGGTGGGGAGAGCCAGCATTCTTTCCAACCCTTCCCATTGTGCTGTAGGACACCAGCACAGGCCAGCTCAGTGTCCCATACACAGAGGTGGCTTTTGGTGTAGGCAAAGCAGGCGCACCCCTAGAGCCCCCAGCTGTAAGGGGCTCTGTCACCTGCCCCAAAAGCTAAGTCTGCCTTGATTGGCAGCAGAGGAGCTGGCCCCTGGTTCTGAAGCTGGTGGTGGAAAGCTGGGGCTGGCAGCAGTGAGCTGGGGTTATGGTGAGGAGGGTGCCAGGGCCGATGGTGGGAACTGGGATTGGCAGCAGGGGGCCCCCTGGGTCTATAGGGGCTCCACAATGGGCCTTCGCCTGGGGCCCCCAATAGCCAAAGGCTGCCTCTGCCCATACACAAACCCTTGGCTTGATTTACACACATAGAGGAAACGCTTCAAGGGGAGACCTCCACATTTGTCCCCCCTCCCATCCCCAGAGATGCTCCCCCGCCCTGGCTGCAGGGGGAGGAGATGCCGTGCCTGCCCACGGAAGAAAGAGGACGCGGGTGGGATTCACACTCACCCAGCGTTTTGACCGCGATCTGCCTAGTGAGGGGGGGCGGCAGGTTGATGCAGACCAGATCCACGTCCTGGTGCAGCAGCACCTCGTCTATCCGGCTGGTGTAGAAGGGGACGCTCATCTCCTTGGCCAGCTCCTCCGCCTCCTCCTGGCTCCGGCCCCAAATGGCTTTCACGGCGAAGCCCTCGTCCTTCAGCAGCGGGATGATGACCCGGGCGGTGAGGCTGGTGCCGAACACCCCCACCCCGGGCAGCATGGCTGCTGCGGGCGCTGCCCCCGAGCCCCCCTTCCTCCCGGGCGCGCCGAGGACTGGAGCTGCCGCAAGGCTCAGCGCGGCGCTCTCCGAGCCAGCCCGGCGCTGCTGCTGCCGCCGCCCGGGGGGACGCCCCGCCTGGCCGCTGCTTCCCGCTGCGCCCCGGCTCGGCTCAGCAGCAAAGCGGCGCCCCCCGGCCCGCCCTCCATACCCGGCTCATCACACCCGCAGCCCAAGCCCAGAGCTCCTCTCCTCCCGAGCACGCGGCACCGTCCCCCGCGCGGCCAGCAAGGGGCGCGGCGAGGAGGCAGGCGGCCCGGCGCTCAAGCTTCCTCTGCCATGTTCCCAGCGCAGCGCGCTCCTGAGCCTGACGGCTGTGTGCGAGGAAAGGAGGAGTCCTGCTGTCACCTACTGCTTTCCTGCCCCGCCCTCTCCGGAGCTCACGTGGCACCGGCCGCCACTCCGCTTTCTTTTCCCGTGCAAGGAGAAAGCCCCAGCTGGCCCTTGGCAGGGGGCAGCACAGGGTCGGTGGCGCGAGACTGCGGGATGTAGAAGCAGCCTGGCTGGGATACTAGAGATCCTGAAATGCTAGGCTGCCTCTCCCTTCCCGCACCATCCCCTAGCCCGCGGCTGCAGCCCTCTCCCCCGAGCTAACTCAGCCCTCCCACCGCTTTGGGATTTCCCTAACACCCTCCCAGTTGTCAGCTAGTGACACCAATTTAGTCACTGGGTGGAAATGACTGAACTGAACTCACTAAGCAGTAAGGAAAGCAAACAAGGAGTCTGGGGGCACTTTAAAAAACTAGCAAATTTAAGGAGGTTTAGATGCCATAACAGATTGCTTCCCAGTTGGGGGGTGCAGGGCCGTCCTTGGGGGGGGGGGAAATGGGGCAATTGCCCTGGGCCCCACAGTAACGTGGCTCCCCCCCCAAGGCCACACTTCCCCCTGCTCCCCGCTGCGTTCGGGAAGCCGAAGGCAGCAGGGCGGGCCAGGAGCACTTCCCCTGGCCCCTAGGCTGGCCCTGCTCCCTGCCCCCAGGGTGGAGCAGGCGGGACAGGTGCGTGTGTCCCAGCCTCTGAGCCGGCCATGGCCACCTGGAGTCCTGGCTGTGGTTGGGGCAGCAGCAACCTTGGCGGGAGATGGCTCGCTGCCTCGCTGGGGCCAGGGCCACAGCGGCCGTTCCCCGCTGCCTGGCCCGCAGCCACGGCTCCCCGCCGCATAGCGGGTCACCACGGCTTCCGCGGCTAACTCCCCGGGGGGGCGACCAGGGTTCCTAGGGGGCAGAGCAGGCCACCCCCGCCCCCCACTCCCCACCAGCATAGGGGGGTGGGGGCCCCACCTAGGCCTACTGGGGACAGATCTTTGCTTGGTGTTGTGGGCTCTTACTTACAAGCAGTATCTGATTAGCAATCAGCTCTATCTTTTAACAAGGATTGGGCTGGTCAAATAGTGCTTGTAGCTCTTAGATAGACTCCATACAGGGACTTTAGTTATTTTAAGTGGCCATTATAGGCTGAAATCACTGATAAGTGCTAGAGCTTAGACCTGCTATGGGACAGTCACAGTGTTTCTGCGGAGAGGCTGCTAGCCTGCATCATCATAAGTTCCCCCACTGAGACCCAAAATCACAAAGGTTAAGTTACAGTGTGGAGGTGCCTTCTTTCCTTTGAACTGCAGATCTCCAGTACTGACCAACAAGGACAACACAGTGAGTGGGGTGTGGTGGCAGGAGATGGCAGAGGCACATCAAAGGAACATTGGTTTGTTGAACTATGATTTAGTGACTTTGCTTCAGAATACTAGATTTGTGACTGGGAAACTTATGTAAATGTTTCCTAGTAGGCCAAGATTGTTAAAATGCTTTATTTGCCAAAGTAATTATCTCACATTATCACAATCTTGAGAGGTTGTTATCTTGGACAGTTTCTGTACTAAACATTTTTTATATTTTAATGAATTTTTACATAAGAACATGAGAATGGCTATACTGGATCAGACCAACGTTCATCTAGCCCAGTAACCTATCTTCTGACAGTGGCCAGTGCCTGATGCTTCAGGGAATGAACAGGACAAGCAGTCATGGAGTTATCCATCATCCCTTGTCATCTGGTCCCACCTTCTGGCAAAAAGAGATTAGGAACATTTCAGAGCATAGTATTGCATCCATCATGCCCATCCCAGTTAATAATATTAATTCTTCATAAATTTATCTAATTCTTTTTTGAAAACTTGGCCTTGATCTTGGCCTTCACAACATCCTCTGGCAAAGAGTTAAATAGGTTGACTGTATGTTATGGGAAGATATGCTTACTTTTGATTGTTTTAAACCTACTGCCTATTAATTTCATTGAGGGACACCTAATTCTTGTGTTATGTGAAGTATTAAATAGCATTTCCTTATTCTCTTTCTCCATATCAGTCAAGATTTTATAGACCTCCATCATATCTCCCCTTAGTTGCTTCTTTTCCTAGTTGAAATGTTTCAGTTTATTTAGCTCTTCTCAGATGGAAGCTGTTCCAGGCCCCTAATTATTTTAGTTGTCTTTCTGTGTACCTTTTCCAATTCCAATATATATTTTTTGAGATGTGGCAACCAGATCTGCATGCACTATTCAAGATGTGGAAGTACCATGGATTTATATAGTGGCATTATGATATTTTCTCTCTTATTATTTATCTCCTTCCTTCCTTCCTTCCTTCCTTCCTTATTGATTCCTAATGTGCAGTTAGCTTTTGTGCCTGCCACTGCACACTGAACAGAATTTTTCAGAGAACTATCCAGAATGGACTCCAACAATGGCATATTAGGCTGCATCAGTAGAAGCGTTACATATGTTATCTCTTATAACATGTGGGGGAGGGGGCCCCAAAATCACAGTTTGGCCTAAGGTGCAAAAAACCCTTGGGCCAGCCCTGGCCACACCAGAGTACAGGGCCGGCCCAAGGGTTTTTAGTGCCCTAGGCGAACTATGACTTTGGTGCCCCCCCTCCACGTACCAATATATTTTTAATAGAGAAAAATATCACATCCTTCTAATTTGGCACCCCTTAAAGCCTGGCACCCTAGCCTAGTTCACCTATACGGTTGGGCCGGCCCTGCCACAGTATCCTCCATTTCATGTGTCTGATGAAGTGGGGTTCTACCCTGGAAAGCTCATGCAATAAATAAATTTGTTAGTCTTTAGAAGTGCCACAGGACTCCTTGTTTGTTTTGCTGAACTAGACTAACAGGGCTACCCCTCTGGAACTTGTTTATTTTTGTTACTCTTATTCCTCTTGAGGGGAGGAGTGGGAATAACAGACCCGCTCAAGTCTGAAGAGAGAATCTCTTCTTTTGTATCTGTTACAAGGCATGTTGGGTTTTTTTAAAGCCTCCACCTTTAATGAAGGATTTGGCTGCATATCTTTCAAAGGATACACCTACAATCTTAATCATATCCTTTGAAACACCTCTCGTTCAAGTTTTCTCTGGTGCACCATCATAAAAAGGAGATTGCTTTGCTATTGTGAATTGTTTTCCATGTTAAAGCTTGCAGATACCAGGGTACTGGGGTTGCCTTAAATGCATGGAATGATATAAATACATTAGTGGTAAAAGAGAGTATTTGTTTGTAAGACAATTAAAGAAAATACATTAATTTTTTTCACTAACTTTCATGTTGTATTTCCCCATAGCTGGCTATTTCATCTCCTTTTTTCTGCAGGAACTAATGCCCCCTTATTTAGTCTCTGTAGAAACAAGGGAGCAGGGTCCAGCAGAGCTGTCCAGCTGTGACAGACGGAAATGCCGTCACTCCATCATATTCCTTTGACACCATTTCCCTATTCCTGGAGGCCCTAGAAGCTCTGTGAGTGAGACAGAAGAGTGGATAGAGGGGAGGGCGGCGGGAAGCAATTCCTATCTGTTGCATTAGATCAGTGGTTTTCAAATGTTTTTTCTTGCGAGCCAATCGAAAAAAAATCATTTATGCACATGACCCAACAATTACATCTTTCAGCAATGCATTCCAGTCTTTCGGTGGCAGCAGTAGAGGACTACATGACCCCGTACTGGGTCCCAACCCGTAGTTTGTAAACCACTGCATTAGATCCCCATCAGTGCCACATGGCCTTCCCAGGTAAATTAATGGCAAGACCCACCATGATGCAGTTCCCCCTGCACACACACAGGGCCAACCCAGGGGAGGGGGGTGCGTGGCAACCACCTCAGGCCCCATATTTTGGTGGGCCCTACACTGCCCCACGCTGGCTTCCCTAGCAAGCCAGTCCAGGAGCTGGGCAGGAGCGTGGAGCCTGTCCTCTGGCCCAGGGTGGCCCTGCTCCCCAGCACCAAAGGGGGTTGCGGAGGACCCTACAGGCTGATTGGCCCTGGGCCCTGCCCACCCCTAGGGACAGCCCTGCCCACAAACCCTGGCAAAAGGTTCTGGCCAGAGCAGCTGAGAGTGGATTCCTGGCAGTATGTGTCTCAAATGTTCCTTGTTTTGAGGGACATCACTTATTTTAGCCTCAAAGTTACCTGCATCCCACACAAATTTTTGTTGTCCCCTCTCTTCTTTCATTGAAAATTATTTACTTCAGAAATAAAGAATAATGAAAACTGAGGTTACAGAAAGCTATATACATCAAAGGAAGATACTATTCAGCATTTAGAGTTTCCTGAATTAATAAATTTGGTGACTCTTGATTCTGCATTTTGGGTCCCACATGAGGCCTTGGCCGGTAAGATCAATACATCTCAGAAACACAGCTGTCAGAGGTAGTCTGGGACTGGGAGGGCCAGGAACCAGTGTAGATGCACAGATTGGCTTGACCTCTGTTGATTCACCAAGATTTGTACAGATCTCTGGAAATCCACTGGTTTGGCAGGACAAATTCCCTTCTACTTCCACAGGGAGAAGAGATAAGCAAAAAATTGCACATCCAATTATATGCTCACACTGGTGTAAATCCAGAGTAACTCCATTGAGGTCAATATAGTGTCAGTGGTGTCATATCAGAGAGAAAAAAAAATCAGGGCCAGAAAGGTTTTTGATTCCATGTAGGGGGATTTTGATCAATGTCATCTGCTAACCCCTATACAATGAAACCCAGCTAAAGAAACCTTTTTATAATTCTGGTATCTTCACTAATTTCCTTTTGCATTTACACATTGTATTGCAATGCAACTGAAAACATTTTCCCCCCTACTTTAGATTCCTGGAGACATGCCAGGGACATTTATGTAAGCATAACTCACCAATATATGAAAACTAAATTCAGACTAAGAAGTAAACATTCCCTTTTTCAGATGCTGCATGGAGATCTTGTTTTTTCTGCCCTCATATGGGGGCAAAGACTTCTTTACCGAAAAAAAGAACAGAAGCCTGGAGGATTGCTACAAATTAAACTGTCTTGCTTGCTGTGCACTCTGCTCCATCGAACTAAACTGAGATTAATACATTTGGGGCTTCAAACAATTGAAACAAGATCCAGGTCTATCTGTCAAATAACCACAGTAGCATTACCCTACCTTAAAATATCAAGGTCATATCAGATCCTCAGACACTCGAAATTATTTATAGATTATGTTCCTGGTATGAGTAATTTTGGAAATTTTTCTTTGTCCTACTGTCTGTCTGGGTATAAAGATAAAACACAAGAATCTAGCTAAATGACAGGAAGAGACTGACTGGGAACAGAGAGTGAATTATGATTTATTAATTATACGTTTTATATGTGTTCAGTTCCGCACATCAATTAAGAACTTTACAACGATGCAGATAAGGTCCTTGTTCTAAAGAGTTTATAGTCTAAACAGACAACATATAGATGAAGGTTGCAGGACAGATGAAAGTGACTTGAGTGGTGAAGTTAGTACATAGCCTGCTAATTCCATGATTTTTATAGAGAAGTTTCTTGTTTGCTTGTTGTGTACGTTGTATCATTACTTCCTATTCCATTAACATTCCTTTATCAACAAACTTACCCTGATGGTGTGTCTCCACTGTGGAGTTAGATTTGTCCAGGTATGAGCAGCCAGATGACAAAGCCATATCTGAGATACTATGTCCGTATTGGTGCTGTACTGGCTTCCTCATGTGTGCTGCTAAGCCTCTTGGTTCATGGTTCTTTGTGCTGCTGTAAGTCAACCCACGCTAGGAGTGATGCTAGAATCTAGCCTCTGACAAAGTGGTTCTTCACCCACAAAAACTCAGGCGAAAAATTTGTTAGTCTTTAAAAATGCCGCAGGACTCCCTGCTTATTGTGCCCAACTTTGGAACTAGTCACACTATGATTCTTTCCTAGTGAAGTGTGAGAGAACTTGTCGGTCCTTCTGGGCACAGGGAGGGAATTGTGGGAAGGTGTTGGAGGACTATCAACACAACACTCAGGTGATATAGCCTGTGTTCTTACTACAAAGCGGGTAAGTTACTAGGCTAAGTGAAAGGGGAACTTTCCATAAAGGAACGTACAATCAGAAATCCTTTCTACATTCTAGTACGGGGCGAGCAATAAAATTCAGCAGGGGGCTGGTGGCGGCGGCAAAGAGGCAGCCTGGGGCTGGGTGGGGTGAAGGGCCAGGGGCGAGGGAAAGCTGGCTACAAGGGGGTGAAACAGGGCAACACGTGCAGCGCTGGCCGGGGGAAGCGGAACGGGCAGAGCAGCAGCAGCACTGGCCACAGCCCCAGCACAGTGCAGCGCTGGGGGAAGGGAGGGGGAGCAGAAGTGGACAGCGCAGCGCTGGCCCTGGCACCAGGGGAGCAGAAGAGGCCAGCACAGTGCTGACCCTGGCACCAGAGTGGCGCAGCACTGGCCATGGGGGGCGGAGGGGGGCAGCGCAGGAGCAGCACTGCCTTGGTGTGGCAGAGCAGCCGGGTGGGGGCCAAAGGGGACAGGAGGGAGCAGGCCAGGGGCAGCAGGCTGGACAGAGGCCTCAAATGGGCCATATCCAGCCCATGGGCCTTACTTTGCCCATCCCTGTTCTAGTACCTATATTCAGAGAGGTCTCTTGAAAGTATTAGGTTTATTCAGCATTTTGTATAAAAGGCTCTCTAAAGCAGTGGTTCCCAATCTTTTTGGCTCGAGGACCACAGATATCATTTTTACTACTCTAAAGGGCCACCAGTCTCCGCCAGTCTCCCCTGCTGATCCCAGCCCCCAACAGGCTGGCCAGGGAAAAATAGGTGCCAGTACACCATACCGGTACATACCAGCAGAAAAAAAGCCCTGGGAACAATAATGAGCAAAGCTGAAGAAAACAAAACTTCTGTGGTATCAGGAACAGAGCTTGCGATCTATTGAAGTGGTTTTCAATTCCCAGGATTTAAAACATGAATTAACTAATTTCCTTCCACATCAATCTGGGTTCTCAAGCATGAAAACAGTTGTGACTTTTCTTTAAGCCAGTTGATTCCATCTGGATTTTACAATTCATGATCACCATCACTGGGCTCCTGTAGCTCCAAATGCTGCCATTGTTCTCTATGAAGATAACAGTGATTCAGAGATAAGGAAATTTGGTGATTCAGAGCTGTCTGCTTCTCCCACTCAAGCCTTATTGAGTCAGACAAAGCCCATAAGGTTCTGCACTAGACAGGATACATACGCTGAGCTTCTCACATTTTTTCATACATCTATTATACAATTTGCAGTTTCTCAGACCAATGGGGATTTGTTATTTGCCAGAGACTTTATTTCAAGGTCTCTTTGACTGCATTTCCACTGAGACATCTCACCAAGTTCTTGTACTTTTATTTAAAGGGAAGATCTGTATTAACATTTATTGTATTAAACAACCCAGTGTGCAAAAGGGAACTCTGTAGTAGTCACCTACATAAGCAGAGGATTCTGATAGGACTTGATCCTGCCCCACTGAAGTCTATGGGAATTTCTTCATTCCTTGAACCTGTTCAGTGTGCATTTGGAGCATACCGATTCCTTTAGCCTGAAGCTATTCTTTAGAAGAGCTGCATATTAAGTGTGGATGAAGTTGTGATGAAGTGGAGATATTCTTGGGGTTTTCTCTGAGTTCTGTATATGTGCTTCAGTTTCCCCCATATGTTACTCATGTATTTCAGTGATGGGAAATGGGTGTGTGATCACTGTAGAGGCCAATAGAGGGTAAATGGGCCTTCCCCAGCTACACAGACAATGGCCAGGTCCCTTTGCCTTCCTGGGTCAACCATCTGCAACAGGTTGCAGCAGGTGGAGACCAGGAGGAATGGCCACCTTGCCTGGGAAGGAGACAAAGGACTGGGAAGGGACTCGAGAATGGGTCTGGGGTAGCTAGCTTGGAAGGGCAGTCCCCCCATAAGGGGGCTTGGGAGCAGAGCCTGAGAATGGGCTCTGAGGCTCCCTCATTGGTTGCTGCTGTAACCTCTAATTAATCTGCTAACAAAGTCTTTCAGTGTTATGATCCTGAGAACTAATAAACCATTCTGATTTCCATACTGGCGGTGAATCACTTCTGACTGCAAGGTGGGGCACATAGTCCCTTTGGGGGCTTGAAGGAGCTCCCCAGGGTGACTCAGATCCAGGGTGACTCACAGAGGGAGTTCACACAGAGCAGGGCTGCTAAACGCTGAGGCCAGATCCTGGAGGTGGCTGCACTGGTGCGTGAAGACCCGGTGTGGCAGACTCTGAAGCACTTGAGTCCTGAGTGGTGGCAGAGCATTGTTCCTAAGGGATTCTGTCACAAAAGTATAGGGAAGCCGTGGTGAATCTGAAATCATCAATCAATTTCATAATCATGGTGCAAGCATTTGGCTGCTGTTCAGGTACGGGCGAACTTTCATTAAAGAATAGAGGAAAGTTGACAAAAAGAGGTTGAATAACCATAACACTTAACACATATAATGTTTTATACGTGGATCTCACAATATTTCACAAAGGTGGGAAACGTATTTTTATCCTCATTTTACAGATGGGGAAACTGAGGGAGGAGAGAGAGCGACAGTAAGTGCAAAATTTTCAAAAACTGTCTCTTCATGTGGAATACTTCAGTTTTAAGTGCTTCTCCTCAGATGAGCACCAAAACAGAGGTACTCAGAATTAGTGGATATTTGAAAATGTCAACCTAGGTGACTTGTATGACGGCATATGGGACCCAATTCAGCAAAGTTTTTAAGCAGCTGCCTACCTTTAAGCATGTGTGTAATCTGTATTTTATTGCTTCAAATGCTCCATGATGAATCAGGGCCATAGTAAATCAATAGCACAGAAGCCCTGGATTTTGAAATCTAGTTTTGAGCCTAAGCACCAAACCACCTCATGACTTGTACTATATGTTTGTACAGTGGCATATACATTACATGTGCTGTATAATGCTAATTAGTATGTTATTAACTGATCACATTATCTATGCTGTGACTAAGAAGTTACTTTAGGAAGGAGCTAGTATGGCATCATGAGTTTTTTATTCACTTTGAAGTATGTAAAACACTGTAACATTAACTTGGTTTTATGAGTTATGAGGCATCCCATATAAAATGTTTTAAAAAATAGTCAGATAAGTTGGTAATCCATTTTTGTATAGGAGCATAGCAATTACTAGACTGAACCAGAGCAGAGCTCCATCTAATCAAGTATCCCATTTCTAAAAGTAGCCAGGCCCAGATACTTTCTCAAGAAACTTTGGAATAGGCAGAAAATATAGCAATTCCAGAAAATAATGTGACATATATTAAACACTGTGGCCTTGAGAGATCCAACATTCATTCCAAATAAATAAATCCTATTCCAGAAATGAATGGTCCACTGTGTTGTCAGCCTGCTAAGACAGGCGACGAAAATACTGAAAACCAGTTACATTTCACAAAGGGAAGCGATTCAAAAATCCTAGGCACAAATTTCAATTTACCTTTTGTAAGAATTACAAATGACATGTGACCTAAATGGACACAGTCTCAGGAGCAGATGAATTGATAACATTATTGTTTTGTTCCATTTGTTTGTTTCTTTGAAGGGTTCCAGTGAAGTGTTTTGTTCTGCTGGGTAGTTGTTGTATAACAACATCCTGATATTTACATTGCTAGTTAAGAACTTGCTCCCCTCTCTTGGCCCACCAGAGCCTAGCTTTATTAACATTCCAAGCACACTGAAAAGCCTATTTTCCCCCTCCTCTCTACGGCTATTGAAAAGACTGTACTTTGTGGTGGATCTATTTATGGGGAGTCATCTGTATATGTTATGATTTTTAATTTATGAAATAGGCACCCAGAGGATTGGATGGGCAGCCAGAGATTTGAAGATACAAATAAAAATAAAGAATTTTATTCTTTATGAAAAGGCAGAAAATGAGGGGGCGGAACCAGTTCTGGTTAGCCCGGCCAGGTTAGGCAGCTATATATCAATAATCAGCTCATTAACATATTAATAGTATCCCAGAGCAATTTTTGTAATTTGTTTTCAAAGAATTCATCTCTGCGCAATGATTTCTTTAGGCTTTCCAACAGTGCCATGTAATACTACACCAGGCCATTTAACTCTGCAATTGTATTATCTAATGCTGTCAGGCTTTTTAGTTTGTATGAATGGTAGTGCTCAAAATAAAGTTACAAGGATAGATTCAGATCCTGCATGAGGACATCTCCAAGGAAGTCCTCATCTCTGAATTTGACTTGTACTACGTGGCTTAAGTTGTTTATGTGTTAAATTTACTTCTCTAAATAATGTATTGTTAAATTCATTGCTGGAATAAACCCACTTAAGTGATTGTATTTGCATCAAGGATAAATTTAGCCCTTTATATCAGTTTTACTACTAGTAAGAACTCATGGAGATTCACTTTTATCTCAAATGGTAGAACTACTTCTTTTGAAACCAGCAGGTGCTTTGTTAGAGTCCAGGCAGAACTGATTCCTTATGACACAAATATTAAATCATGCCTCTTTTTCAAGAAGGTAGTGTTTATGTAACCCATATGCCTGAAAAGGCTATCTCTGAGAGACCTGCTGAGGGTGGGTTACTGTTGTTGGGCAGATTAGTGACCCACAACTGGAAACTTCCAGAAGCAGGGAGTGGTAGCAATTTGAGCATGCTCCACAGTGTACCCTGCTGGTGTGATGTGATGCTGTCAGTCAGATGACTGGAGAGCAGCAGCCTGAGCAGACAGCAGGCAGGAGCTGCCTTGAGGGGAGACCATGTGCTCAGTGTTCTGGAGAGGAGCTGAGCCAGGAGTGAACAAGATGTTTTCTCCATGTAAAGGAGTCATTTGCGACAGACCTTGCAGACATGCATATGGGACTGAGGGCTGGTTGTAGAGGAGAAGAGAAAGCCTGCATGGAATGCTACAGAGGATCCCAGCAAAGAAAGAAGAGGACAGCTATTTCTTGCCACTCAAGCTTCCACACTGGAACAGAGACTGTAGCTGAGAGTTGGGTGAACTCCACACAGACTTTGGGACTCTTGGGTATCTTTCATGCAAGGGATTGTTCTTGGTTAATTGTAGTTTGTTTTCTTAGGATAAGGTTCATTTAGTTAGTAGTTAATAAAGTTCATTGTTATGTTTGTTTTTAGTAGCATTTTAATGTGTGAGTGTAGCTCTGAGCAAACTTCGCCGTGAGTCCTGTACAGACTGGATCCTGGGTCTCCAGCTGCTTTCCCCATAGGGGTTGGGATTGATTTCTGTGGGGCACTGGAGAAGGGCAACTAAATGAATTTAGCCCACCCAAAGGTTACATTTGCTACTGGTTAGGGCAGGAGACAGGATTTTATTTCTGATTCTGCCTATGACATGCAGCAAGGAAGGTAAAAAGCATCTCCTGAAAAGTGCTGAGAGACTCAGCACATTTCAGCATCAGTATCTTAACAGTTTGAAGTTTTAGGACTTACTGTTACACACAAAGGGTGCGTCTACACTTGTAAATTAAGCTGCTGCTTAAGTTGACTTAAGGAAATTTTAAGTCGACTTAATACAACTGGGAAGATGCTGAGCTCCCTGGCACCTCTCGGGTGCCCCCCTTCCCACCATAGAATCATAGAATAATATGGAAGGGACCTCATAAGGTCATCTAGTCCAACCCCCTGCTAAAAAGCAGGACCACTCCCACTAAATCACCCCAGCCAGGGTTTTGTCTAACCGGGCCTTAAAAATCTCCAAAGATGGAGATTATACCACCTCCCTAGGTAACCCATTCCAATGCTTCACCACCCTCCTAGTGAGAAAGTTTTTCCTAATATCCAACCTCGACCTCCCCAACTGTCATTTGAAACCATTGCTCCTTGTTCTATCCTCTGTTACCACCGAGAAAAGCCTAGCTCCCTCCTCTTTGGAGCACCCTTTCAAGTAGTTGAAGGTTGCTATCAAATCTTCCCTCAGTCTTCTCTTCTGTAGACTAAATAAGCCTAGTTCCTTCAGTCTCTCCTCATAAGTCATGTGCCCCAGACCTCTAATCATTTTCATTGCCCTCCGCTGGACTCTTTCTATTTCTCTACATCCTTTCTGTAGTGGGGAGCCCAAAACTGGACACAGTATTCCAGATGCGGCCTGACCAGTGTCGAATAGAGGGGAATTATCATATCCCTCGATCTGCTGGCAATACTTCTACTGATGCAGCCCAATATGCCATTGGCATTTTTGGCAATAAGGGCACACTGTTGGCTCATATTCATCTTCCCGTCCACCATAATCCCCAGGTCCTTTTCTACAGCGCTGCTACTTAGCCGATCAGTCCCCTGCCTGTAGCAGTGCATGGGATTTTTCCGTCCTAAGTGTAGGACTTGGCACTTGTCTTTGTTGAACCTCATGAGGTTTCTTCCGGCCCTGTGTTCCAATTTGTCCAAGTCTCCCTGGATCCTGTCCCTGCCCTCCAGAGTATCTACTATGCCCCCCAGCTTAGTGTCATCTGCGAACTTACTAAGCACGCAGTCTATCCCATCATCAAGATCATTAATGAAGATGTTGAACAGAACCAGCCCCAGGACTGACCCCTGGGGCACTCCACTCATTACCGGTTGCCAACTAGACATCAAGCCATTGATTCCTATGCTCTGAGCCCGTTGATCTAGCCAGTTTTCTATCCACCTTACGGTCCACTCGCCCAACCCTTACTTCCTTAACTTGCCGATGAGAATGCTGTGGGAAACCGTATCAAAAGCCTTGCTAAAGTCGAGGTATACTATGTCAATGGCACTTCCCGCATCCACGAATCCAGTCATCTCATCATAGAAGGAAATCAGGTTGGTCAGGCACGATTTGCCCTTGGTGAATCCATGTTGACTGTTCCTGATCACTATTTTCCTCCAAGTGTTTCAGGATGGATTCTTTGAGGAACTGCTCCATGATTTTCCCAGGGATTGAGATGAGGCTGACCGGTCTGTAGTTCCCCGGATCCTCCTTTTTCCCTTTCTTGAAGATAGGTACTATATTTGCCTTTTTCCAGTCCTCTGGGACCACCCCCCTTCGCCACAAGTTCTCAAAGATAATGGCCAGCGGCTCTGCAATCACTTTAGCCAACTCCCTCGGATACAGTTCATCCAGCCCCATGGACTTGTGCACATCCAATTTCTTTAAGTAGTCCCTAACCTGTCTTTCCATCACCGAGGGCCGGTCTTCTCTCCATTCCGCGTTACCCCGTGTAGTAGCCTGGGAGCTGGCCCTCCCTGTGAAGACTGAAGTAAAAAAAGCATTGAGTACTTCAGCCTTTTCCGCATCATCCACCATCAGGATGCCTGCCCCATTTAGTAAGGGACCTACACCACCCCTGATCCTTTTCTTGTTGCTAACATACTTATAGAACCCCTTTCTGTTATCCTTCACATCTCTTGCTAGCTGCAACTCCAATTGTCCTTTGGCCTTTCTGATTTTATCTCTGCAGTCCCGAGCAATATCTTTATACGCCTCCCTCATCATCTGTCCAAGCTTCCACTTCTTGTAAGCTTCCCTTTTATGTTTCAGCTCACCGCAGAGTTCTCTGCTAAGCCACGCTGGGCACCGTCCACATTTGCTGTTCTTTCTGCACATCAGAATGTTATTTTCCTGTGCCTTTAACAGGGTTTCTTTAAAATACAGCCAGCTGTCTTGGACACCTTTCCCCTTCAGATCAACCTCCCAAGGGATCCTGCCCATCAGCTCCCTAAGGGAGCCAAAATCAGCTTTTCTGAAGTCCAGGGTGTGTGTTCTGCTTCTTTCCTTTCTTCCATTGATCAGGATCCTGAACTCTACCATTTCATGGTCACTGCTGCCCAGGTTGCCATTTACTTCTACTTCCCCGATCAATTCTTCTCTGTTTATGAGCAATAGGTCTAGAGGTGCAAGGCCCCTAGTTGGTTCCTCCAGCATTTGTACTAGGAAGTTGTCCTCAATATTCTCCAAAAACTTCCTGGATTGCCTGTGCACTGCTGTATTGCCTTCCCAGCAGATGTCAGGATAATTGAAGTCACCCATAAGAACCAGGGCCTGTGATCTGGAAACTTCTGTTAGTTGTCCATAGAACGCCTCATCCACCTCCTCCTTCTGGTCTGGCGGTCTGTAGCAGACACGCACCATGACATCCCCCTTGTTGCATTCTCCTCTAAACTTAACCCACAGACTTTCAACTGGCTTGTTTCCACTTTCACAGTGGAGCTCCGAGCAGTCATACAGCTCTTTTACATATAGCGCTACTCCCCACCCCTTCTTCCCTGCCTGTCCTTCCTGAACAATTTATATCCATCCATGGCAGTGCTCCAGTCATGCAAGTTATCCCACCACGTTTCTGTTATTCCAATTATATCATAGTTCCTTGTCTGTGCCAGTACTACCAATTCTTCCTGCTTGTTTCCCAGGCTCCTCGCATTTGTGTACAGATACTTAAAGTACTGGGCTGATTGCCCTACTTTGCCCTGTTGATTATCTTTCCTGTTGCATCTTCCTCCTTGCAATTTCTCCCGGTGTCCTCCTTCCCCTCTCGCCTGAGGTATTATGACTTCATTAGGAAATAAAAAACAATTATTTGATTTCCCCCCTCCCCCCCCAGTTCCAACTACCCTCTCTTTTATTCCTGCTGTTACAGCCCCAGCACCCCCCAAGTTCCATCCCTTCCCCCAAGTTTCCCTCAGTTTCACTTACCTGTGGGCTTTGGTCGCCTTCCCCCTTCAACCTTAGTTTAAAGCCCTCCTCACTAGGTTAGCCAGTCTGCTTCCAAATATACTCTTCCCCTTCCTGGATAGATGGAGTCCATCTCTGCCTAGCAGTCCTTCTTCCTGAAACAGCACCCCATGGTCGAGGAAGCCAAAGCCCTCCTGGTAACACCATCTCCGCAGCCAGGCATTCACCTCCAGGATGCATCTGTCTCTGCTCGGGCCCCTACCCTTGACCGGAAGGATCGAGGAGAACACCACCTGTGCACCAAACTCCTTCACCCGTGCTCCCAGAGCCCTGTAGTCCCCTTTGATCTGCAGAGGGTCACCTCTCGCAGTATCATTGGTTCCCACATGGATGAGTAGCATGGGGTAGTAGTCAGAGGGACAGATGATTCTCGACAATCTCTCCGTAACGTCTCGGATACGGGCCCCTGGCAGGCAGCATCCCTCCCGAGAAGCCTTGTCAGGGTGACAGATGGGTGCCTCCGTCCCCCTCAGAAGAGAGTCCCCAACCACCACAACCCGACGTTTCCTCCTGGTTGTGACAGTTGTGATCCTCCCAGCCTCGGGGGTGCATGGCTTCTCCTCTTCCACCTCATCGCTCATGCACCACTCCCAGCTCCACCTAGCCCCTACAAGTCGACTTAGGCGTCCAGTGTGGACGGTCTAAGTTGATTTGGCAAGTCGACCTAAATTTACAGTGTAGACATGCTAAGTTGACTTATTTGAACAAGTGTAGACATAGCCAAACTGTTGTGTATAGAATATGCTGGTGCACACTAAAAATTCCCTAGTTCGTTTTAACATAGTACAAAACAGTACCACCTTAAAACATACTAGGGAAGTTCTAGTGTGCACCAGTGAAGTCTACAGATGCCAATTAATGTGCAGCATGTTAATGTGCTTTAAAAATCACAACCCTGTAGTGCACTCACCACGCTCTGTAGGCAAGCCTTTATTTTACACATCTCTAAAATAGTTCTTATACTACTTACTTACCCCACAAAGTTGACATGAGGATCAATATTGTAAAGCACTTTCAGATCTGTGATGGAAGTGCTACAGGCAAGAAACATACTCATTATTGTTATTATGTAAACATTGCCACGCCTGTTTGGTTTGTTCTCATGTGCTTCTCAGTTAAACATACATGTATTTTGAATATCTTTAAAAAAAAAAAAAAAAGACGCTTTAAACTTTTTTTTCAATAAGTAAAAAAATATTTTGTGTGCACATTCTCCTGCCATGCCAGGAAACCTTTTTCCTCTCCAAATACACAGTAACATTGTTCTAGAACACATGAACCAAAAAGTAAAATGGATTATAAACAAAAAGTTTACTTCTCTTGGCCAAACAAAGGGAAAGGTAAACAATAAACAAATAAATAAATAAATAAAGCAGCTGATATGGTGAAAGTACATTAGATTTTTAAATTCTTTTTCTAGTGGCCAAAAATAAAGTTTCCCAAACTTTTCAAAGCTGATTCCCCATTCAGGAAAATTAAACTAATCACAACTCCTTCTGTTCCTTCATGCGATGTTACAGGCCTACCCAAAATGAGCTATCATTCAGTCAGTTAAATAGATTTAATAATGTTATACTTCCTCTTTCTTTCTTTCTTATCTGCTGTCATGAACAGGAAAATAATTAACAATTTGACAATTAAAATGGCATTGGAATCTGACTTTGCACCCATTGAAACAAACCGGTCAGAGCTCTTACTTCAAGTGCTCTACAAACTGAGGCAGACACGAATGCATGAATTACAATGAGACCACATTTTCAACTGTTTTTTTTTGTAATCATAAAAACTAGAGACTGACTCCCATCACAGTATTGGGGATAATTTCTTTACAATTAACTCCAGTTAATATTATTTTAGTTACCTATCTGAATGTCTCTGTCCACACACTTTTTAATAGGCACTTTATATAAGTGGGAAATGTTCCCAGGAAATGGTTCAATGGGCCAGAGAATTATATATGGTCTGCCTTTAGATCGGATATTTACTACTATAGTAACTAACTGAGCAACCTTGACTCACACAAAGCAAATGTTATTTACTCCTTCTCATAACACAAGAAGTAAGGGTCACCAAATGAAATTAATGGGCAACAGGTTTAAAGCAAACAAAAGGAAGTATTTCTTCATACAGTAGAAAGTCAACCTGTGGAACTCTTTGTCAGAGGATGTTGTGAAAGCCAAGACTATAACAGGATTAAAAAAGGACCTAGATAAGGTCACAGAGAGTAGCCTCTGTTTGCTAAAGCTGGAAATAGGTAACAAGGGATGGATCATTTGATGATTACCCTGTTCTGTTCATTACTCTGAATCACCTGACATGGGCCACTGTTGAAAGATGGATCATTAGCTAGATGAGCTAAATGGACCATTGGTTTGACTCAGTGTGGCCATTCTTATTGTTTTAATTCTCACAGAAGTATCTCTTTGACTTCAGTGGGACAACTCTCTTAACAAAGGGTTGCAGGACTGGGCCTTTAATCAACACAGATCTAATTGAGCATTATAATGTTCCAGTTACACTCACGCTTTATGGGAGGTGAAAGACACACAGACTTTTAATATTGCATAAGCACCCAAAATCAAATGGAATACCCAGTAATGTAGGAATGTTTTTCGGAATGGTAATAAGGCTTCTATTTCAGTTTCATTGCTAATAGTAAGAAATTTAGGCTTGAAATTAGACGCAGGTTTCTAACCATTAGAGCAGTAAAGTTCTGGAATAGCCTTCCAAGGGGAGTTGTGGGGGCAAAAACCATAGCTGCTTTCAAAACTGAGCTTGATAAATTTATGGAGAGGATGGTATGATTAGCCTATTTTGGAATTTGACTGATATTTGGCTACGTGTGGTGGATTTACAAGTGGCCTAAGAGGGGAGAGTACATGGGGTGGGCTCTGAGTTATTACAGAGAATTGTTTCTTGGGTAACTGGCTGTTGAGACTTGCCCACGTGCTCAGGGTTTAACTGATCGCCATATTTGGGGTCAGGAAGGAATTTTCCCCCAGGGCTGATTGGCCTGGCCTCTGGGGGTTTTTCGCCTTCCTCTGTAGCACAGGGCATGGTTCACCTACCGGTGAATTTTCTGTATCTTAAAGTCCTTAAATCATGATTTAAGGAGGTAAATAACTCAGTCATAGGTTGGTGGCCTACTGCTGGAGTGGGTGGGTGAGGTCTTGAGGCCTGCATTTTGCAGGAGGTCAGACTAGATGATCATACAGGTTCCTTCTGACCTTAAAGTCTATGAGACTATGAGTAGTAAATCAGACAAACAAAGAAGTAAGGCAGCTTTATTAAGGATAGTGTTGAATCATGGATCTAATATTATACACAAGAGCTGTGTCCCAGATATTGTCTGAGGGACACTGAAACATATGTGAGGGACACTGAAAAATATGTGACAGGGCTCCTATTTTTCTAATATGCAGCAGAAGGAAAGAATGAAACGGCAATGCAAGAAATGAGAACATGCAACTAAATATTTACATCTAATTCCTCATTTCTGCTCTCTCAATCCTCACTCACATCAGTGGAAGGTTAGACTGCTTTTAATCACATTAGTCAAACCACTCTCAAAAATCAGATTAATGCACCTGCACTCACCCAATAGATTTGACATGATTTGTTTCCACAAAGACATAATTTACTCTGTGTTAGTCAGGGCTTGAGCCAGGGTTGCAGTGTCTCTCTAGCAAGACCCAAACATGCACTAGACGGGCCTGTGTGAAATAATCACAGTGAAATACATACACCTTGAAATTTGAGGTTTCTGCCTTTGTTTTTATTTGGTCTAATTTCTCACAGAAAAAAAAATTCTGAAATTTCAAAATAGATTCATTTCTGAGCCAAAAAAAAAAAATTCTCAATGTTTTGAAATTCAGAACACGATATTTTGTTTTGACAAAGAATTATTTATGCCCTGAAAATGTTATTAATTTCACATGTTTTATTGCAAAAAGCATCTCCTCATTAATTCAGGGCCTCAAAAGGCCTGCAAAGAAATTGTGACTATTTGTCATGACAAGTAGTGAAAAAAAAAATACTTGCTGTAGTTCTAGTACTGCTTAAAGCACAGTTTCAAAAGAGCGTCATGGTAATTAGTGTGTACACTGGGCTTAAAATTCGGAATTTATTCTTTTAATTTAAGGCAAATAAACTTGCTTAGTGGTGATTCCTCCACCTATCAAATTTACACTACAATTAACTGATGTTTTATGGACTTTAGCTGTCACTGATTGTATTTCTCTTTGTATCCCAGGCAGTGCATCCTGTGGTGGTATTTGAGCTGGATGCTGAGAGCTGCCCCCATGCCTCACTTTTTTTTCTTTTTTTTTTTTTAAACAAAGGTACCAAGGCAATTATAAACTGTCTCAAACTAATTCAGAAGCACAGGCTGGGATTACAGAGTTCAATGACCTGCACACACACACACAGCAGCATCGCAGTGGAAATTGCTGGACTGTGCCTTTGAAACACAGAAGCCTGCTTCCTTCCTATTCCTGAAAGATCTATCTGTAAACACCAGAGCAGATTCTGAAGTTGATTAGGCAGTGTAAATGTGGAACCACTCCACTGACTTTGGTGGAATTATACAGGGGTCATGCTGGTTTAATTTAGTGCTGAATTTGGCACAGGCCCACTGATGTTATAAGGATTTCAAAAATCAAGGAAATAAGCGCTGAGCAGACTAATTCAGAAAAAGAAGGACTAAAACCAAACACCAGCTCTTTTCCTGAATGGAGACCAAATGCAATCCATTACAGATATTCCAGTCTCAATCCCTATCCTCCAAATTCATATTCCATCCCCCAACTGTCTGCTTTTCTCCCACTTATATTCCATTAGGCCCCAGTTCTTCCCTTTATGCAACAGATACTCTGCAGGATCTCAAAAGTATAATATGTCTGCTAGGTTTTGAGCTGCTGCTTCATTGAAACTTAAGGCTCTCTAGGGCTCCCCTGGTCAGAGGTACACAATGCCTTTGGAGATGTCCCTTATTGAGGATGTCCTTGAATGTGAGATCTATTGGAGGTCATGAAAGCGAAATAGCAGGGATAAAGAGACAAGGAGGGCATGGAGAATGAAGGCAGGGGTGAATTACTGCACATGACTATGGGGTCCATGCCCAGGGTGGGGGCCCTTCACTCTGCCGGTGCTGGGGGTGAGGGGAGAGGCCCTGCCCTGGGCCAGAGGCTGGGCTCTGTGTTTCAGCCCTACCCCTGGGCCAGCCAGTCCGTCCTCAGGTGCGGGGTGGGGTAGCGAATATGGTCACTCAGCTCCATGGGTAGGGCAGCTGGCATGCTGTGTATGGCCTCCAGTGCAGCCTTCCAGGGCCCATGACCCTGGAGGGCTGCACTTGAAGCTTCACTGCGCACCAGTTGGCCCCCGGAGTCCTCTCCCCGGTGGGGGACTATGGCCCCGGGGGGCTACCGCTGGGAGGGGCTGGGGCCCAATGCGGGGGGGGGGCACCGGGGGTCCAGGGCCTAGGGCCCCAAGTCCCCTTAATCCGCCTCTGGGTGAAGGGTTAGGTACAGTGGAGGAAAGGGTGAAGTATTTAGGGTGGAAGAGAGGGAGAAAAAGGGAGGTCAACGTTAGGGAAAGACTATATTTTGAATAAGCATTAAAATTTTGGGGAGCTAATCTGAACTGAAACCATTCAAGGAAACCACACAGCTGGTAAGCGACATCACATCGTTCGTGAAAGACACAGTACAAAATGGAATGCTATCTGATCATTCAACCTGGCCTTCTTCCAATTCTACTACATTTTAAGGGTAAGGGAAGACCCTCGTTTAGATATAATTTTTTACACCAAGATAGAGAAGAAAATAGTCACAGACAAGCACAATACTGCTAACGAAAGAGAAAGCTGGCTAGTTAAAAGAGAACTGCCCAGAATGAGCAAAGATACTTGTCTGTTTTTGTCGTTGTCCCTTCTTCCTGTAAAAGATCACTTATTTTGATGGTCTTATCTTACTGTTGTCAAACTGCCTGCTAAAATATTTGCAACACCTGCTGAATCATTACTTGAGCACTAATAGTTGGAGAATGTCTACAATGGGAAAATTTGGACCCCCCCCATTATAAACCAGCATAGTTCTATCAGTGGTAACAACAGTGGAAGTTGCATTGTATTATAAACAGGATTTAGGCATTTTTTCCACTTTCTCACTTAACTCTGGAACAGTTTATTTAGGAGTCTGTCCTTCTCTCCGAGAAATGAATGGCAAGACTTTCATGACTTCCAGGGATGTAGATAGGAACCTTGAAGGGGTCAACAAGCATGTGGACAAGGGTGATCCAGTGGATATAGTGTACTTAGATTTTCAAAAAGCCTTTGACAAGGTCCCTCACCAAAGGCTTTTAAACAAAGGAAGGGGTCATGAAATAAAGAAGAAAGGCCCTCTCTTGGACTAATAACTGGTTAAAAGATAGGAAACAAAAGGTAGGAATAAATGGTGAGTTTTCAGAATGGAGAGAGGTTTAACAGTGATGTCCCTCTGCTGTGCGTACTGGAACCAGTACTGTTCCACATATTCATAAATGAGCTGGAAAAAGGGGTAAACAGTGAGGTGACAAAAATTGCAGATGATACAAAACTACACAAGATAGTTAAGTCCAAAGTAAACCGCAAAGAGTTACAAAAGTATTTCACAAAACTGGATGACTGGGCGACAAAATGGCAGATGAATTTCAGTGTTCATAAATCCAAAGTAATGCACATTGGAAAACCTAATCCCAACTATGCATATAAAATGGTGGAGTCTAAAGTAGCTGTTACCACTCAAGCAAGAGATCTTGGAGTGGGTAGGTCTCTGAAAACATCCATTCAATATGCAGGTCAGTCAAAAAAGCTAACAGAATGTTGTGAATCATTAAGAAAGGGATAGTTAATAAGACAGAAAATATCATATTGCCTCTTTATAAATCTATGATATGCCCACATTTGGAACACTGCATGCAGATCTGGTTGCCCCATCTCAAAAAAGATATATTGGAATTGGAAACACTACAGCAAAGGGCAACTAAAAAGATTAGGGGTGCGAAAAAGCTTCCATATGAGGAGAGATTAATAGGGTTGGGACTTTTCATCTTGGAAAAGAGATGAGCAGGCTGGGATATGATAGAGATCTATAATACTAGCATGGAGAAAGTAAATAAGAAAGTATTATCTACTCCTTCTCATAACACAAAAACTAGAGGTCACCAAATTAAATTAGCAGAAAGAGAATTTTAAAGGAACAAACGTAAGTATTTCTTCACACAACACACAGAGGACGTTGTGAAGGATAAGACTATAACAGGGTTTAAAAAAGAACTAGACACGGTCATGGAGGATAGGTCCATCAATGGCTGTTAGCCAGGATAGGCAGGGATTGCTGTTTGCCAAAGGCTGGGAATGGCTGACAAAATGGATCACTTGATGATTACTTGTTCCATTCATTCCCTCTGAAGCACCTGGCACTGGCCACTCTCAGGTGACAGGAAATAGGGTAGATGGACCACTGATCTGACTCTGACCCAGTATGGGCGTTCTTACGTCCTTAATAGCTCTGTGGCAGAAGGAAGCAGAAGAACTTTCTCAAATGAAAGAGAAGTGAAGTTAAGAGGATTAGGGAATAAGAGGAAGCAGGATTTTTATTTATTTATTTTATGGATTGCTAACATGTAGTTACTTTATTGCAGTGGAAACTCGTTTATCTGAATGCTGGTTCACTAAAATCCTATTTATCTAAAATGAGGTCATGTCCCCTGATGAGTACTACGGCAAATATCGTCAAACTTGGATGACCGAATTTAAGTATCATAGTCCATAGGTAGGCATCTACCATAACTAAGGGCAGGTCTACACTACCACTTCAGTCACTCTATCTTAGTTCACTGAGGGATGTTAAAAAGACACCCCCACCTCCACCCCCACCCCGAGCGACATAAATTAGTGTGACCTAAGCGCTGTCCACACCCCTTGACATAGCTGCCACCTCTGGTGATGATGGAGTAATTATATTATACTGATGTCTTCACCAGACACGCTACCACAGTATGGATGCATTGGGGCAGCTCTATTGATGTAGTGCTTCTAGGGTAGACCTGCCCTCAGTGACCTGATTTTCACTCTCCTTAATTGCAGTGCTACCAGAAATCTGGCCATTTAGATATTTAAATTTGTAATATATAAAGACATCTGCCTCAGGCTTTGAGTGGCTTTCCATAAGTTAAAATACAGTTGCATAAAAAGATTGAATTTCCATATGCTCCACAACCTTAAACCAGAAAATAATTAAGCAATGATTATATCAAAACCCAATTACTATCTCCTCTCCTTTACCTCAATAACTTGAGGCACCCAAGTGTGAAAGTGTGGCCTGTATACACTGAAAAGGCCCCTGCTTATCCAAACTTTCATTCATTATTATCACATTATTATTTGTATTGCAGTAATACGCTGAGGGCTCAGCTACAATTGGAGCCCCTTTGTGGGTAGGTGCTTAATGAGAGACTGTCTCTGGCCCAGAACAACGGCTGGGATGGGAAAGAGATGTTTTCCCTAAGTCGCACACAGCAGGCCTGTGTCCAAGGCTATGTCTACACTTGGAAATTTAAGTCGACTTTATCTAAGTCGACTTAACTAAGTTGACTTAACTAAGTCGACTTAAAATCAACTTAGTGAATCTACACTTAAATTTTAAGTCGACTTTAGGGGGATCTTACAAAGTCAACCTAGAGCGTCCACACTGGATGTCTAGGTCGACTTCTAGGGGCTAGGGGTACCTAGGGTAGGTCCACGGGGGAAGGGGGGGGCACCCCTTGCCCAGTGCCAGGGAGCTCAGCCTTTGCCCCCCCCAGGTACAGTGGGGCAAAGGGGGACAGGGACCCTGGCAGGGCACAGGGGCACGGTGGGCAGAGCTCTGCCCTGCCCCTTGGCGGAGCATGCCAGGCTCCCTCTGTACCCCCCCCCCCCAGCAGGGAGGGAATTGGTGCAGTCCTGGGGTAACCCTAAGTCAATTTAGGGCTACCCCACATCTACACTGGCTTAAGTCAACTCTAGGGAGTCAACTTAAGCCCTAAGTCGAATTAAATTGAGGTTTAATAAAGTCGACTTAATTTTCATTAAGTCGACTTTACTTTCCTTAAGTCGACTTAAGCAACTTGCTTAAGTCGACTTAAGGAAACTGTAGTGTAGACACAGGGTAAATTAAGTCGACTTAAGCAAGTTTAAGTCGACTTAATTTACAAGTGTAGATGCAGCCCAAGAAAGGAACAGAGCACAGGTCTCCGGAGTCTCAGCCCAGTACACTTCCTATCCTCTGAATTAGTTTCACAGCCCCAGTCCATTTGGAAGAATGAAGTTTCATTGGATATAAAATTAAGAAACCTAGGAAAACCTGTACTAATCCCTTTGCTGTTTTACAAGACATAGTCAAGATATCCTCATCACTACTGAGTGCAAGTTTCCTCCTCCTTTATTAGGTCACCTTTGTTAAGCAGTCAGTTTTTGTCCTTCCCTTGCATGGATGCTTAGGAGATATTTCACTTGATATAATGCATTCATTCCACTAGTAATGTCTTTTGTCTCAGATCTGCCTCTGAGGCCATGTACACACGATCACTTTTTTGCGTGATAAGGCTCCTTACCGCACGATAAAGCTTCGAGCGTACACACGAGCATTTTCCCTGTCGTGCGGCAACACCCTCTTGCCCCGCAACAGTTAAACCACTCAAATTGAGAGTGGTTAGGCTTACCGTGGAACACCTGTCCCGCGGTAGTGCTTGTGTGTATGGGTTTTCCGATTTTGACAGCCTCCGGAAATGTCCCAGAGTGCCAATCGAGGCCACTCTGGGACACTGGAGCTGTCAAATATGTCAATTTCACTGCTCTAGCAGAGCAGTGAAATTGACTACTATTAGAGCTGCCAGGTTCGGCGGCTCCTGGGGATTGGCCCCCTGGACTGGGGGCTCCTGCTCGGGAGCCCCCAACACAGGTAACTTCAGCTTGTCTGCCTGCTGCTGGGGCTGGGAGCTGCCAACCAGCTCTGAAGCACCAGCCCCGTAGCTCAGCTCCCAAGCTTTGGGTGGCTTTTAAGGGGGCAAAGCCCAAAACTATTTTTGTGCAATTTGTTAGACATGGAAACATTCCAGACCTCTAGCCTTGGCTTTAGAACTTATTTTTATCATGAGAATTTCACAAGATTTATCATGTTTTCAGTCAAAAAGCAGATCACACAGCTACCAGAAATGGGGCCCTGAAAACCAAAACGTGACAAAATTTAAACTCTTTTAAAATAAAGGAACAAATTTCTTTTCACCTACATTTCACTGAAAACCGTTCAGCCCCATGGGGTTGCTCTCACATCCTCCCTTCCAACAAACCCCTCTTCTTGCAATGGCTCACAAGGACAGGGGACTACCATTTTGTATCGTCAGTTAATTCAACTCAAGATGTGAAGGCATTACCTTCCCAAAGGCATTTTTCTCCTTTTATCTCTGAAACATCCATTCCTATAGAATTTCAGCTCCCAACTGGAGGTGGCAAACAGGTTTTAGGAGGTCTGCCAAAATAAATCAGGATGCATACAAAAAATAAAAGTAATTTCACCTCATGTTATTTGGACACACTGCACCTTTTTTCTTTTTTTTTAACCAGAGAGCGTGTTAATTTTCCTGCATGATATGCTGAAACCTATTGGCTTCAATAGGACCAATGTAAGGAGGTAGCAAGCAGGGCAATTACCTGGGGCACTACGCCTGGGCAGCAGAGCTTGGGCATGTTAATATTTGAACATAACATTCAGTTTCGTATTTGTGCACCTATATTATCCTTTTTTGGTATTATATATGTATGTATTTAACTGTATAAGTAACAATTTAATATAGCTTTTAATCTACTGGATATGGAGACAAAATTGCTGTGGTACACATGAGCCATAGATTTTTTATATTATGTTGGCGAGGGAGGAGGTCAAAAAGAAAAAGGTTGAGAATCCTTGCAATAGAACTTCCTCTGAACAAATCAGGGAACCAGAAAAATGAGCTGGACTTAACCCCACATTCACCAGAGAGCAGAGAAGGTGTCTGTCACTGGTTCTTTTTTCATCCTAAATTAAAACAAGTTGCTTCCTCTCTCTTTGCGACAGTTGAAACTCCTATTAGGCTGAGAGACCCCTGCAATGTTTGGTTTCATAGAGTGAGTTTGGTTCTCAGCAAGTCGTGCTGGTTTCCTCCACATGATATATGAACAACTAAGACAGCAGCATAATCCACTTGATGCCTGGAATCAGGTAGTTTCTCTTCAAATAATTTGCAGGCCCTCTAGTGGGCTTCTTTATCTTCTACTGCAGAAGTCACTAGAATGCATGCAGCAGTATGCTTATGTAGCTAGGCCTTATATGTTTGTATATAGTTAGTAAACACAGTTATATGGATCTGTAACAAGAACACTAATCTCGGAACCTATCCTTGCAACAAACCCTGTCGCCAACTCTGCTCACACATCGACTCCAGTGATACCATCACAGGTCCCAATCACCTTAGCCACACCGTCAGGAGCTCATTCACCTGCACAGCTGCTAATGGCAGCAATGCCCCTCTGCCACGTACACTGGCTGAACCGGACTGTCCTTACACAAAAGAATAACTGGTCACAAATCAGACATAAAAAATGGCAACATCCAGAAACCACTAGGAGAGCACTTCAGTCTCCCTGGACACTCAGTAGCAGAGCTGAAAGTTGCCATACTCCAACAGAAAAACTTCAAAAGCAGGCTTCAGAGTTGGAACTGATTTGCAAACTTGACACATTCAGACTGGGTCTGAACAGGGACTTGGAATGGTTAACACATTACAAAAAGTAATTGTCCCTGTTCACATATTCTCACCTTCTAATCAACTGGAGTGAATGGGCCTCATCGACCCTAACTTCATTGACTTTGCTAGCACTTGCCCTCCTTCATTCTGTGGGGTGTGTGTGTGTGTGTACTGTAGTTAATTCCACTTCATGCATCTGACAAAGTGGGTTGCAGCCCACAAAAGCTTATGCCTGAAGAAATGTGTTAGTCTTTAAGGTGCCACAGAACTCTCGTTCTTTTTGCTGTACACAGACTAACACGGCTACTACACCTCTGAAAATTGTGTTTCTGTAGTTTCCTCAGATTTTTTTACCATCACCTACTACATGATTAAGGGAAGCATAGTCCTCTCCATCCCAATTCCAGCATCTTCCTGCCTTTAGGGTATTTTAAACTGAAGGGATTTCTAAGTGTTTACTTTCTTGGCAGTCACACTATTACCAGCTATGAGTGTGCTCCAAAACCCAGTGAAGACAACGACAATCAATTCTCAGACATCACATAAATGTGGATTCCAGCAGAGATGAGTGGGACACTTCTTTGGGCTGCCCAGGGCGGTGAGTCACCTTGTTACCCCCCCTGCCACCAGTGTGTGGTAGTCTTTCTTATGTACAACCCTGACCTTTCAAGAATTCTCCTCAGGTCTTTGCCAGTCTCACTGTGCTTTGTAGTCAAATTCCAAAGGGGTAGCCGTGTTAGTCTATTGTAGAAAGACAACAGAGTCTTGTGGCACTTTTAAAGACTAACAGATTTATTTAACACATGAGCTTTCATGGAAGAAAATCCCACTTTGTTGGAAGTGTCTGTCTGCCGTGGGACTCTGTTTGTTTCTCTGTGATAGACTAATACGGCTACCCCTTTGGAACTTGAATAATTTAGCAGGTTCACTAATCACAAGGGGATATAGTGTACATACACCAGCTTGTCTGAGTCAACTGTCAGCTCCAATGTAACAAGACTATGCTGTAGTCTATTTACAATGAAAACAAACACAGCATAAGTTTAGTAACAAAGGTTAAGATTTCACACATAGTGAGCAAGGGTAAAAAACACCCAGCAGGTTACAAAGTATAACACTATCAAATTTATTTATTGCAAGAGCTTTCAATCCCACTTCGTCAGGCGCTTGATGCTTCAAGCGTCTAACGAAGTGGGATTTCTTCCACAAAAGCTCTGTGATAAATAAATTGGTTAGTCCTTAAAAGTGCCACTGGGCTCGTTGTTTGTTTTGCTGGACTAGACTAACACGGCTACCCCTTTGGAAGGTATAATCCACTGTCTAGAGACAAAACTGAAGGGGCTACAATCCTTATCTAAAGCAGGCTTATCTCAGCTCAGCCTTTTCTGTAGATCTTGCTGGTTTTCAGTCAAACCAGCGTCCACGATGTTCAGGAGTCACCTCCCATCTCACCACAGGTGTTCCTCAGTGAAATGGATACAAAATGTCTTTTTGCTTCTCCTTGTATTTCCCCAAATCATTGCCTTTGTTCCCCTATCAGGATGACCCTTGCGGTATAGACTCCTTTGCACTCTCCCATGTTGAGGTCACATCCCCCCTTGGTTTAATGGATTTGCACTGTATTGGCTTACAATGTTAACTTACACATGAACATACACAGACAGATAAAAACATGGTTTTGTCTAGGAAAAACTTGTTTGACAACCCAGCCAGGGACACAGACCCTAAAATATATTCTGAGCATTTATACATATAACATCTTCTTAACTAGCACCTGCAAGTAAATCACATAATGATTATCAGCATGGCATCAACTTTCATCAGACACCTCACCTGGCTCTTTCTGGGTAAATACCATGAAAGCCATGGGTTAGGTGTAGTGAGTTTGTCAGGTCTGCTAGGGGTTGCTGTAATAGAACAGTGAACCCTATGGCAGTTGGCGTCAGAGGTTCTTAGGTTCACAGTGAACACTTGCGATTAGCACCCAGCAAAACCCTATCTGACATTCCCAATCCCACAGCGTCAAAGAAAGCCCAATTGCCAGTGTAAACACTAATGTTTGTACCTGAAGAAAAGTACACTAGATAAAGTAGCTTTTCACTTGGAAATACATGAACCCCAAAGTGAGTCAACGGTGCAATAACTGAATGAGGAGGCCATCAGCTGGGGCTGATACTGGCCCACCATCTGGTAAATCAAAATGTGAGCAGATTTGTTTCATTAGAAATATCTTCCTTGTTGAATGGCTATCTGTGCTCATCCTGCAATTAGCTGAAACTCTCGTGCTTTCCAGGCAGCAGCTGCCCAAAATAAAGCCTCTCTTCAGCCAAGTGAGGAGCTGCACTAAGCTCGACTCATGTCTAAGTGACTCTTTATATTTACTATATTTAACAGAACTTCTGCTGTGCACAGAAATGCATTTACAATGAGCACATAAGGCTCATTGCTTTAAGATCCATCTAATAACAAGGAGGATACTACATTTCAAATAATAAGACCTTGCTCTTTCATTAGTAGATCTCAAAGCACGTCACAAAGGAATATCATTATTCCCATTTTACAGATGGGGAAACTGAGGCACAAGGTGATTAAGTGACTTACCAAAGGTCACCCAGAAGGCCAGTAGTGGAGCCAGAGATGGAACCCAGATTTTCTGCATCGCAGTCTACTTCCATCTCCACTAGGAGCTCCTACACAGCCCTCCTAATTTTCCATTTTTCCCACTTTCGTATTTTCTCTGTGCCCCAGAGGCCCCATGGTGTATGTAGGCATTAGCCTCTCCATGGCAATGCAGAATACATTATTACTATGTTAGCAGGGTTAGCCAATAATGACCAATTTTCTCTTTCCAAAACATATGTGATTTCTGCACTGATCAAAAGCTGACAGTTCCCTGCTCCAGGAAGGGAAGATAAGAGTGAAAAATATCATTCCGATGAATAAGGAGCAATTTGAGGCTGTCACATAATTAGCTCTTTTTTCCAGTGAAATATAAAAGTGCAAAAAGATTAAACAGCATTTTGTGAGCAACCTGTTCTTTCAGGAAAAGCCAAACAAGCTTTAAGAGACTGCCTAAATATAGGAATTGCTGCATTTGTGAGTCCAGGCTATGAAGCAAGGAAAGCTCTGAAATATGAAAACATTCAAGAGAGATCAGAGTGGGAAGAGACATTTCAAAAGACAGCCATGTTTTTGGCAGTGGCACAGAAGCAGGGAAGAAGGTGTGTGGGAAAAATCGGAGGCCCAAAGCACAGATCGGGGCTGTTTAATGGTTTATGCTACCATTTCAGCTTGTTTGTATTTTTTTTCCCTTCAAGAAGTTAATGATATATATGCAAAATATATTTAAATAAAAAAAATCTCTCCAAGATGAAAAAAAACTGGGCATTTACTCAGCAGATCAGCCAAACCCTGCAGTATGAATGAAGACATATCTTTACAATGACCATTTGCCTGTGTCAAAAATAGGAAAAGGAAGAAGAGAGAATGTCACATCCCCAGTTTTCTGGAGCATCCTTCATTTGTCCTCTAGATAATTTTCTTTGTCTTGTCTATGGTTTAGCATTTCCACACCCAAAATCCTGGGATTTCTGATACAGCTTATCAGGAAGGGGGAAAGGGGCTTTACAATTATAAGATGCCTAATGATGTATTTTAGAATAATATGTTAATGTCCAGTATTCAATGGGGTTACCACAATAGCTGCTCTTAGAATTGGGAAAATGTCACCTATTCTTTTTTGTGTTTGGATCAGAGATTTACCTGAGAAAATGGGCTGATCTGCTGAGTAAATGCCCGTTTTTTTTCATCTTGGAGAGATTTTTTTTATTTAAATATATTTTGCATATATATCATTAACTTCTTGAAGGGACAAAAAATACAAACAAGCTGAAATGGTAGCATAAACCATTAAACAGCCCCAATCTGTGCTTTGGGCCTCAGATTTTTCTCACACACCATCTTCCCTGATTCTGTGCCTCTGGCAAAAGTTAAAAAGACAAAATCTCAGCCTGGATTTAGAATTCCCTAGTTTTGTCAGGTTGTGTATCAATCACACCTTTTGTGTTGATTACATACTTTTCTGTTTTCGGGGTGTGTCGTGACTCCTGGGTATTAGCACTCAAATCCAAGCACCCAGGTTAACCTCTGAGCAGCCAAACTGCAAAGCCTTATCCAAGTTCCTGTGTCCTCTTCACTGGTGCTGCACTCCTCTGAGTTCGTCATTAGGACTTGGTTCTGGGGCATATCCCATGGCTCTTTGTATTGCAGCAAGCTGAGCATCTCTATTATCTTTTCCGGTGAATTGGGGGAGAACTTTCTGGACACAAGAGGGAATTGTGGGAAGGCATTGGAGGGCTATCAGCATTCAAGATATTTAGCTTGTGTCCTAATTCCACAGTGTGTGAGTTACCAGTCCACATAAAAGCAGCTCCTGAGCTCTGAACCAGGCCCCCCCCACACTGTGCCACCTAGCCTGGGTACAAAGCAGCACCAGACTTAGGTGAGAGGTTGTGGTGTGTGGCTAGGAGCGGAGTAAGGGCAACACTAAAGACATGCCCTCTGTGTCATATATATAACACAGTATGTGCTTGTCCCAGTGGTCCCTGCCTTTGGATTTGATCCCATGTTCCTTCCCCTCCCGCTTCTGCTTTTCAATTTTTTATATAGGTCCCTTGCACAAACACTTGAGAAGCACTTTAAGGAAAGAGAGCTTTTAAAGCACTCAGTTTATCCTAGTGAAAATGTGAGCGACATGCCTCTAGGCAGTACAGGAAATGTAACCATCCTGGGCAGGAGCTGTACACTTGTGGTTGTTGAGGTCCATTTGCCATTTTGTCACAGCATGAGCTGAACTTAAAAACCGATGTAGATCAGCCGAGATATGACACACAAAGAGCATGTATTGGGCAAGTCACTAGCCACTCTCTCTCCCTGCAAAATACTTCCCTGCTTCACAGGGCTGCTGGGAGGCTTGGTTCACTACTGCTTGTCAAGCACATTAAGAAACCGGAGCTGGAACACAAATAGTGAAGAGTAAAGAATGAATATTTTAAACAGTGCAGATATTAATAAATGGCAATAACAATAGCTAACAGCAATCATTTGCTTCCTTTTCATTTCCAGGTGCAATTCAAAGTGTCCTTGTTGTTGCCCTAGGAAGCCTTTTGTGGTTGATGTCCTAAATGGAGCGGCTACAGTTCTTTGTAGTCTATGGGGCAATTCCAGCTCTCTCCTCCATGGCCATATAGGGCCCCCTGATGGCATAGCTGGTATGGCTCTGTTGCACCAGGAGGAAAAGAATTTGAGTGGTCAGATATGGGGTACACACCATGTTTGGTGCACAGCCCCCATTATGAGACTTGTGTTCTGCACCATGCAGGGCAAACTGGGGGATGTCTGGCATCAGGGCCAGGGACTCACCCACTGTTCAGCTCCTCTGGTGCTTGGTCTTGTAAAGTACGTAGGGGAAAGTGGTGCTAAAAGCAGCTTTTATGACATGGAGAGAAAGTTTTCCCCACCCACACATAGCAGTCCACTATCCAACCCAACTTCGTGGGCAAGGCATTGGGTTGAGCGGTCTTTAGTGCACAAAGTACCCCAAAACTGGGAACTTCAGGAATGTTTGGCTGTATCTACACTTGTAAATTAAGTCGACTTAAGCTTGCTTAAGTCGACTTAATTTACCCTGCGTCTACACTACAATTTGCTTAAGGAAATTGTATAAGGAATACAACCATTGTGTCCCTAATGGCTCATCAGGTTACTCCCTGGGCCCATTGTAGCTGGCACATTCCTTAACATTAAGGACACAATGGTTTTACACAGCCGCCTGTCTCAGCCATTTCAATAAAATCACATAAGTTATTGTATAGATATAACACCAAATTCCTAACTAAACTAACTTCTAATCCAAATACAATTCCTAGACATAAACTATATAATCATTCCCAGCAAATTACTACCTTTCTATTGATACCAAACATGACATAGTTCCTATGGATTATAGCATTTATGAGATGTCCATAGAAAATAATATCATAAATGCTTCCCTAAATCCAGACAGCCTCACACCCTGTCCACATGCCCTGCCAGGGTCCCTGTCCCCCTTTGCCCCATTGCACACAAGGGGTTCCCCCCACCCGCCACCGTGGTCCTGCCCAAGGTTTCCCTAGCCCCTAGAAGTCAACCTAGGCATCCAGTGTGGACGCTCTAGGTAGACTTTGTAAGTTCCCCCTTAAGTCGACTTTAATTTTAAGTGTAGACACACTAAGTCGATTTAAAATTACAAGTGTAGACATAGCCCTTGACCTTGCAGCTCCATGAGGTTTTCATGGAGACCGTGAGCTGGAGATCTCAATGGAGGTCTCTTGACTCAATAGTTAGCTTCTCACTTTGTTTTCCACAACCAGGCTGTTGCCCTCAGTGGCACACTGCAGGGTTGATCTGAGCAGGTGGGTTTGGAAAGGAAGGGTTTCCTTCGGATGGGCTTGTTTAGCTGGCGTGGGCAATATTTTCTGAGTCACTTTAGCATGATGTGGATTTGAACAGCATACGCACATGGGTTTTTAAGTATGTGTATGTGCCCAGACACGTGCTGATTTGTGCAGCAAGCCAATTGCAAGAACAAATCAAACAGATTAATGAATAAAATGTGACAGGAATTGGTGCTATAGAAAGTCACATGTTGACTTTGAAATAAGGTTTCATGTGACTGTTGGATGTTTTACACAGTGGAAATTTCGAGACCACAGAGCAATCTGGCTTACGGAAAGTTCACTCTTGCTTATGCTTCATAGAAGCATGTGTCTCAGCTTCCTGACCAAAAACAGCTAGTTACACTCCAGAGCTCCAGTAATGAACTACACCACATGAGTAACATAAGCAGTTGAAGATCAGAGCCAATGTTTTCTGTGAGAAACCACTTTCCTGCTTCTTTAGGGTGGGGGCAAGTAGCTGAGGAGGATGACTAATTTAAGTATGACAGGCAAATAAAAAGCAGGAGAGGGGATAGGAGAATTGCAATCTTTTTTATGAATTCGGTCTGTAGAGTCCTTGGGACAAATTCTATCCTCTGTTACAGCTGGACAACTTCAATGGGGCAGCAGTGCCTTGGTAGATTAGGGAACCAGTTACAGCAATTCATGTACAAATCATAACACTGAGACCTTAATTTCTTAAAGTTATGGATCCCTGTTTCCGGGAGGCAGTCAAAAGGGGGGGGGGAAGGATTCTCAGTTTCTTAGACATACACAGAGTATATTGATAAAGAGATCAAAACCCATATATAATTTTTTTTCAGTATTTCAACTCCCAAGAGAAAAATTGTTATTTTCAATTACAAACTGGACTAGAAAGATATGGGGAACATCAACCATCGAGATTATAGTCTCTTCATTGAGCCTACCCCTCTGAGGTGCAAAGGACTGGAAAGTCCACAGATTTCCCCAGCTGGGATTCTTCTGACACACGGGAGCCCACAACTACACAAAGCTAGTTTAATTAGCTCCTATGCCACCCGTGCTGTGGCTCCTACCTTAGCAGGCTTGGAGTTGTGACTGAAGTGCTGGCTATTCTCAGCTGGAATACTGGTCCTCGCAGAACACATGCAAGCAAGATTTTTTTGAAAAAAAGTCCTGAGGCTGCTCTAAACTATGTTAGGGCCAGGACTGGTTTAGAACCACCTCCAGGATGATGGAGCCTCAAGTCACTCCTTTGTGGGCTTCTCACTCTGTCAGTTGTGCCCACAAACAACCAGATGCAGCTGAGGGAATAGGCCAGTGACTGAAATTACAGAGATTCATTCTCTTGTAAGATATACACTGAGTAAAGGAATAAGAATCCTACCCAAACCACATCTTCAATACATGTCACAGCAACCTCGTGAGAAGTGAACACAAAAATACATGCTCCTTAGTGAGGAAATGACCACATGTTGGAGGTGTCTTTTCACATTAGCAGGAAACAAGAGAGTGTTTGCATTTCTAGCAATCCACAATCCCCAAAACTCCTTCTTGTCTGTAGATCTTTCTTTTTGAAAGGAAAAAGGCACATTGTAGGTCACTAGGCAAGGAGAAGGAGATAAATTGATAGCATCTCAACTGGTGCAAATCAGAATAATTCCATTAATTCAGCAGAGCTAGTCAAACTCAGTCCTGTGCTATGCCCTCCACCTGGAATTGACCTCAACTAGTTACTCTAAGTTAAAATTACCTGTGCCTTGCCCCCACTAGGGCTTTACATCAAGATAACTGGCTATCTCACTATAAAACACTTGTCTAATAGTCCCCGGTCAGGTTCTTAAACCTGTACTAAACAAACAGCTCACTTAGGCCTGGTCTATACTAGAGAGTTGTGTTGACAAAAATCACTAAACAATTCTGGTGTACACACTAAAATGATCCTTTTATTAACAAAACTGCCCTGTTTTGTCAACAAAATGAAACCACTTAGACAGAGGCATACAGCCTTTTTCAGCAATGTTTTTGCAAAAAAAGGATGTGTGGAGACACTGCCCTAGGTTATATTGTTGAGAATAGTTTCCCAGTTAGCCCAGCATGCCAGTGTGAGACTCACTCTGGTAAGCAGTTTGAGTTCAGCTGCCCTGCAGTTGTCTGCCTCCACCCCTCCCCTTTTAAAGCCCCAGGAAGTTTTCACGATAACTCACCTTGGAGCTTGCTCCATGGCGCAGCAAAATAGCAATCCAGCCTGCCCGCCCTAAACTACAGGGGAGGGAAGGTGTGTAACACCTGATGAGCCAATGTAGAGGCAGGGAAGGAAGTGGGGGCTGTAACCCTCTCCCCACCCCTGCAGGTATACCAGACATGGGTGCCAGGGTTGTATAATTTTTGGTGGTGCCCTGGCTAGGGCGCTTGATCCATGAGACATGAGAAAGGGATGAGAAGAAGGGGAATGATCATCACTGCACCATGGGCCCAGGGCTGGTAGCAGAGCAGCTCTTGGCCATTCCAGCTGCTGAGTGTGTCAGGGAAGGAAAGCAGAATGCTGCTGCATTCTGCACCTCCATGCCTAGTCCACCAGCAACACAGAAATATTGGTGGAGCCAGGCCCACTGTCCTCATTGGTGGAGCCCAGGCACCATACACCTATATAACTCAAAGTCTATGATACCGGACCTGTCTTTGCTGAGGGGGGGTGGGGAAATGAGGGGAACCAGCTATGAGGAGAGACAGGGTAACAGAGGGGGGCCCCATGGGCCTTTAGGGGGCCCCACCATGGACCTTCGCCTAGGGACCCCAATAGCCAAAGGCCACCTCTGAAGAGAACACGCCTGAGGTGAAGAGTGACTCATGGAGACTCATGTGCATGACATCACTATTTTTCACCATGTCACCCTCTTGGATTTTAAATCAAGAAGAAATGAAAGCTTTGAATAAGGTCCATTGAAATGGCCCCCGCTAAATAACACACAATTAATACTAGTCTGGCTTCTTTGCTAGTGTTCGATTAGCATTAATTAAGTCATGTTTAACAAGGCTTTTAAATGGTGAACACTTTCCTTTCTTAGCTTGATTCTTACCATGAGTATTGTGTCTTTGTGTATGGCTGACTTTTCCTTTTTATCAAGTGGCCATCTCAAGGTTGAGGGGAGGGGTTAACAGATCTTAAGGCTTTTTTTTTAATTGGCCCTATAACTCCAACCTTCCAGTTATGCTGAGCAGAGAGTGCTGGATCTGTTGGGGAGAAAGAACACAGTATCTGTGCCTTTGAGTTTCAGATCTAATACAGATTTATGATGAATACTCTCCCATCCTGCGGGAAGCCCAGTGGGACATAGTGTATAAATCAAATACATTGAATAAAATCTATCAGTCCTATCACTATTTCCCTGTAATCTCTCTCTCGCTGTAAAAAGTTAGCAGCCTGATGCTTGACCTTCTAAGCAATATAGGAATAAGTGCAGTCACTGCCACCTCTGCAACAAATGCTGCACGATGAGCTGTTCAGAGGAGATGCTGTCAGTTGATTGATCAGAGACTGTGCAAGAGGGCAGGAAAACAGGAATTGGTGGCAGAAGCCACTACCACAGAAGAAAAGTATGAGCAAAGAAAGAGCAGGTGGATGTCTTTGTGCCTGCCAGAGTATCCCTCAGCTGGAGATTAGGGAAGGTTTCTATTCCCTCTGTGCCACTTGTGAATCTGGACCACTATGTACCTCCTGTATCTGTTTATTTTTATGCTATTCAAAAGTGTGGTAGGTGCTTCCAGATGACATACTCTCTGCCCTGCCCTGAAAAACTTATGACGTGAGGCCTCAGTCCTGCAAGCTGAACAACTTGGGCCAAACCCCAAAAACCACTGAGTTCACAGCTGAACACCAACTTGCAGAACTGGGGTTTGCCTTGTAGCTGTGACATAGCAAGCAAGGGGGTGACACACAACAAGGCTGGAGCAGGGTGAGGAAAGCTGGAGATTAACAGAAATGTAGCAGGGTGAATATCCAGGACAGTCACGCATATAATGGGTGGCTTTGTCTAGTTAGAAATCTAGACAGAAGTATGTAGGAAAGAGTTAAATTGAGGCTTATTGCAGGAGTGGGTGGGTAAAGTTTTGTGGCCTGCATTGTGCAGGAGGTCAGTCTAGATACTGGTCCCTTCTGACCTTTAAGTCTATGAGTCTATAATTGAGGACCTGGTCTGAATAATAGCTACTATGGTAATAGGGTTACTACAGGCAAGCCTTGCTGTCCTGTAAATGAGATTCTAGTAAAAGTTATGTTATCTTCCTTTTTCTCTCCTCCCTTCTCTCAATGAAGTATGCTATCTTCCCCTCGGACATAAGGTCCTGGATGGGAACATTGCTCATCACCTTTCTTCCCCCTCCTCCCTGCTTGTGAAGTAATTTCAGTAGCAAAATATATTGAATTTAAAGGAGAAGCACCCGTGTGCTATACGCAAAACCTGTAAACGGTAAACAGGGGTGGGGATAACTATATGCACCACATGGTTATTAATATCAATTTTTTAGGTGTTAGTGTAACCAAATAAGAGTCTCTGGGGAGCCGTTCAAAATGTAAGCTTTTGCATATTTTTAAGCATAAAAGGATTGTAGTGCCCCTTCCTCCTTGCTCACTCATGGTGTTGAAGTGTAACAAGCAGACAATAAAGGGTAATGGTCAACCCAATCCACATCTGGAACAACCTGTTTTGTTCTTCTAACAAAGCAGAGATGCAAGATAATGAATATTATAGACTCATTTATCATGGACACCACCTTTGTTTTCAGAGGGAAATGAAAGAAGAGAAAGATAGAGTTCTGGCAAACCAGCATGGACAGAGCAACGTGAAAAAGGCAATGAGGCACTTATGGGAGAAACAGATGAACAGGGCATCCAGGCTATATTACTGGGAAAGCTGATGGAGCAGAAGTTGATGCAACAGGAGACCTAGCAACAAAGTCTCTACTGGTGCCAACTATTAATACACCAGCCATGACTATTTATGCCACCCAAAGATCTGCGCACAGGTTGGGTAAATGGTAAGGAAGCAAGTGACGTGGGTCTAGGTAAGGCATTAAGTTTAAATGTGATGATGAAGCATAGGAAGCCAGGGGAGATAGTAAATGACAGGGATATCGTGGTCAGATTGAATAGCCAGGACAATAATTTTAGCAGCAGTTTTATGGATGAAGTTAGGTGAAAGCAAAATAAGCATAGGATGTATTTATGTTGGGCCAAGGAAAGAAAACAAAAAGATTATATGGATTCAATCTCACTCTTTCCTCAACAATTGTGTGGATTACCTTCTCAGTACATTACAAACTAATTAAATATAAAATTTGGATACGATTATTAATTATTAAGGTTACTGGAGTAGCACCTCAAGACCTCAGCCAAGGAATGTGACCCCATTGTACTGAATGAGAAATAGTAAATGAATCAACTGTGAAATGACTAATGTGATTACCTATGAGCCTCTTGTAATCCATCTGCAGCACATGTCACATGGCAGTTTCTTTATGTAGGATGAGGATGGAAGAGGGGGAGTCAGCAAAGGGAAATTTCACTCTAGAATTTAGAAGCATTTACTTTCTTCCACTGCTCTTCATCTATCTCCTCACTTCCCATGTGTAATTTTCTTCTCTGCTAGATGTGGTGCTGAATATTAATGAAATAATACTTGGTTCAAGCCCAAAGGAAGCTGTTAGATTTCCTGGGGAGTGTATGGAGGGAAATGATCATGTTGGCAGATGCAATAACTCTACTAACCAAGGGATCCTTTTATGTTACTTGTAGCAGATAGCTGATTCCAGTCATTTCTTACATTATCTCATAATATCCCTGCTTAAAGAACAACAGCATGGATGAAACATATCCCACATCTTCTCCCTGTTTATACACAGAACAAGTGACTGGGCCATGCTGTTTATATGGTTTAAAAGCCAGACAATAACATTGAATAGAGGTAGCCAATATTTTAATTCCCTTCTGCTAGTGGTATGGCAGAACCTAATTAACCTGCCAATTGCTTGCACATCAATATTATCTCCACATTTAAGTAGGATCAGATGCTTAACTACCCTGATGGCACCTCAGGTGAACAAAACTAATCTGATCTCCAAATAGAAAATCAGGAAGGAATTGTCTGCAGGGCATATAGGAAAGAATGTCAGGATTTTTACAGAAATTTCTTTATTAACATAATATTTATTAGCCTTCCTCTGCAGCACTGAGCAGGGGATCATTCATCAAGATCAAGAGTTGGAAGCATTTCCTACATAATTAATTTCCTGCTTTTACAAGGGGATAGGTACTGAAGGAATTCTCTTCACTCTGTTGTCTATTTTTTTTTATAATAGATATTTGGCTTTTTCCTAGTATAAACATAGGTGCTGTTCTAGTGCCCTCTGTTGTTCCAGCTAATCCAAAATATAATCAGGGGAGCTGCGCGCGCGTGACACACACAGACCACCTTGCCTGAGCTTTCAACAAGCTCTTACATTTTAAAAGGGCAGAACACTATAAATGAAAATGTAGTTCAAGCTTTATAGAAAGCCTGTGTGATTACAAGGACAATACATGGACAGAATAATTTTTTAATAATAGTATTAAACCTGCTATGAATCTATTATTATTTGTACACAGCTTCTGGAGGGAAGGCAAGCAAGGTGGAGAGCTATATAGAGCAGTGGGTTCACACAAGCTTTTCTTCTGTCCCCTCTTCGCCTATCATTAGAAACCTTTACTTAATGCACAAAGGCCTGATCTCCACATACATCTGGCATTGGTACACAGTAACTATTTCAGTTAGGGGTGTGTTTTTTATCAGTACAGTTATTCATAGGGTTTACAGCCAGAAAGGGCTGTTAGATCACCTAATCTGTCCTCTTGTATGTACCAGGCCATTAAATTTCACCCAATCACCCTGTTTAAAGCCCAATAACTTGTGTTTGACTACAGCTTAACTGATGTGTCACAAGTCTTACCCCATCTCCCAGGCTGCATGGCTCTCATGGTGGAACCACCAGTGTGGACGCAGTTATACTGGCATAATGGAGTTTTGTTATAGTTATTCTGCATGGGAAGGGGAATTAGCTATCCAGGGAAAAGTACCTTTCTAGCAGTGTAAGTACACCCCATACTTGGTTCAGAGGGTCGTACTGCTTTAACTATATGATATAGTCAGTCATACAACTTTTTTGTGTACACAACCCCTGAGTCTGAATATTAAAAGTGACCTGCAATGATTTTTTTAAACAGTGCCCTTCTGTGCTTCTTTATAAAGAGACCTGAGGGGTTGGTTAGTTTCTTTACTGCTACTTTCTCTCTTAAAAATATTATGAACATAAAGACTTCCTTGTTCCAAAATGTTAGGCATTGGAGTTAAGCGGGTATTAACAAAAATACATGACTATCTGATTAAAATTCCTTTATCTATTGCACGGCTTTCGGTCTGTGGTCTCCCATGATGTTGTCATTTCACTAGTGCTCCATTTATCATAGAATCCTCTAGCCTAGAAAGGACCTGAATTGCTAATGTGAGAGGCAAGCAGAAAAAAAAAAATTCACTCCCTCTTTATACATCCTAAAGAAGCACAAAAGATCACAAGCCTAATATTTGTCTCCCTTTGCAGGTCATCTTTAAATTTAAAGTAAAGTACTAGCAATGCACCGTCATTTGGTACCGCCTTCCTGGGTCTGCATGGAGCTGACTAAATATTCAAGTTTGACTGCAACAGAAATGACTTTGACCGTCTCAGGCTAGTTCCCATAGCCCATCTTGAAGCTCGTGAGACTAGGAAGCAGCTGGGGAAGTCCATCAAGTTGCCTCTTCTACACAGAGGTCCTTTACTTCCACAACTAGTCCCAGGCTCCCTGTTGTTTGGGCAGCATGACTCCCATGGAGCATAAACGCAACCACTCCCTAGCCAAAGATCTCCCGTCGACACAAGGATTATTAGTAGTGCTGAGGGCAAGTGGGAAAGATGCCACAGATATGAGTGCATCCATCATCCACCACAAGACAAAGGGCCAAGACCCATTGACGGAAGGGACCATCCAAATGCTGATCTCAGGGGGAATGATGAGGTCCAGGTTGTGATGTCTTTTCTTCATCTTTAAAAATAAAATTGTAAGAAACATTTGCACTTACCCAGCACTTTGCAGGAGAGGAACTGACAGCGCTTTACAAACATTAATGCAAAAAGCCTCATGGAACTCCTGGGAGATAGTAGAATGAGCTTCCCCCATTCACAGAAGGAGCATTAGAGGCATGGAAAGATGAAGTAACTTGACCAAAGTCACACAGCAGAGCAGTGTCAGAGCTGGGAATAGACCCCAGAGCTCCTTACTCTCCCCACCTATGCTGCAATCATTAAAATATACTGCCGTCTTCAAAATGCAGCTGTCGCTGTGAAGTGACTGACAGGTGATCCAGCTGATTCCATCAAACATACATTTGTCCTACTGTGAGTCTTCCCTTAGATTAACACTGACTCTACCAAATTAAAAATAAACATATATTAACTATTAATAGTAGAAAAGCAGCAGCAAGAGACTCTTGCTACTGAGATTGGGGTCCAAATTGTGCTAGGTACTATAAGAATCGGTCCCTGGCCTAAGAGCTTACACTCCAAATAGACGTGCTAGATAAAGTAGCCAAGCGAATGCATGGGTCGGGGGCAGAAGAGAGTGAGAGAGCAAGTAATTGCACATAGGCAAGACAAAGAAGGAAAGGTTTAAGGATAAGCAAAACAAAAAAAGCTAAATGATCTTGAATTGCCTAATGACTTAGCAGTTTTCAGCTTGGAAGACCTCCCAGAAACCCAGCACAAAGAGCAACCATCCACCATGTGTACATCATCCTCCATAGCCTGACAGATGCACACTGGGCTATCCTTAGCATCAGTGTTGGGACAGCAGCCTCCACCACACCTGAACCTGGTAAGCTAGCTCTAGAGGCAGCATGGGAGCCCAACTCATCTCCTGGCCCGGGGATGTGGGAGTTTTTGGTAGTGGCAGAGGTCCTCTCCCATTCAGTCTGGCACAGCAAGCTGATGTTTTATGTGTTGGATGGAGAACGTGCAGCACTACCCAGGTAGGATTTCTGCTATACAGCCAGTGGCAGGGTGCATCCCATCTATTTCTGTACAGTGGCACCTATGGCATTTGCTGGACCCTGGTGATGAGTTTGTTGGCCATAGTCTGATGGAAGTGGAAGAATATTGGGTAGGACTGGTAACTATGCAAGTTCTGTCATTGGAGTAAATATGACTATCTCCATTTTAACAGTAAGGAGCTGTAAGGGACAGAACAAGGGCCAGGGAACATGGCCGCCCAGGGAGACAGACAGGAGCCCCGAGCCAACCCCCGTCAAAGGGGATGGGCCGGGTCCACCAATCCGGGCTGACAGGAAGCCGGGGGGGGGGGGCGGGACCCGGCCTAGCAGTATAAGAAGGCAGCCCTCTCCCTCAGTCAGGCCCCACACACGAGCAGGGAAGCACCGTGCTGCATCGCTCAGGGACCAGGCCCCAGATCCAGACCCGAAGAAGGCTTGGCCTCAGCTTCCCACTGCCTGGGGCCCTGAGGACCGCCCCCGGTGGCACGGACCCAGGCGGACTGAGGGGGCGCCTGCCTCCTGGGACCAGATCAATCCCTCGTCCCCGGAGGTCCCAAACCCACAAGCTGCTAGCCCCGAGCCTGGGAGTCTGGAGAGATGGGACCATTCCTGTGACCTGAAGGAGCTGCCCTTGGCTGAGGACCCCCCAGACTGTTCCTGTGACCTGGAGGAGCTGCCCTTGGCTGAGGACCTCCAGGAACCACCTGCTGCCCCGGAGCCCTATGGACCAGACCCCCCCGATGGCCCCTGTGACCTAGAGGAGCTGCCCTTCCCTGAGGAGCTGGACGAGACTCTGCCAGCCTTGCCACCCCCCGACGAGCTGGACGGTTTCGGGAACTTCCCCATGGTGGAATACCCTGGCGTCTACTAAGAGTGGAGATCCAGGTACCCCAAACCCAAGGGTGGGAGGAAGCAGCCCAGGGCGGTTGGCTACCACATAGTGCGTGGCAGGGCCGCCGAGGGTCAGCGTGTTTCGGCCGGAGCCCCGCTGACCACAGTGGCAGATGCCTCTGCCACTGAATAGGGCCCTGGGCTGGGACGCAGTGGAGTGGGTGGGCCTGCGTCCCCCTCCCTCACCCCTTTCCCTTAGCCACCCGTAAGGCACCAACCTCAGCAACCCCCTACGGAGGTTTGGGTGTTGTGCCTCGCCCTGCCTAAGGGCCGGAGGCAGCTGACTCTGCCTTTTGCTTGCTCCGCCCTGCCTGAGGGTCAGGGGCAACTGACTCGGTGCTTTGTGCTGCCTGCCCTGCCCTGCCTGAGGGCCGGCCAGGCTTGTTTATAGAGACTCGCCCTTCCCCGGGCTAGAGACTGTACCTTGTGCCTGCCCACCCTGTCTGAGGGCCGGGGCCGACAGAATGTGGGCCAAACAGGGTGCCCCACCGCTGCTAATTCCCCAGAGGCACCAGAAGGGGGTGCCCTCTGCGCCCGCCTGTAAAGGGGAGCTCTTACAGGAGCAGATGCAGAGAAAAAAATAAGCGGTGTATCCGAGATCACACAGGACATCTGGCACCAAAATACGATATTTGATCTACTCCGTTGTGTCATCTCTGAAAAGCAAGAAGGGTGGCGTTATCACCAGCTCCCCCCTCTCTTTGTGCCTGTTCTTAAATTGGCATTTTCCATTTCATTTTTGAGGGTTGTCACAGGGGCTGGCTCTTACAAGGGAATCAGGAACCAGCCTACCCTTTGATAGTCCCCTATAAAGTAGTACAAGCCAACTCAGAGCCAGCTGGAAGTAATCAAATCCTGAGGTGGTTGGTTGGCAGTTAATTAGTCTGATAAAGGATTACCAGCACTTACCTGATGTGGTACCTAGAGACAAGAAGATCTTGAGGGAAGGAGCTCATCAGATCCAGGGACCTGTAATAGGCTCCGAGGCTGTGGTTCTCAACCTTTCTCTTTCTGAGACCAACCCAACCTGCTATCAAAACTCCATGGCCCACCTAGGCCACAACTGTTTTTCTGCACTTCAAATCCAGTGCCAACATTAGGGGATAGCAAGCAGGGCAATTGACCATGGCCCAATGCTGCAGGAGGCCTCACGGAGTTAAGTTGCTCAGGTTTCAGCCCTGTTTTGGCTTCCTGTCCTGGGCTCCAGCAAGTCTAACGCAGGCCCTGCCTGGCAAACCATTACTCTAATGGACAGGGCATCAGAGCAGGGAATTCCCAAACAGTAGCAAGAAACTCAGCCTACCAGGACGTACATAGCTGCAGCTCTTCTGTGAGGCAGTGACAGATCTATGGCCTCTTCTGGCTCCAGGGAAGGATTTTTTTAAAGTGGTAAGAGACCCAGCTCCAAGGAAGGGAACCTGAGCCTAAAGAACCTTGCTAGAGGGGAGCAGTGGACCCAGATGAGAATGGATAAAGCGAAACTCATTCTGTCTCCCACCTAAGGTGCTGCCCTTCTTACATCTTCATTTGGTCTTTAATTAATAAACTAGACCCTTCAGGTGTTGTTCCCTATGTAAAGCATCTTAATGTACTGATAACATTGGGGTAAGGGAGGGAGGGAGCACCTATAGCATCACACTTAGCCAGAAGCCAGTGCTATAGGCAGAGGCATCCTGTGACTCGGGATGTTAAGGAACAAAGACTTTCCATCTCGCATCATAACTGCCTGGAGGGTCTCTGCCCACTCTTTTCCACGAGAGTAAAATGTTCAGCCAGACAGCATGAACATAAGGCGGGCAAGTTAGGAAGTTTAACACCACAAAATGATCCAGCTTCATACCTCAAGCCATATTTTCTTAGCAGGATTTGTTCTTCAGCTGGAGACACCAGGTGCTGTCAGCTCACAGCACAATAAATGACAGAACTGGGACATGGCAAATGGCACTTTCAGAGCCTCCAGCAGAATCACAGCGTGGTGGATGCTTTTCATTAAAAACGGATTTCAGAGGGGTAGCCGTGTTAGTCTGCTTTCAGCAAAAGCGACAAGGAGTCCTGTGGCACATTACAGACTAACTAAAAAATTTGGGAGCGGTGGGGGGCACATAAGATTTTGTGGGCTGGAACCCACTTCAGCTGACTCATCGCTTTTCTTAAAAACAGAGATTCATGTGCTATATTCTTAGAGCAAGAGGAAATACATGACAGTTCCTGGGTAATATCTTGTAAACCAGTGGTTCCCAACCTTTCCCTTTATGTGAGCCACTACATTGTCATCGAAAGCTTTTGCAGACTACCATGTAAGCAAGCCATTTAAAACTTTCTTTTAACATAGCCCATGGCTGATGGCAGTCAAACCTGTATATCAAGGAGTGTTAAAAATGCACTTATTTCTAATAATTTATTATGCTCGCTCACAAACATATTGCACTTGTAGGTATAGGTGGATGATTTTGCTGTTTATATAACTTTGTCACTCTCTATTTGTATCGATCTCTAACCTTTATATAGTTTTCATTGGTTTCATAACTTTCTATAGTCTTAATTGGTTTCATTCATAACTTGTGTCAATCCTTGTATAGCCTTGACATTTGTAATGGGTCCCTATTTGTAACATTGTTTCATTGGTTTATAATGATTGACATTTGTAATGAGTTACATTGTTATAATAGGATTGTCTCAGACCCTGCGCTCTGTGTAGCCACTGCAGGAGCGTGGAGCTCAAACCACTGAGCTGGGGGTTCTCTTGGCTGGGAGGTGGGAGTCTTTTCCCTCTGAGGCCTTGTACACACTACAAAGTTATTGCGCGATAAAGCCCTTTAATGCGCAATAACAAACAGAGCGTACACACACAACTTACAGTTATTCCGCGTTAAGTCCCTTCTTTTTGCGCAAAATGTAAACCACCTAAACGAGCGTGGTTGCTGCTAACGCGGAATAGTTGTTGCGCGATGGCCAGTGTGTGTACGCTTATCGCGCAATGTGAATATAACGGAAATGGCCCACAATTCAAATTCCATCCCTTCTGCACTTCCGCCTGTACTCTATCGTCGTGACGTCATTTTTCCCGACCTCCTCTTCTGTCCCGCGAATTTTTGAATTCACCACTCTCCCTTCTGCCTCGCTGTTCGGTGCTGCTGCCTCTGTGCGCTTCGCTCGCAATGTCGTCGCGCCGCAGCAAACGAGCTCCAGCCTGGACAGCAGCAGAGGTGATGGACTTGATCGGCATCTGGGGAGAGTCCGCCGTGCAGTCACAGTTACGTGGCAGCCGGAGGAATTTTGACATTTTCGGTCAAATATCCAAAGCCATGACCGAAAAGGGGTACGAGCGAGACACCCTGCAGTGCCGGGCAAAGGTGAAGGAGCTGCGGATAACATTTCACAGAGCCAGAGAGGCTAACCGGCGCTCTGGCTCCGCGCCAGCAACGTGCAAGTACTATAAGGAGCTGGAGGCGATCCTGGGCGGCGATCCCACAACCACCCCGAACTGCACGGTAGACACCTCGGAGACTGCACCCCAAACAGAGAAGGAAGCAGAAGGCGACGAGGCAATTGTGGACGAGGAATCAGAAGAAGAAGACTACGAGGACGGAGAGAACGGAGCCACTGACCCGGGGAGCCAGGAGTTATTTTCCACCCAGCCAGAAACAAGCTCCACTGATTCCTTCTCCACGCCTACCCAGGAATCATCAGAAGGCAGCTCTGGTAAGTCCCGTTCGCAATGTCCTCTATTCTAGGTGCTACAGCTCAGCGTAGACATGGTTTTTTTGCAAGGGGTTTTTGTTTTCGGTGTCCTCAGTTCTGTTCCTTACAGAACTGTAAAGGTGTTACTAGCATTACTTAAAAAGGTCATCGATGTATGCCTCGATTTCCAAGTAGTCGTTCCCTTTCAACTCACTGAACGCGTCATCCAAATATTTCCAGAGTCTTCTCTTGAGATTACATGGTAGAGCATTCCTTTGCACTCCACCATTCAGGGACACTCTTCCTTTCAGACTCGCAAGCACTCCTGCGGGCAACATTGCTGCGCACAGTCCTGCAGCGTAAGGTCCCGGCTTGAAGTCGGCAACATGAAGGAGATGCATTCTCGCTTGCAGAGGCACTCTAAGCAGTGTGAGATCTGCCTCTATTTCAGCCATCTCGGGCACGGGATCAGAACTTGGTGTGGCAATAGTCAACTCTCCGTTGTACTAGCTCTGCAACCCGTACCAAGCTTTGGGAAATCTGTTACCGCCCCCCCATAGGTCCCCTCTTGTGTATTGAAGGAATGTGTGGGGAGAACAACATCATTTGCTCCTGACCGTGGCGAGAACAATAGCGGCATTCTACATTTTTCATATCTGAACAGGAATGACCTTCGGTGGACAGTCTACAGCTGCAGCTGAGCGTCTGAGGAGGATAAGGCGGAGGCCTCGCAGGAGCAAGGAAGACGTCTTCCAGGAGCTCATGCAGTTCCATGAGGCTTCTGCGAGGGAGACAAGGCAATGGAGGAGGCAGTGCAGGCAGGACAGGAGACAGAGCAGTGCGAGGAGAGAGCAGCAGAAGGATGCCCTGATAGGCATCATGCAGGAGCAGACCAACCTCCTCAAGACCATGGTCGGTCTGCTACAGGCTCGCACCCCCCATCATCAGCCTCATATGCCTTTCAGTGCATCCACGCCACATTCCCCCCCCAGACAGTTTTTAGACCACCATGGACATCCATGGTGTAACCCTAACAGAACCCCTCCCCCAACATATGTAGTTGAGTCCCGCACCTACACCCACCTTTAGTCCCTACTCCCCTCAAACCCGAGTTTTGATCAATGTTAATTAAATAAAGTTGAATCCTTGTTAAACTTAATCAGACTTTCTTTATTTGTTTCATTAATTTAACATTAACGGTTTTTGATTCAATGAATGTTTACAGGGGAAAAACACAAAATTTCTAAAGCTTAATTTTTAACAGTTGAAACATATAGGAAATGGTTAGTAACTATATTCAAAGGTACAATTTTAACCAACAGTACTAAAATGGGTTTTTAACGCATCCCTTATGCGAACTGCCCTTAGCTGCGCCCCCCGGATACCCCTCGTGTCTGGTTGCTGGTAGGCATTTTCCAGACGTTGTGCCTCAGTGGTCCAAGAGTTCCTGAATCTCTCCCCCCGGCTTTCACATATATTGTGAAGAACACAGCAAGCCGAAATAACTAATGGGATCCTGTCCTCGTGGAGATCTAGCCTGCCATACAGCGCTCTCCAGCGCGCTTTTAAACGGCCAAAGGCACACTCCACAACCATTCTGCATCTACTTAACCGGTAATTGAAACGCTCCTTGTCAGGATCCAACTTCCCGGTGTATGGCTTCATGAGCCATGGCATCAGTGGGTAGGCGGGGTCCCCAAGTATCACCACTGGCATCTCTACACCACCCACAATTATTTTCTCGTCTGGAAAAAATGTGCCAGCATGTAGCCTTCTGAATAGTCCAGAGTTTCTAAAGATGCGTGCATCGTGCACCTTTCCAGACCAGCCAGCATTAATGTCCATAAAGCGACCACGGTGGTCCACCAGTGCCTGTAGAACCATCGAAAAGTATCCTTTCCTGTTGATGTATTCAGAGGCAAGGTGGTCGGGAGCGAGAATAGGGATGTGAGTCCCATCTATTGCACCCCCACAGTTCGGGAAGCCCAACTCATTAAATCCTGCGATGATCTCCCTCACGTTTCCCGGGGTCACCATCCTCCTGAGCAGAATACGGTTGATGGCTCTGCATACTTGTGACAGTGCCACTCCAACGGTCGAGCGTCCAACCCCAAACTGGTTTGCGACCGAGCGGTAGCAGTCTGGAGTCGCCAGTTTCCAAAGTGCGATAGCCACACGCTTCTCCACGGTCATGGCGGGTCTCATCCTCGTGTCCTTGCATCGAAGGGCAGGGGCAAGCTCCTGGCATAGCTCCATAAATGTGGCTTTCCGCATTCTAAAGTTCTGTTGCCACTGATCATCATCCCACAGCTGAAGGACGATTCGTTCCCACCAGTCTGTGCTCGTCTGCCGGGACCAAACACGGCGGTTCAGGCTGTGTTGCTGGTCCGCGAAACTGATCAGAATGTCCGTTTGGTTTTCAATGCTGTCATCATCCGAGACCGAGTCATCCGTGTCATGCTCCGAATCATAGCCAAAGGCAAACCGCAACAGAATCTGGGCTGTGTTCACAATGCTGAAGGCAGCATTCAAGATCACAGCTGAATCCATGTCGATTCTGAAAAGGCAGTGCCGAGAAGAAGGTTGCTTCAATTTGAAATTCGCGCTCGTTGCTATTGGCAACCGCTGGGTAGCGTCAGTAGCGGAATGCACCACGGGAGATGATACTGGGGACTCTGGGATACGTACCCACAATCCCCTTCGCTTTCCTGGAGGACTGCGCTCAGAAGGGGGGGGGGCTTTGTTCCGTTAGAGCAAGCATAGTGTGTACGCGATCTCGCGCAACAACAGCCACGGGAGAATTAATGCGGAAGAGGATTATTGCGCGTTAAAAATGGTAGTGTGTACATAGCCTGAGTCACTCTCTCCCAGTTTGCATTACTGTGTAAATCTATGCCTATGTACCCTTAGGCAATAGGTATGACAACCCTTTTTACCCACTCTCTGCAGCATTTAAAGAAAATTATAACATTTGATGTAAAACTCCATATTGAAAATGTAAGACTCCATCTTTGACCAATGTACCCCATATTGTGTGAAACTTTTTCTAGAGTGAATAACTTACATTGTCTGAGCAAGGTGTGGATAGAGGGTGTATGTATGTTTGAACCAGTCCCATACTGTCAGCTTGTCCTGATGAATGCAAAGTCCATTCCAGCAGCTGAAGAATGAACACATCCCCAAAAGGAAAAGGATCCACCCCAGAGACAAAAGGATAAAAATTAATCAAGCTATCAAAAAATGAGCTGGAAGTCACGTCCGCAACTGTCTGGTGACCAACGGACACACAGAGGCCCTGGAGCAGCGTGACCTATAAAGACTGGGTGAGACTCCAAAGTTTTGGGGGACACAGTTCTGCATACCACCTGAGAGAAGGAGCGTCGGTGCGCGCCTGACAGAGACCCCACTGTTCCTCGTGTTCAGCTCCCCTGGCCAGGTAGCTGCCACGAGCAAAGAACTCCAGCAACGGACTAAAGCCACAATCAGGACTGGTAATTGTATGAACTGCAGAATATCTTTGTGTGTGTGTGTGTGTGTGTGTGTGTGTGTGTGTGTGTGTGTGTGTGTGTGTGTGTGTGTGTGTGTAATTTTGTTCTCTTCTATAATAAACACGGCATGTTGCCTTTTCCCCTTTAAAAGATCTTGGGCACTCTTTTTGGTATAACACACTCATCACAATACATTTACTTGCAATAATTATCTTCCCTCCACGGACCACACGCAGTACTCTCATGGACCACCAGTGGTCTACAGACCACAAATTGGGCACAACTGTTGTAAACCATTTCACTTAATTTCTCCCCCATCTAATTAAGGCTTTCTCCTCATCGGTTTGCTTTCAAAGCTCAGTTCTCTGCTCATATTATTTCTGCTAACAGTGAAATAGATTTTTCTACCTTGTCTTTTAATTAATGAGTTGGAATTCATGGAAAACATTAGTTGCTGCACATAGTGGTTGGTGAGTCAGTAGGTAGCCCTCTTCTCCCGAAAACAGTGCTGTATCTATATACCTCACTAGGGTAACAGCAGTCACTGCTGCTAGAGGGACTATTTTTTGGGATGAGAGAGAAATCCTAAGGTTCTGACTAAGCATGTTTATTAAAGATCTCCCTCCCTGCCCCCATCACTTCCTGCCTCCACAGTAGTGGGTTTTAATCCTGGAACTGTAGTCAGATTCTAATTTGTTAGATTCTGGTGACCTAAATCCACCGTGACTACAGCACGCTTAGCCTTCTGTTTAAAACCACTGTGCACTGGTGCTAGATATTATTAAATAGGTCCTCAGTTCCATCCAAGAAGAGGCTGCACTTTACTTGGTGAAGAGATTCTGGTACTTGTAAGACATTTAAGTATTTAGGACAGCATACACGTAATTATAATGTTACATGGTAGGATTGATTCAGTTCATTCCTATCTTCTACAGCTGTATTACAGTTTAAGCTGCAGACTGCACAGAAGGCTGAGATATTTGTGTTAATGATTATAAAGAAAAGTCACACATTCGTCCATTAACTGGACAGATGCTACAAATGCACATGCACTGTTAGAAACTAAAGGGTTGGTAGCGAAGACCAGAACTACAGAACTTATTTTATATTCTGTCTGAGTATTTAAGTGATTGTGTATTTTAGGCTGACTTTAACAGTTCAAACACTCTTGCTGAAATTTTGCACAATAGAGGTTTCTTCTTTAAAGATTCTTTATTGCAATGTTAACACAAATTACACACTTAATTCAGTCTTTTCCTCCTCCACTGAAGGAGATTTCTTTCTATACATGATCAAAAACTGCATATGGATAACAGCGCATTGAAAAGATTTCCTTAAGAAAAGGTAAGCCATAGGAAGGACACAAAACCGAGCAAATCTAGACTTGCCCAATAAAGTATAGCTTTGAGTATAAAGTCTGTTTATTAGTATAAAAATCCATTAAGTGACACTTTGATCAACATAATTTTGCAATAAAATATTCCTCTGGTATTAGATTCATTCTCACAACCAAACCCAAGTCAGTTAATGCATTCTCTATTAGTCTGCATGCAGAGAACCATATATGTTTATACTGTATTTGACCAAGTTTTCTTATTGGCCCACAGAGGGCATTTTCCTTATTATGTTAGGCACCTTTTCTAATTATATGTTGTCTATGCTTTTTTTTGGATTACCCAAAATAGGAGTAGTTAACAAGGTGTATGAGGAGAAATTTAAATCAACACTAATCCAATTTATTAGCATAAAATATGGGATAAATATCAACTGCTGAAACAAGCAACATTTTGTATACATAACACTCAGCCACTCCATCAATTTCTCCCCATTTAAAAAAAATCAAAGTGTTATTTTGCTGTAAGAACAGTTGTGTATTCTCTGTAGTAAAATTCAGACAGCTGCATTTTCAGGCTTTCTACTGACACATGATGTTCACAATTATGGCTCATGAGGTTTTTCGATCATCTTCAGTCCAAGTCTCCCAACCATTAACAGACTGTTCAAACGAAAACACTGTAAATGCACTCAATTAAAAAAAGTGCAGCACAAATTTACTGATATCCCCCCCACTATACCCCCTCAAAAAAGCAAGTAGAAAACTGAAATGATCTGGTTTTTAAAAGATACATGAAATCTTATTTAAATATTTTATAATCTTAGAATACAGTAATTTAATCCCAATTTAATTAAACAGGGGTGACTCAAACATGGGGGTAAGATTAGAAACAGCATGTTGTGCAATACCTGGCACCAGCAATTAACCCTGCCGGCATGACTTTTCCAGAGTTGTAAAATCTCATTCCCATAACTCCTGTCAGTGCTCCAGATGCAACTAAATGAAAGATATGACAACCAATCAGAGCCATTATGTATATGAGCCAGTACGTGTGCAAGAGACATGTTAACGCAGCCAGCAAAAAAGGAATGATAAATAGGAACATCAAGTAAAGTGTGAACCATGATTAATTTCACATAACAAAAGTCAAGAAAACACTAAACTCTTTTTAAAAACCCACGTTGTTCTGTAAGGGGTAATGTTTTAAACCCAGGCTTTACAAACCGCACATGCTATATATGCCTAATATTCCCTTGGTAAAATGTGCATCTTTATTGATCAGAAATAATTATTCTAACCACAACTCCAGCTACAACTCCCTCCAAATCTTTGGGCAAATCACTACGCCTGTACACCTCAATTTCCTCAATTCCTGGGAGAGAGAGAGAAATATTTCCTCAACTATCTGTCAGTGTGTTCTGAGGATGTTAATTTGGGTTTGTAAAATACTTTGAAGATGAAGTTATATATGTCTTTGTTAATTTATTTCACTAAAAATGAGCATTATCCATCTTGATCAATTACTTGATCAATTACTGGCATAATAGCCAAGCACAGCTGGTAAAATGGAAGGGCCAATACTTGGAACACTGCACTGCTCCAGTCAAAGGGCTGAGTGATTAGAAGAGTATGCAGCACTGATTGCTTAGCACAGAAGACATACAGAGGATGAAATCCTTAGCCCCATTATGGAGTTGCCAGCCCACAGCAACAACTGTAAAACACAAAGGCGATGTCTACACTGGCAAGTTAGTTCGAATTAAGGAGGCTTAATTCAAACTAACGAAATCCATGGCTACACTAGGCTTTCATTAGTTCGAATTAAGGGCTTCCTTAATTCAAACTAATAAATTTGAATAGGGTATTTGAACTAAGGGGTTAATTTGAACTAACTAGTTCAAATTAACCAATGTGGCCATGTTAATTCAAACTAATTTCTTAGTTTGAATTAACCGGCCATTGAAATGAACGGGGATCGCTAATTCGAACTAAGCAAGTGCTTGCTTAGTTTGAACTAACATTCCAGTGTGGCCATGCTAGTTCGAATTAAGCTTATTCGAACTAACTAAAATTAGTTCGAATTAGTTGGTTCAAACTAACTAATTCGAACTAATTTTAGCAAGTGTAGACATAGCCAAAGTGAGCAGAATGGCAGACATCTGTCATCACTTTCCTATGTGCGGGCTTGATCAGTGTCTCCATCTGTGTACAGATCCACTGCTCAGCCCTCTCTCTACAAATAATCCTTACTCAATAGAACCACTGAATTTAATTGCCTATTTACTCAAGTTGTCTTTCACAAGTATGTTGTTAAAACTGTTTCAAGTCCGAGTGGAATGATCGCCATAACTGTTATCAAAACAAGAATGGCAGCAAGACACACCTCCTCCACTCAAACATGGAAATATAGAGGGGAAAAGCTTTAGATGACTTTATATCAACAGATCAGCACGTCTGACAGTCGCACATTCCATGCGTTTGGGAAGTTAATTTGCCTTTACACTGCTGAGGTTAAGATTTTGTTACTTCAAGTTTAATGAAGCTGGGGTATGTTTTGCTTTTGAGCATCTGGTGGAGATGGGAGTGAAAAATCTTACAGAGCATGAGAGCCCATATCAGCAATGTTATAGGCAGTATGAAAGTGAAAAAGAATGAGTCTTTCCCCAGTGGGTTTGAATGGGCAGAATGCCACAGCCTTAAGTGCCATTAGATTAGTTTTTGTTGGCCAACCTCCTGGTTTTTTTTTATACAGATTCAGTGTATAGTTCCCCAGAGTCAGGGAGAAAGGAATAAATAAAAGAATAAAGGGAGAAGAATAAATTGCACTGTTGAAATGGCTTCTATGTTCACACTTGTGAAGAATGAGAGGCTGCCACATTCCTCAATAAATTGTGTCTTTATAACATTTTACCCCCATTTATAAATGATTAAAAAGCAAGTAAACAAAGAGCAACCCTCCATGTTGTAGCAGTGAAAACATAGCCTACTAGCTAGAGAAACCTCTGTGAAGGAGCAGTTGCAGCAGCAGGGTGTCATTCCTGCATTGCAGTAGCAGATATGCCTATTGCTCTCCCTCCTCCCTATCGACGAGGGACTGAACTGATGACCCCTAGAGCTAAAAGCATGCTGCTTTACAGCTTGTTCTAAAGAGGAATATACCCAAACTGAAGTTGTCACAGATGGAACTCTCCTCTGGATCAGGCACAGAGGGCTACGATTAGCATCCTCTGCTCCCCTTAGAGTACATAAACAAAACACACAACAAGTGGCTGTAATATGAAACATATTTTGGGACTTCACACCATATTACAGACGGTCATTTTTAACGGAAAGCCTCTCGCCGCACACCAGCAGCAGAGTTTGAACTTTTTGATCTCCAGTTTCTTAACTTAGCACTCTCTATTGGAGCTACCAGAACAATTGCTTTATACCCCAGCCACCACAGGACTTGACTGACACACATTTCCTACTGGGTTATGTTTTTTAGTAGTCAGCAGCAGAACACTGATGATTAGAACCCCTGGCTTCTTTCTCTGGCTCTGGGAAAATAATGTGGTTTATAGTTGTTAGAGATAACCCAAAATAACCCAAAACTGCTTTAATCTCTCTGAAAGACAGTGTGGGGCAGTGGAGAAGATTAGGGTTTGCTAGAGACTTAGGGTGTGGACCTTCAGTAAAATAGCAGTTTATGCGAGATTATGTCTAACGAAAGGAGACTAGGGGAGAAAGAAGTTTGGTGTCAGCAGTTCTTTCTAACTGTCTTCTAGGTTGGGGTTCAATAAGAAAAGTGAATTGCAGAGGAATTTAAACAGCACAAAGAAGAGGCGAGCGAGAGTCAAACGCTTGGGCTATGTCCACACTGGCAAATTAGTTCGAATTAAGGAAGCTTAATTCAAACTAACTAAAGTCATGGCTACACTAGGCTTTAATTAGCTCAAATTAAGGGCTTCCTTAATATGAACAACTTTGAATAGGGTATTAGAAGTAAGCGTTAATTCGAACTAACTAGTTCGAATTAACCGGCCCATTGAAATCAATGGAGATCTCTAATTCGAACTAAGCAAGTGCCATTCATGGCACTTGCTTAGTTCGAACTAATTTTTTCTAGTTCTAATTAAGCTAATTTGAACTAACTAAAATTAGTTCGAATTAGTTAGTTCGAACTAACTAATTCGAACTAATTTTAGTAAATGTAGACATAGCCTTGGTCTCCTTTTTCCTTGAAGACAGCGGCAGCATTTGATGGGGGGGTTCTTTCTTGCTATTTATGGGAAGTGATGAAGTTTATACCTGCAGCAGATTTTCATCAAATTGAAATTTGGCAGGTTTGGCTTGGCATATGTTTTCCATAAAGTGTCATGCAATGCTCTGTAGACAAACACACCCGATGTAGAACAGATACTCTACAGATCAGCACGTGAAGACAATAATGTGGCTAAAACCCAGGACCTGAAATGATTTCAATTTATTGCAGAAGGAATACAAAGAAAAGTGAGAATCTAGCAGGAAAGGCTGTGAGGGAGACACCACAAAGGGGTTGATGTTTAAATTCTTATTATTCTCTGTATCAATTCATTTTCCATGAAACCATTATGAAAAATTCAAACAGTGCTCTAAGGTTATAGTCTATGTCCTGTTTTTCAGTGAGAGTTTTAAAACAAGAGGTTTAAATGTCCTGTTAAAGCTGCACTTTGGAGCACAATCTTTATTATGGTGCATACTACTGCTGCCCCATAATCAACATACTTGAAGTATTATTAACATTACAATAAATTAGTTTTACATATATATTTTGAAATAGACTTACTCAGTGAAAGCCACACATTCTTTGGATTCTGAGAGAGCTGGTAAGCGCCCACTCCAGCTAAACTCCCAAAGAGAAGACCAGCAGCTAGAGATGGGACACTACCTTGAATAAACCAAAGATACTGTACTTATTAGAAGGCCATATAAACTTGGTCCATAAACCAGGGAGTCAAACATAACAATCATGTTTGGTCACTGTTATAAGTTAAACTGGAGTGTAGATCAAATGTGAGAGAATGTTAATATTTGAACAGGCTGGCTTTTACTAATAAAGACATTATGTAGATCCTAACAAAAGTACCAAATAACCCTAAATTAAATGCAGATAACATTATTTAGTTATTTAACGTGCACATAAGTCAGTGATGAACTAAAGACAATACAAAAAGTCATTAGGACAATAAAAGCATCAGACATGACTTCTGATGGTTAAAAGGACTTGTTTTTTCCCACAGAACGTTTCTAGAGGCACTTGAGAGGTAGTAGGATGAAATATAGGGATTAATTATGTAGGGTGCTAGAGATCACACAGAGTAATAGACTGAGATTAGAAAAAGGAAATTTAAACTAGCCAGACCAAAAAAAATTAAGACAATTGAACAACTTGCCACAAAGGGCACTGAGGCACCAATAGCAGATGTCATCAAGGTTAAACACACACAAGGCCCAGATCCAAAGCCATTGGACACAATGGGGGGGAAAAATTCCATTGAAATGAGTGGTGGGCTCTAGATCTGGTCCTTAGTGCAAAGGATAACCCTGCTCTATTGACAGAAGATGGATGCTATTTCCAGCCCTATCCTCAGTGATTGCAGACAACCTGTAAACAGCATTGACAAAGTAAGTGCTGAATAGCCCTATTAATCAAGCTAAGAGGAGAATTACATGCCTATTGCTAATGACAACAGCATTCTGTCTGTTCCCTTTGCAGGTCACCTTAAAAGGATCTGAAATTGCAAGGATGATAAAGGTCTTCACTACCTACTAACCTACCAAAATGATGAGCACTTAGAACTGTAAGAAATTAATCCTTGTTCAGTCATCCACACATCACCTGCATTATTGGTTCAGATCCCACATTTTGGATAAAGTAGGAGATGGAGGGAGAGGAGGTGCAGGATATATTCAACTGTGCAAGGGAAAGATATGCACCTTAGCAAGTACCTACTCTATTCCCCATCCAGTTCAGCAGCCTCAGTTGTGTAGCTACGTTTTTTCCTGCAAGTGTGGAGTAACTGGTTTTCCACAGAACGGCCACTGCACTATTGAATTTTCCCTCCATGATCTACTACAGTAAAGAGATGTCCATACTCACAACTACACACACATGGTGCCTTTTCCCCATTCTATCTTCCAGGGCACAAAACCTAGTCCCCAGTTTCACCATCTGAAAATCAAGAATACTACTTGAATACTGCTCAGAGAACCACTGATCAAAACGGGTGTCTAAGTGTTGTTCTTTCCCTCCATCCCTACTGGTAGTCTAAAGGATGAAACAAGCTAGTGGAAAGAATTTTAACAAGCTCTCCAGAGTTCCAATTTATTCACATTTATTCAGATTTAGTGGCTAAATTCCTAGTGACTTCCATGATGCAGGAGCAGACCCCTCAGTCCACATTAAACATGGGTCGATCCTAAAAATTGCATGAGGCTTCCCATACGAACTGAGATTGCAAGAATTTTTCAGCTGATGAGTCACAGTTCTGCACCAAGTATAGAAAACCAAGAAAAACAGAACTGGAAGCAGCATCAGGGAATAAAGGTCCAAGTGCCACTATATTCAGTGCAACTCTACACAGAAATATTGCTAAATAATTCTGACACACACAAACAAGTCAAACTACTTACAGAAAAATTCCAAAGGGGTAGCCGTGTTAGTCTATTGTAGACTCTTTTGTCTACTTACAGAAAGATTAAAATGGAAAGTGGAGTTCTCTAAACATTTGCAGGTACTTTCCAAAATGCTCATTTTTAGAAGTGTTAAGGGAACCATTTGTGATATACAAAGTGGTGCTAGTATCAATTATAAAAAAAACAAATTAAAAAACAACATTAACAATCTTTTTATATATTACCTGAAAAAACACAAGTAGATTACTGGTATTCAGAACAGCAACTATAAAGAACTTTTGAAGCAAATTGATGGTGATTCACCCAAAGAACAAGAAGGCCATTAATAGACTATGGATATGCAGTAGATGCCTCACTGTGAGTTTATCAAGCAAGAGCACCAATTCAAATAATAGATCACTCCACCCCAACCTGCAGTGCAAGATAGTCATACATGTCAAACTATCAAAGTTAAGAACAGCATAAACATTTAGATAGTTTGCTTCTATAAGAAGCCACACTCTGCAGAAAATGGGATATATTCCTTTTTAGTGGGGGACTTCAATTCCCCAACACCTGATTCAATTCTGCACTGCAGAGTTTGCAGATTTATCAATACTATACCTGCTTTCACGTAGCCAATTATTCCACCTGATGCAACCAATGCTGCATAGCCAAAACCTATCCAGTCCAAACCCATTCTGGGAACATAAAGAAAATCAGAGTTATATTTATTCTTTTCATTCTCTTCTTCCTTTACACAGATTTTATGCAATTAACATTTCTTTTCAACTAACTTTAATGCTCACAAAGGTATTAGCCTGAAACAGAAATTCTCTATTTATGTATAATGTAGTGTTTACGCATAATACTACAGGTTGGGCAAACAGCAGTGCATCTTCCCTGTACAGCTCTGTTTAAAGGCACATTATTGGTAATCATTTAAAAATAGGAACAAACACACACCACAGACTTAAAGTCCTAAGAACAAGAAACCGTACACAAAAAGTGCCACAGGACCCTGTCGTTTTTCACATGATCAGTGCACCTGGATGGAAGTATGAGGAAGAAGCATCCCATGTGAATGGGCAAACAGTTCTGGACTAAGTGAAAGGATTCCAAACACATTAAGTACAGAATATTAAAGTAGATTTTAAATGAGTTTAATGAAAATTGAATCTGAAACACAAGTAATACTAGAAGGTATCAATGTGTTAGGAAAGTGATTGAGTGGCTAATGATTTGAGACAGCTGCTCTGAAGACAGAAGCGGCTCCTTAATAGAAACCATTGGCAATGTTTCTGTCTGAAGCATCTTAAGCAATTCCAGATAATCACAACATAAGGGGTAACAATTTTCATAGTCCTGCAATACTTTTAGCCCAGAACTTCCCTAAAAAGGCAGAAATTGGGCCATGCTGCAGGATTAAATCTGGATCTGAACTTTCTCCAAGGCTCAGGAGCATCTGGGTTCAGCTCAGGTCACACACAGGGACCAGCCGCAAATCTGGATCTAAACTATCCAAACTCAGGACTGGGCGCTGGTTCAGGCTCATTTCCCTAAGAAGAGTTGACAGATGGCTGTAATGATCACCCCAGAGGGATGCACCATGAGCACAGGAAAATGAGCAAAACACTAGCAAATAGAGAACAGCTCTGCCCAGGGAGGGAGAGGAACCATCCATGAAAAGAGGATCGTTACCATCTCCACCGGGGTTCCCAATGGAAACACACAGAAGACATCTCACCCTTGAGCACTGGCACCTCCTCTTGCCTCCAACCCCTCAGCATAGCCTCACTCAGCCCCACAGTGCCCCCCCCCCGGCCCTGCACAGCAGAGCTCTGCACCCACTCCCTCCACTACACACCGTCCCCAGCACAGCCTAGCTCAATCCCCCATGCTGCCCCCTGGCCCTGCACAGCCTAGCTCAGTCCTCCACAGTGCACCCCTCGCCCTGCACAGCCCCGCTCCCCCAGCACACAGCCCGCTGCACAACATGCCTCAGCCCCAAAAAGAGCAAAGCCGCTCCGCTCCCACCCAGACAGAAGAGGAGGCCCAAGCGCCAGGCGATCTGTGCACGTGCAGACCCTCGGGGCCCGCGGCAAAAAGCGCCCTGCCCCCCACACTGACCTGCAGGGACTGGAACCGCGCGGACCGACAGGCAGCGGAACGTTCGCTTCGCGCCAGGGAGGAAAAGAAACCCCGCCCCCAAGCCGTCAGTCTGACTTTCCCTCCGAACCCGGCGGGGCAGGCGCCGGGCCGAGCCGCGCCGCGCCCGGAGTGACGAGTGGGACAGGGCGGCCAAGCACCTCCTTGCCCGGGGTTTCCCTGCAGCCGCAGCGTCTTTAGAACCCCGCCGCCTCCAGGCCGCACGCGGGTCTGTTCTGGGGCCGGGGCTGCAGGGATCCCTGTCCGCTTGCACTGTCTGCCTCTGTCCCAGAGCCCTCATTGCTGGCGCAGCCCCAGCTATGCTGCACAGGCCTCGTTTGACTTCTGTAGTTGGGGGGCAGCTTCAGTCGGGGGTGCGGGGTGGGGGGCAAATTCCACACCACTGTCAATTGCAGGCGCCCGGCCTAGCAGGATTGGGGCCTTTGGCGTCACAACAGGGGGTAATGGAGAACACACCTCATTACTTCGGGCTGCTGTTTCCTTGACAGCCACCAGTTCTGAACCACTGTGTCAGGACACAAAGGTGTGCCATGAAGAGCCAACAAGTGTGTCACAGAAAACTGGCACTTTTGCTGCCCGTTCCTTTCGGCTGCCCTCCATAGCCCGCTCCTGCTGCACAACATACGCTGCAGCCAGGGCCACATGAGTAAAGGGACTTAGGGGCTGCAACCCAGAGATCCTGGACTGGGGGGAACTGCCTACCCCCAAAAAATAAACCTGGCTCCATGGAGCCAGGGCACCAGCCTGTGCTGGCTTGACTCTGCCCCTACCTAGGTCCCAAAGTGCTGCATCTTCCAGAGTGCTGCAGCCTCCCAATAACTCCCAGCCCAAACGCCACCACAACCAGCAGATTGTAGCTTGTCACACGGGTGTCATGATGGAAAAAAGGTTCAGAAACACTGCCTCAAGGCAATTACACATTTCTGCTTGCCTGGCACTGCTCTGCTGTGGTATACGGTACAACCTGGTTCCTACAAAGATCAGAGAAAAATAGCTGCTCCATTCATTCGTATTTTTGACAGAATGCAGTTTCATTTTTCCTCTAGTCAGCCAGTTGGTTGATTTCCCCTGACAACTCCTTGGCACAGAACCCCCTTAATAGCGTGGCATGGGGTAACTATGACATGGGGGTGGAGGGGCATATCTTGTAGTCCAGCTCTATTGGAATCATGCTCCTTCGGAGCAGGGGATGGCAAGAAACAGGCATGGGTAATCAGCTAGAGTAGAAGCACAAAGGCTCCTACTGATCCTTGGACTTAACACAAATCCCTGGAGATCCAGCTGGTTTGAAGACCTGTGAAGAGCAGGGATATAAACTCATGTAAGAAAACATTTTGAGATAAATTGTTCAAAGGGAACAGATTTTCTTCCCCATCACTAGATCCCGCAGGGTTTTTTTTGTTTGTTTGTTTTTTTACAAAAGAAAACAAAGAGCATACTTCCATCAAGAGTCTCCTTCTGGATATCTAAATTTTTACATACATTAGCTCAGTCACAAACCAACCAACAATGACACCAACCACGGGTGCAGTTGTGATAAATCATCATGAGTCATTGTGCCTGGTGCTTCTGATCTTTTCTTAGTGTGTCTGTCTTATCAGAAGCTTCTCTCCTGGATTTGCTAAAATAGCAAAAGGTCTTTACTATGGGGTTTCATAGACTATACTTAGAAGATAAGAACATACTAACAATGTACACTCTAGGACATATTTAAACTAAGAAGTGTTGTTTACTGTTTTCTATTTATTTTTACTTTCCAGCTTCCATACTGATTATTGCTGAATTACACTTGCTAAAATATCTGACAGAAGCATGTGGAAAAAGCTGGTTGGTCTGTCATTGCATGTACCTCACCAAAAAAAAAACGGGGGGGGGGGGGAAGCTTAATGGATTTTGATGAAAGCTTTTTGTTGGTATTGTTAAACATCACCACTCACCTAAATGCAAACATGAAAAACATTTCTTTTCAGCTCAAAAGGAATTTGACATTGATATCAGTAATTTTAATTTAAAAAAAATAGACAGCAGTTTACATAAGAGGCATTTCAGACTTAACTAGGATAACTGCCTATATAATGACTGACGCCTGACTTATGGAAATTTTGTCTGAGTAAAATCAAATTATGTGCCTACAGTTAGCATAAAATGATTTATAGTTTATATTCTCTGCTGCAATTGGAAAGGCAAAAACTAGAGATGGGCTTAAGCAGAAATATCAGATTCAAACCCCACCCACAAATCTTTAGGAAATTCAGATCCAGACAGTAAGTTCATTACAGGGTTCACACAGTAAACAGTATTATTCCACTGTAGCTCAGCCATGTTTGTTACGCTTTTACATTTGATGGTCTTGATTAATATTTTTTTTCTGTGTAGCAATTAGCTGAAAGCCCAGTTACAGGAGATTCCTCTGGCCCTGACCAAATGCATTCACAACTGTAGCAAATGCAACAGCTTCTTTCACTATTGTAACCAGTGCTTTTTTTCTTTAAAAAAAAAAGGTGCCGCTATGCCGGCAGGAACGGTGGGGGGAGGATCAGGACCCTTCGCCGGTGGCCTTCCCAGGCCCCGCCTTTCCCCAGGCCCACCTTTCCCCGGGCCCCTTCCATGCTCCTCTCGGCCCTCCTGCCTGCCAGCTCCCTGCTCCTCTCACCCTCCCGGACCCCTTCCCGGCCCGCCCGCCGGTTTCCCATGCCTCTTGCCCCCCTGGACCCTTTCCCTGCCCGCCCACCAGTTCCTCACTCCTCTCGCCCTGAACACACAGTCTGAGCATGCTGAGGCCCGGAGATTTGAAAAAGCTGCAGCCTGGCCGCAGCTCCAGGCATCCTGCAGGCCAGATTCCAGCCCCTGGCGGGCCAGATTCTGGGCCACGGCCACCGCTCCTGGCCCTGCTGCCCAGTTGGGGGCAGGGGAAAGGAGACCAGCTCCTGTCCCCAGCTGGGCAGCAGGGCCGGCCAGGGAAAAATAGATGCCGAAAGCAGTACTGATGTGTACCGGCAGAAAAAAAGCCCTGATTTTAACTATGCAATGCTGGCAAAATGGACACGTTGTGAAGACAGTATTTTCCACTTATATTTCCTGCCAACACTCTGGGATGTTGCTGCCCCCCAAAAACATTTGGCACACACAGGCCCCAGGCCCCCTGTGGAGCCCCCTCCCCCGCATCCTGAGACAAGATTGGCCCCCCGAGGCCTGATCCGGCCGCTCTGCCAGGGCCCTGGAGCTGGACCACAGGCCGAGGGCTGCACCGCCGGGCAAGCCTCCGGGCCGAGCTGGTAGCTAGGCGACGCTGCTGCGCTAGGCCTGAGCCTCGCCGCTGGGCTGGGCCGAGGCCCGAGAGTCGCGCCCAGCCGGATCCCGAGCCGCACCACGCCACTGGCCACTCCCACCCCTGCCCGCCCAACTCCCAAGGCTCCCCAGCAGCAGGACTCACCTAAGGCTGCTTTGGAGTGGGGACTGGAGCCTTCATAGCGGGCGGTGGGCAGAGCCCAGCTGTTTCCATTTCCCGCCCTGCTCCACCATAGGCTACATCATGCCTGGGCATGGGGCAGGGCGGGAAATTTAAAATGGCCCCACCAGCTCCGGCTGCTTGGCGTGACTCGGGGAACAGCTGGGCTCATTCAGGGTAAGTGCCCCCTGTGCCCTACACCAGTGATGCCACTGCCAACACCTTGTCTATCGTGAGATAAAATATATCCTTAAACTCAGACAAAGAGTATAAAAAATGTTTCTTACGAACAACTAAGTTTTAAACAAAGCCATCTGAACAAGTGCTTAAACTATCTTCTCACTGCAGAGAAAAAACATTGCAGATTTTCTTCAATTCAGTGATGCTACAGAGTTCAAAGAACATGAGAGGAGTTGAATAGGAATTCAGAGTGCGCATTTCAGTTTCAAAGCAAAAAAAGGGAGCAGTCGAAAACCAAACTTCTACGCCCCTTGAACCTCCTTTTTAACTAACGCTAGAGTGAGAAGCACAGGCAGAGTATACTCAGCCTGTGTGTACTTACACCTGGAGCCAACAGATTGGCTGTGGAGCCATTTGTAGAAGGGGGAGGGGCAGTAATATATTATAGTTCTTTAGGCCTAGATCCGGCAAAGATTTACACACTTGAGAAATTCCACTGGAGTCAGTGGGGTTCCTCACATGCAGAAAGTAACGGCAAAACTCCTTGAGGATTAGGGTCATAGTAGCTAAGAAACTCTCAAGCTTTTGGTCCACATTCAATCTTAAAAATGTATATGCCTAGGCAGATTGTGGAGTCTCCATCACTGGAAGTTTTTAAGAGCAGGTTAGACAAGCACCTGTCAGGGATGGTTTAAGAGGGTACTTGGTCCTGCTGTGAGTGCAGGGGACTAGATTTGATAATCTCTCATGGTCCATTCCAGTTTCTATGCTTGATTTTTTGGGTAGAGATTAATCTGTATATTTTCATATATAGTGGAGTTTGTGAAAATTCATCCTACACATTTAAAAATCCACAACTGCTATTTAGGTATTTACACATGAATAAGTAGCATCCATGACCTCAACACACAGATGTTGAACAGAAATAAAAAATATACATCTGAAAATACTATACAAAATATAGTTCTAAAAGAACCATCCAAAACTCTAAATATCTGCCAAAATAGCGTATTAATCAGTTAAAAGTTTTATTGGCTATAACACACACTGTACCCTCAAAAAGATCTACTTATATAAAATAAGCCAGAGGTTTTGTATAAAATCAGATGCTTCTAAAAAACTGTTTTACGCCTTATTGTATTTTCAGAGTTGCGCTAGTTTAAGTAAAGATGCAACTCTAAACTGTCCATGTCAAAGTAATCAAATATTCATATACAGTAGAGAACATTTTTGCTTTAGTGCTTAATATTAGCCATGATTCTTATTTGGACTACTGAACATTCCCTGCTCACTTTAAAAAATGTACTGGGCAGTATTCCACCTAATACTAAGTCTTAGCACAATGGTACAGTGGTTCATCAATGAGAAAACTTTAAATATAGTACATAATAAATACTAACATTTCTCTATTTTACACAATAAATCTCAGAGCACAGAACTGATAAACCTTTTTAGGGGAGAAAAGAAGGAAAGAAATGAATATAAACCTTTTCAACTTAATTAATCTATCTTAGATTTCTTTGAATAAAGATTTAAAACATATTGAATATCCTAAAGTTGGTCTAACCAACATCTTATTAACAGTGGCATTCAACAGTTCTTGAGAGTAAATGTAAATACTTCAGTAACTCTTATGTAGGAACTTTACAAGTGTCTGTTTCAATCAAGTAAATCTACTCCTAGAAAAAGAGGACAGAGTTGAATTTTAATTTTTAAAATTAAAACCCTGAAATATTTGCTTTCACACCCTCTTCTCATTGCTGTCCCCAGGGTTAAACATAAAGTGGGGTTTGTTTTTTTATGGAAATACAAAAGATAGTTCTGGTAGTCATATTTTTCTGACATCATGGAGATTACCTAAAAATAATCCTTAAAGTGCCAAAGGCAGGCAAATATTTTTTTAAAAGTAAAAACCCCCAGTCTAATAAGTATTTAAAACACAAGTATTCCCTGAATTTTATAAAAAATTAGCCCCCCTCCAAAATTAAGTGTGGGCTGCCAGTCATGTTGCAAACAATTTAACCTTTTGGAAATGGTAAATTACAGACATTTTCAGAGGATATTTCACCAAAACCTAGTTTCAAGTTTTTGCTTTAATGATTAAAACCAGAAAATCTAAGCACATTAATACAGAACTTCAACAATTTTTGTAGTTTTAAACTGAATTTCAGAAATGTTCAGAGGCATTTATATGATATATAATAAAAAATATAAATAAGATATATTACATTATGTTTTTACCTTTGAATGGCATATTTCAAGAGAACTTAGTACTATCAGATTTGGCAACCTCCAAAATTCTGAATGGTTATTTACTAATGTAGAAAAAAAAATTTCTACCCCCAAAATTAGTTTGAGTTACATGTCTTGTTGAGTTGCAAAAAAAATGCCTTGAGTAGAACTAAGAGGTGAAAAAAATAGTTACAGTGTACTGAAATTTGCTAAATCAACTTATTATTTGAGTGGTAAAGAAGTTACATTCATTTTGAACTCTGTAGTTTCTTTTTCTTCTTCTGCTGTGCACCTTCTGATTTTCGTTTCTTGGGCATCACTTGCCGATCTCCCTTTGCTGATTTATCACTATTATCAGTCCAACAAACTTTCTTTTTCCTAGTTATCAATGGCTGTTCATCTTCTTTTACTGAAACAAAGCAGAAAGTTATTAATAAAAAAATTTTAGGTTCAATATTTTGAATCTCTGCTGGTACGCAGTACAAATTTTATTCCCTCCCATTTTAAAAGGAAATTGAAACAGCATGTAATCTATTATAGTGGAAGAGATGAGAGTGCCATATGTGTTACTTTGTAAGCAGTGTTCAAACATTAAGTGAACAGATAGATATATTTAAATAGATGGTTGTGCATGACCACTGAGTAAAAAAATACTAGGCGATATTTTTTAGGTTAGGCCTAAGTAATTGGGTACCTACATCTGTCTGTACTTATTGTATGCATACATACCCGACAGGCAAGTGACCAGTTAGGTACACAATTCTACATACACTTAATTTTAAAAATCTGACCCAACAGGTTCAAGGACCCTCCCGCATTATACTACCAATCAAAAATAGTATTATAAAAACGTGAACATTTTATATATACATTACCACATTTATACTATGGCTACACCAGAGAGCTGACAGCTGCACAGCTGTAAACCCTCTGGTGTAGTCATTCTAAGCTGATGGAGAGGGCTTTGTGGCTTTGAAGACAAAAATAAACTTTGGGGATACAAGGAGCTGCTGCAAGACATCACTCAAGAGAAAAGATAAATCAGCACTTTGTATCTATGAAAGGTGGGTCCTCCTGTTACAACAGGCAGGAGAATGCTGATAATTTGATGTAAGAAACTGTATTAGGCAAAAGCTACATATCTTGCTAGAATTAGGTTTGTGGACACTAGAAAGCATGGTTTTTTTTGTGTGTTTGTAATTCTTTCATGCCTCTTGCACTCTCGGTGGAAATCACTTAAATCTATATTCTTCGCTAATAAACTTACTTTTAGTTTTATTACAAACCATCTCAGTGCTGTGTTTTATGGTGGAGTGTTATCACCACATTTACAGTTATAACCACTGTTGAGCGTACCAGCTCTTTGAAGATAGCAAACGGTGTTATCTCTGTAAGTGTCCAGTAAGGGGGACTGGACACTGCAGGAGACCTGGGACTGGGAGGGTTCGTGGGTCAACCTGCAAGGAGTAACTGGATTGGTGGAAATCAGGGTGAGACCGTTACGCTGTGTCAGGGCTCTGAACCAAAGCTGGACTCCACAGACATCCCCTGGTTACAGGACAGGCAGCAACAGAACCTTTTAGTGGTCTGAATGAACAGTCAAAGTGCCAGAATGACATGTTTCAATAATACAGTCAGTAAGTAAGGTTGTGCGTTTTTGAGAAAATTTTATTTTTAGTTGGGAAAACTGAAGAATAATCTTTCAAGTGTAGTTCCATTTCAAAAGCGATTCTGAAAAATGCCACAGGACGGTTCCGTATTTATTGCGTCTTCAGTAGCTGTGGCATTACTGCTCCAGATGGACAATATTAGGGCTGGGCTGGAAAGCTTGCACCATTCAGCACGAAAACATACAATAAAAACTCCCAACTAGTCTCCATATCTTCTATTTTATCACTATATTAACAGCATTTAATAGGAATTATTTTAAACATAAAATAATCAGGATCTAACTCTGTTACCAGAAGAGGAGGTTGTAGCTTTGTCAGGGTTCTCTTTTGTTTCTGAAACTCTCTCTAGCCATACTGCTAGACACGTAAGCCTGGATTTGGTATTGACTTCACAAAGCAAAGATGGGATATCCTGGATCTGAAGAAAATAAAGAAGTGGATTCATTAAAAGGTTATTTCAGTATAATTTAAGTCATTTAATCTGTACATCCACTTCAGAGGCCTCTTATCTCCACACCACAACTGCTAACTGTGGTTTTATAATGCTGTCAGAGCCAAGGCTGCCTTAAGCATACATGTTGAGGGGTAAGATGGGTGTATTTGTGCATCTGCATCTACCATACTGGCGTAACTATGTTTGCTGAGATTTTCCCAAGGTGTATTTATACAAACATTCCATGATATGTCATCAAGACACAGTGAGGATGGACATAATTGCAGTAGCAGCCCACCACACAAACAGCTGGGAGGAGGAAAGAGCAGGCACACCAATTACATAAATATGTTTAGGACAGCTGCACTTCGGAGGAAAAAGTATGCTGAATCAGTAACAGTAAAATCTCCATGTGTCAGACTAGGTCATTGGTTGAAGCCAAACAAACAGTTAGCTGCCATGCTTACTAACTGAGCTCTAACAACACTGTTTAAATCTTGGAAAGTGAATTTTATGAATCATGCGTAAAGTGCCTAACACAATGAGGCCCGCTCTGAGGTCCTTAAGTGCTACAATAATGATTTAAAAAAACGGAGGGGACAACCAACTGAGAAAGAGTGTGTGTGTTTACTTAAATAAATTTGCTGATAAGCACAATGTGGAGGAAATTTCTAGATCGCAATCAGGTTTAGTCAGATTTAAAAATAGTCTCTCAATGAATACTTTTTAAAACCTAATGTTAATCTGCAAATTAGTTCTCCAGAGTTTTTCCAGAAGTTGTTAATGTACTAACCTTATCAAGTTCTAAACTCCACAATTTAATGTATCCATCACTGGATGCAGTAACGATAACCTGTAGTCCTTCTTTTTCAAAATTGTAGAAGTCTTTTATTCTAGAACAAAATATAATACTTGGTTACTTAATGCCATGACAACCGGGCTTCAACAACAAGGACAAACCGTGAGAAGTTGACAGAAATTAAAGATGAAGAGATGACATTCTTGTTATACCAAAGAGTGCCCAAGATCTTCTAAAGGGGAAAAGGCAACACATCGTGTTTATTATAGAAAAGAACAAAATTATAAACTAACTTATACCTCTACACACACACACACACACACACACACACACACACACACACACACACACACACACACTCTTCCACGCGCCCACACACACCAGAAGATATTTTTCAGTTTATACAATTACCAGTCCTGATTGTGGCTTTAGTCCATTGCTGGAGATCGTTGCTCGTGGCAGCTACCTGGCCAGGGAAGCTGAACACAAGGAAGAGTGGGGTCTGTCGGGCGCGCACCAACGCTCCTTCTCTCAGGTGGTATGCAGAACTGTCCCCTTCAAACTTTGGAGTCTCACCCAGTCTTTATAGGTCATACTGCTTCAGGGGCTCTGTGGGTCCGTTGGTCACCAGGCAGCTGCAGACGTGACTTCCAGCTCGTTTCTTGATAGCTTGATTAATTTTTATCCTTTTGTCTCTGGGGTGGATCCTTTTACTTTTGGGGCTGTGTTCACATTCTTCAGCCATTGGAATGGACTTCGCATTCATCAGGACAAGCTGGCAGTTTGGGATTGGTTCACACATACATACACCCTCCATCCACACCTTGCTCAGACAATGTAAGCTATTCACTTTAGAAATAGTTTCACACAAGATAGGGTACATTGGTCAAAGATGGAGTTTAACATTTCCAAGATGGAGTTCAATGTTTCCAAGATGGAGTTTAACACTTTCAATATTACATTTTTAATGTGGAGTTTTAAATTACTTTACTGTAAATACTGAAGTGATTGGGTAAAAAGAGGTGCTATGCCTATTGCCTAAGGGTATATAGGCATAGATTTTCACAGCAATGCAAGATGGGAGAAAGTGGCTCAGAGGGGAAAGGCCCCCCACCTCCCCAGCCAAGAGAACCCCAAGACCAGCGGTTAGAGCCCCGTGCTCCCCAACAGCCACACAGAGCGCAGGGTCAAGACATTATAAACTAATATAACAATGTTGCAAATAGGGACCCATTACAGATGTCAATCATCATGAACCAATTAGGGTTAGAGAAGGGTTGATACAAGTTATGGATGAAATCAATAAACCAATTAAGGTGAGAAAAAGTTATAAACCAATTAAGACCAATAATACAATGAGAGAAAGTTATAAAACTAATAAACCAATAAAGACCAATGATATAAGGATTGACACACATTATACAAACAGCAAAATCACCCGCATATCCCTACATTCTCCACGTCATTTAGGGAGCTACAAACAATGGATGCTTTCCTATACGTATTTTTGTTTTAATCATATAAGATACTGCTTATGCGCAGGACTAGTCTGTTTTGTATTTTGCCATTTAGAGCAACAGGTACCCTTTAAAAATCCATGTTGAAGGCTGTTAGGTCCCTGACTCGGGCAAGCAAGTAAATACTTGACTTTAAGTACATGCTGAACCCTCACTGACATATTCCAAGGCCCAAGGGACCATTGTGATCATCTACTGTGAGCTCTTGTACAACAAATGTCATGTCTTCCACCAAAATAATTCCTAGAGCGTATCCTTTAGAAAAATATCTAATCTTGATTAGATGATGGACAACTGCTTGAGTTAATATCTGGTGCTGGACAAGACTCATGACTGCTTTGCAGGGAAGACCAGGAAAAGGTGCAGACACTACCAAAGCAACGAAGTTCTGGTCTATGTTTGTTAATTTGGTATATAAAAAGTCTATATGGCTCTCAATGAAGTCATTAGGAGTTTGATGTATATGGGAGTAGGACTGAGGCCAAATTGAGTATTCTTCCAGTGGAACTCACCTCTTTTTCTGCTGTCTCGATCCCTTTCTTTAGCAATCTATACTTCAAATATACTTCCCTCTCTTTTCTTACATGCTTTGATGAGCAGTGAAATATTTGACAATATAGATAATTAAATCATCACCCCTGGACAACTGAGTTAGATCTGTTTATATGAACAGATCAGTTCACACACCTCAGAGCTACAATTCCCAGTTGTCAGGAGATGTAGGCAAGCATTTGTGTATTGGATTACTCTGCTCAACCATAAGGGCTCAACATTTTAATTACAAACCACCACCAAAAAGTGTAAACTGAGTTTCTGGAGAACAAAATTAAAAAAAAAAAAGCCAAGTCACCAAAAGGAGCCCTCGAACCAAGGACTGATTGGAAATGGAACCTGAATTCCTTAACACTCATAAAAAGTAGTCCCTCAAGAATCGATCTGAGCCACAGTGGGGGAGCAAAATAGGTAATTATGCCACATTTGTGCCTGTGCTATAACTCTTTTCATGGATTAAAAATATAAATCAGTATCTGGAGTTATAAATCCATTTCTCTTTAAAATACATCCACAAAACACATGCGCTCATGCTCTTGTGGGAAAATATTGGCATAACAATTTAAAATCACATACCACTTAACATACTGTATTTAATATACATAAAAAGAATTGCTTGCACATTCTCCATTTTGTGCCCCATTCTCCCAAGACTTTTATATGGTTGGAGGATGGTCTTTCCATCTTACAAGGGGTTAACATGGATCCATCCAGACCACACAATTCTCAAAATCATTACATATCTAACAGGGAAATGTTAAATTAAATCTCATACCATGATCCCTTCATGATTCATAGAAAAATATATGTACACTAACACAATGCGAATGCATAAATTTGTGTTGAATTTGCAACTTAATACACCAGAAACAATGCAGCTTATGTTCTATTTTAAAAATAAACTGTATTAGGCCAAGATATGTGGAATGCTTTCCTAAGCAGGCTGTAGTATGCATTCAGCACCGCCATAAGTTTTAAAACAATTTAAAATGATAAATATAAAATACCTGTTTTCATGAGCTTTAAATTCACAAAGGCACTTTTCTGAATCACAATCATACAGTCTTACAACTTCATCATCTCCGACAACAGCAAGGACAGAATCCTTCAAGAGAGAAAGAAAAAAATACAGGTGTGGGTAAAGTAATTTAAATGTTTCAAACAAGTTAGCTTCCTACCACCTTTCTTTTTGTACTTACTGTTATAAATCTAACTGAAGAAATTCTCTTCTCAGTTGTGATGGCGCCACTGACAGATGCTGTTTCAAGTTTGTAGATATCCACTTTATTATTTACAACCACCACATACTTCTCTCCATTGGGAGACCATTTAACTATGTGTGCACCTAAATAAATGTAAGTAAAAAACAACCAGAAGGAACATAAGTTTTGCCTTAAAAAAAACCAATCTAATTCTTGACACCTTCCTTCTGCAATCTTTAACATGCATTGTATATGATTCTAATCCTGCAAATATTTATGCCCATCCTTTATTTATTATCAGTAGCAGTAGTACTCATAGAAGTAAATTTAAGCATGTGTATATCTGGTTGCAGAATAGGGGATTATATTACCGAGTGGAATGGGAAATCACATCAAACCTTCATTTCTACTGGAATAAATCTAGTAATAGCCAAACAGATTGGGGGGGGGGGGGCCCCCAGAATATCCCAAAATGTTGGCTGTGTAAAAACAAACTTTTAAAAACAGAAAACTTCCAATAGTTATATTTTGAAACAAATGTTCTTCTGTAGTCTTTCCAAAATATAAACGTGAAAATCTTTAGAAACTGGCTAGTCTGTTTCAATGTCCAAGCTGAAGTAAATGCAGAAAGTAAACAAATAATACAAATAATCATTTAAAAAAAATCACTAGAATAAATAGCAAACTATTTTAAAAATATTTTCACTTGTGTTAATAAATATAATTTATAAAATTCTTTAAAATGATTTTTAGCCTTAAATGTCTTTGAGGAAATAAGATTTCTCCCATAGTATTGCTAGAGCTTGTTCATGCCAATTTCTATATTGAGGACATGCACTTTTGGATCTTTAGTAAAAGGAAGAGCAGAGTGAATTGATCAAAAAGTCAATCATTTGCAAAGCAAAGGCTGCCCCCAATGTACCTTTAAAACAAACATGCACATATACAAAATGAACTCATCTAATTTTAGTTTTAATAAATATTTTACAGATTAGATTGACACACTCACTTTGCTTCAGATTTTTGATGAAGGCAGATCGTCCTTCTACAAGATTCCATGTTCTGTAGAATACCAAAAAGGAGTTGAATATATATCACTTAAAAACACAAAGAAATTAGAGTACCATTTACTAACCACAGGCACTGAAGAGAAACATTTAAAGTGGCTCACAGCATTATGCTGTATTGTAAAATTAGAGGAACTAATTACTTGATATGTTGCTTGTAACACTGAGTTATTGGGTGGATAAACTTGAGTCTGCACTTATTTTATATACCAATATTTATCACATAGTTAAACTGAAAGAAGTTTAATGTTAATTTTTTTTTTTAAAGTACATATATCTATTCTATTTCACACTCACACACTCATGCATCCCAAATGAAACATTCATATTGTTCTCAGTCTGAAAGATGACAGCATTCTAAGAATTGAAAGTCTGAGTTTTATTACATATAATAATACATACAGAGCTTAAATCATGTGTTACTGTCTATAAAGGGTTAAACAGTGGCTAATCCCCATCTGATGGGCTGAATAAAAACTTAAAACTGTTCTTTAAAAGAAATATTTTGTTAAAAAGAGTGACAGCATTTTAAAGTTAACAGTTGACACTCCCATCAAGAGGTCATCCAGACCTCTTCCCAACACCCATCTCATAGCTCTGTATTCTTCCCCCCTGAAAGGTTGGCACTTTCCTCCATTTGCAACTGGCATCAGTCCTGAGGCTAACAGAAAATGTCAATCTATGAGTTAGCAAAATGTGGGCTCCTTTCTGCTAAAAGGACGGTTTTGAATACTTTACAATCAACAGCATGAATACATTTCAGAGGGGTAGCTGTGTTAGTCTAGTTCTGCAAAACAAAAGTTCTGGGGCACTTTTAAAGACTTACAAATTTATTTATCGTATGAGCTTTCGTGGGTAGAATCCCACTTCATCAAGCTCATGCAATAAATAAATTTGTTAGTCTTTAAAAGTGCCCCCAGGACTCCTCCTTTGTTAAAAAGCATATTAACTCTTTAATATTTCAATGGAACTGAGAGGAAATTTCAACACATCAGGTAGGTCTGTACTATGGATACTATATCAGCACAGCCATGTCATCATAACTATGCCTGCACAACCCCCAGCGCTGATGCAGACTACTGATGTATGGGTTTCTTCCATCTGAGTAGGAATACCTCCTCTCTGAACAACAGTTGCTATGTTGACAAACACCCTCTTCCATCAACATAGGTGCATCTATGGTGGGGTTAGGTTGGCACAGCTAGGCTGACCAGGAAGGTGGTTTTTGTTTTGATTGTTTTGAAACAACCCTGTCTGACACAGCTATGCCGACCTAATTCAAGTGTATGCCAGGCCACAGATGTACTCCGTCTAGATTTTAGAGTGAATCTTATCCCCTCCATAATTTCTGCCTAGTATAAAACAAAGTAAAATTAAAAGGTAAACTTTTGATAAACCAGGAAGTGGGAAAACATAAGAAGTTCACTGAAGTTACAGAAGTTAACTGACAGCAGCACCACAGAGGCTTTTCTTGATCCTTGCTTCAGAGTCTAGCCCAAACATATAATCCTTGTTTATAATTCAACAATTTAGTAAATAACCCAAAGTAAGATTTTCAGCACATTTTGACTCACCTTAATGTTCTGTCTGTTCCTACTGACAAAGCTAATTTTCCAGAAGGATGAATAGAAAGAGATGTCACATGCCCCCTAATAAAGTCAAGAATAAGAAAAGTTAATCACGTATTTTCTTTGTCATATAAATAGCCAAAAATATCCAAAAAGAAGCAGATTCAGAAGACTTACTTATGCGCTTTAATGGATTTCAGACATTCCCATCTCTTTGTGTCCCAAATACAAATTAATCCATCTTCTGCTCCACTCAGTAAGTGTGCATTCCCATAGAATTCCAGGCAAGTTACTGTGCCTATAGATTAAGATCAGCACTATTAATCTACATTATGATATCCTGAACAAAAATACTACACAAAAAATTGTTTTATATAAAATTTAAAAAAGATATTCAATTAAAGATGTTAGTATTTTAAACCTTAACTGCTTACCTACCAGAAAAGTCACACATGCAAAACTGTATTTTGAAGTGCAAAATGTAAATCACTTAAATTGATTTCATTTCGCATCCCATCTATAAGACATCTTTTTTTTTTTTATAACACTTGTCTAGGAATTGCAAGTGGACAGCATTACCTGTTTGCTTTATTCCCTCAGAAGAACCAAGCATGGCCCACCGTCAGAAGACGGGAAACGAGGCTAAATGAATCATTTGTCTGAGTCACTACTGCCGTTCTTATTCAGCATTTGCAAGAATGCATGCATAAAACATGCAGCAGTACCTTTGTATTTGTGAAAGATCAATCTGCTCTAATACCCAAAACTCTAGCCTCTTGGTTCCACTTGTTAAATGAAACCTGGTTTACTTATTATAAATTTCTTCATGGATATAAGTTTAACTACAAAGCTAAATCACTAATGCCCCTCTATTGTCCTTGTCCACAGCAACATACAATTTTTAATTCTGTCTGATACCTCTTCTTCGTAAGTAATTCACATTTATTTATTTATGTTTCTGGTAATTCCTTAGTCCATTTCAAAGATATCTCAAGTGAGATACATTAAAATTTGACAGTTCTCTGTTACAGAAACACACCGATCAGTAAATCATGCAATTAATACCTGTAAGAAAAGTTCCCTTACCATTATGATGCAGCAATGCCCCATGTTCTATCTTCTTTTTCATGTCATAGATTTGGACTGTTTCATCTCTGCTACCAGTGACTACATATCTGTTATTCACAGCTATTGCTGTTAATGAGGCAGTGTGAGCATGATGTGTAAAGTCAGGAATAGGTGTCCAGTTCTGAAAATGAAATATAAAATGAATGAGCCTTTTTTGAAGCACACCCAATGTGACTTGTTCTAATGTGTCTATGACTAGACAATCCATACCATAATATATATGAAGACTGATTTTTAAAATAGCAATAACAAGTCATGCTCATTTTACCACACACACACAAAAAGTTATATTCTGTTAAAAACCTAATGAGACCCTGTGAAGGAAGTTTTCTAATGATCACTGTTTGACTAGAAAGACACTATCATCCTAACAATTAGCAAGTCTCCAGAGCTTTCCCTGTGACTGGTGATGGAGAAGGGGGGCTTGGTGCTCTGTGGAAAGAGGATCTATGGCTTAAAAGACAAAGGGGCATATTAAGGCACTTTGGAAAATCCAAGCCAATCCTGCCCTCTCTCATTCAGCACTTTGGCAATAGCTGCCTAGGAAAGAATACATAGAAAGAAATCTGGGGGTCATAATGGATCACAAGGTAAATATCAATCGACACTGTTGCACAAAAAACCAGACATCATCCTGGGATGCATATATAGGAGTGTTGTAAGCAAAACACTAGAAGTAATTCTTTTCCTCTACACTGTGCAGATAAGACCTCAAATGAAGTATTGTGTCCAACTGTGGGTGCCACATTTCAGGGAAGAGGTGGAGCAACTGGAGAAGTCCAGAGGAGAGCAATAAAACTGATTAATGGTCTAGAAAACATGGCCTACAAGAAAAGACTGAAAAAACTGGGTTTTGTTTCATTTGGAAAAAAAGAGAACTGATGAAGAGCCTGATATCAGTTTTCAAGTACACAAAAGGTTGTTTAAGGAGGAGTGTGAAACCTGTTCTTAATGTTCGAGGATAGGACAGGAAGCAATGGGTTTGAATTGTAGCGAGGGATGTTTAGACTGGATATTAAGGAAACTTCTTAACTATCAATGGAACAAACTGCCTAGGAAGGCTACGGAACCTTTGTCATTGGAGGTTTTTAAGAACTGGTTAGACAAACAACTGCTGGGAATGGTCACTCTGTCCTGTCTTGAGTCCAGGACACTGGACTAGAACAGTTCCAAAGGAGTAGCCGTGTTAGTCCAGTTCAGCAAAACAAACAAGGAGTCCAGTGGCACTTTTAAAGACTAACAACTTCTCCCACGAAAGTTCATGCAATAAATAAATTTGTTCATCTTTAAAAGTGCCATAAGACTCCTTATTTCTTTTGCTGGACTAGAGATGACCTACTGGGGTCCCTTCCTGTCCTATGGTGCTATGTTCTGGACCCGCCCCTCTCTAATCTTGCTCTTCAGCCCTGACCCTTCCTTGGGCAGCTGAAATGGAGATGGTAAATCATGGCACTAACACACTGTTAGTTGCAGAGTTTATTCCATGGATGTGTTATATGGCTTCTACTCCCATGTCTAGTTAGAGTGCAAATGCCTCAAAACCATCTAGTGCTCTATGCCTCTGCAATGCCCAGCCAAAGTGGGCCGTACTGGTTAATCATTAGGCCTTGCCACAATTAACAAGCGAATCATTGATGTCTGGGCCAACGAGAGGCGGCGGCCTATACCCACTGCACCGTTAAGTGGGGCTGCAAAGGCTCCTGCTGTGGACAAGGCACTCAGGGGTGCGAAGTTTCCTCATCCCTGCCGGGAGGCAGCGAACAAGGGGGAAGACTGAGTGCAGCGCGCAGGACGGCCCCGCCCAGCTTCCAACTCACAGCGCGCCCCGCTCACCGACGCTGCAGCAGCGCGCGCGCGGGAGGAGAGCGGAGGAGGGGGGGGGGGAGCCCGTCGGCGTCACGCGCCCGCGCGCGCGCGGAGCCGCCCTACTTAAAGGCTGCGTGGGCGGGGCCAGCCAGCATCGGGCGCGCGCGCACGTCCAGGGTAAGTGATTGGGAGGCTTCGACACCCACTCCCCAGGGCCGTTACCTCTCCCGGCTGCACCGCGAACCCGAAAAGAATCTGCTCGTAACAGCCTCCGACCACCTCCATTCCATCTGCCAGGCGCGCGGCCGGCTCCTCCCACCCTCGTGTCGCGCTCCGTGTCCGCGGCGCCGCTTGGGGGCCTTCCATCAGCCTGTCGCAGAGTCTGGGTGACTGCCGCGTCCCTGCCTGCGCCGGAATTGACAACGCTCGGACACGCCGAGCCCGCGGCCCACCACTCGACTCTCCCAGTCGGGCTGGAGCTGCCGAGTCGGAGAGGGAGTGCGGGGGCTGTGGACGAGATACGTGTCGGGGGTAACAGGCGCCGCTAGGGCAGCCTCGGCGTGAGGTCCCGGGCGGGGGCGGAAGTAGGACCCGTACAGCTCCTTATGGCGACGCCGTGGACGGGAGACGTTAGTGCCGGGACTGGGGCGGGGGCGTCGCGGGCAGGCGGGGGGGAGGGGGCTTCCCTGCTCTTATTACCGGTCCCCCTTTAGGCGCGGGATGTCCGTTTGTCTGTCTTTCTCCTTCCCGGCTGTTCTCGAGCCTCCCCAGCCCCTCCCCCCCGCGGGCCGCTCCCGCACTCGGCTACTGAGCTCCCCCCCACTCCGCCTGTTGGGGGTGGGGTGGGGGGAGGTGTCGGGTCACTTCCCTGCGTCGGGGAGGTGCACCGTCCCCCTCCCGTTACTGGCCCTTCGCCCGGGGTTTTCGCCAGACAATTAGAGACCGTCATCGGGCCCAGACCGCGGCCAACAGCTCCCTCCCCGCCGACCAATTATAACTAGTCTCCCTGAAACCGGGCCCAGCCCCCCCCCCCCCACCGCAACACACACACTGCCCCCCTCCCCTTCCCCGCCGTTGTACTGTGGAGGGATATACGGCTTCAGGGTCTTACACGTGTCTCTGAATGGCTGATGAGTTTGCCGTGGTGTTTGCATTTCCCTATACAGTCTGAGAAAAGAATCATAGTTCGGGATATTTAAGCTGTATTAGTCTCATTATCACCTTTTCTCTTTGATCTTACTTTTAAAAATCTTTCCTTCATGCCACTACCTGGAAAAAGCCAGGCCTAGTCTACCCTAGGAAAATGTTAATGGTAGAACTGTGTCAGTTGAGGGGTGTGATGTTTTCCCCCCACTAATATAGTAATAAACCATAATGGGAAAGCAGTTATACAACTATAAAAGTACTTTATACTGGTATAGCTCATTTTGCTTCCCTTTCCAGAAGAAGTTATAGCAGTATAAAATTTTTAATGAGTATAATTACATTCAACCTAGAGTGTGTTTGACATTTAAACTCTGATTATAATTACAATAATACAATTTTTTGGTGTAGAGTAGTTGTCCATCCATCCATGCTTAATGTTAAACATGAGTGGTCCCATTGAGTAGCCCTATTGAAGTTAAATGGCTAAAGTGAAGCATGTAAGTCTTTCCAAGATTGGGACTTTAATAACTAAATGGTAAGCTACACATGTAGCTAATGTTACTAAATGTGATGGATCCATTTAAAGTGCATACCTCTAACTTTTTTTTAAAAATGTGTTTGAATTTCAGTGAAAGGCTCAAAAGACAACTATCAAGCACAGAAACTAAAGTACCAAAAATACTCTTCTGTATAGAAGACCATAACTAATTGTGACCAGATATCTTTGCATCCCTTGTTTTTCCTGATACAATTTTTCTGCTGTCAGAGTGCTTTTTTTTTATTGTGCAGCACCTTCCATTATATGTGCACAGAGTGGTAAGTCCAAAAACAATATAAATTGTGAAAAATAAAATAGATAGCTTTTAACCTAAAGACCTAGTATTGGAATTTTTTTTTTTTTTTTTTAGGTAGAAGATTGTTGCAGGGTGGATTGATTTAAATCACCGAGAAAATAATTGATTTAAATCAAGTTTCCTGCTGATACTTCATTACATATTTCTTAAATGGTGGAACTCTGATCACTGACACATGTTAATTTACAACTCGGTGCAGCATTTTATAACATCTAGGAGGGTCTACTTTGTGTAACTTTTTAGATAACTTGATTTTTATTAATTTAGGAAATAGTACTTATTACCTGTTTCAAGCTGCAGGTGCAGCAGCAGTACATTAGGAATGGTAAGAACTAAGTCTCTCACACATGAACATAATAGCACTTATATTTTATTAAACAAATTTAAATGTTTCACATTTGCAACCAAAACAGTCTCCTGGCACTTCTCTTATTTTGAGAAAACAAGTATATGATGGTATTCCCTTGGGAAACCTGAGTTTATGCTAAGGTAGAATAGGGAATAGACTTCTGGCATCACCATTATGATCTGTGGCCATAATGTTCCAGAATAAGGGGCATGTATATGTAATATAAAATAAGAAAATGACACCTGTGGCAACTGGCAACTCTAAGGATTAGCTAAGAAACTTTTTTTTTCTAGCAACATCCAACATAAACAGCTTGGAAAATTGCTTGTTAAATCACAGTTGAACTAAAAGGGATAAAGAGAGTCATGAAGAATGATGCATTGCAAAGTGAATTTAAGTTACTAACCAGTTGGTCCACATTGTTCTTCAGACATATCCATGTCATTTTCTCCAAATGAGCAGTTTTCATTTCATTCATTCTTGAAACTGGGCCCTGCATCTCCTTCTTGCACTGCTTACACTTGACACGTTTTCCTTTTTTTACCCAGGGAAGGAATTTTTTCAAAATATTTACAGATAGGGTGTCTCTCAAGCCCAGAAGTCATGGCAGTTTTTCTGTGGCAGAAATAGGGGGGAATATATGAAATTGTGTGTGTATTGAATAATGGCTTCCCTTTTCCTTTCCAGTCCACTTCACTGTTCCTTTCTACTCTGCCTCCGTCCTTTCCTATCTATTGTCTCTCTGTGTTTAAGACAGTCTTAACTAACTCATCTGCCTTGCTTGACCCAGCTCCACCACCACATAAGCACAAAACAACAACAATTCTATCCAGCCTTTCTTTGTACATGTGACTTTAGTCTGCTGAGAAACAGAAACTGAAAGCCCAGAACTTCTGGCTGTGCCCCTTTAAGTAGCAAAACTATAATAGAACCTTGCTAATGCACATTTTGCTAACCTACACACCTCATTTGTGCAAAATACCATCTATTTCTATCTCTTACATAAGATTTAACAATAGATTCCTATTAAGTCCTCCATATTAAAAATTAATTGCTTAAATTCAAAGTAAGGTGCTGATCCTGAAAAGATTAAAGCATGTGAATGATGTTCACATGAGTAGTCCCACTGAAGATAGGACTGCTCACCTGTTATAAAATTATGAATTTATGGGCTTGTCTACGCATGAAAATTAATTTGTGTTAAGGAAGGCTGTGAATTTAAAGTGCAATAGCTATTCCTGAATAACTGTGTAACAAGCCCTAAATCTTTGCAGTACTGGAGTTTGAACAGTTTTTCCATAGTCATTAGAGTGAAATTGCACTATGTATTTTGCTGCACAGATCCCATTTTACAGTAGTATATTACAAAATCTGTTATGTGGAATGATATAGGGTGAAACATCATAAGTCGGGCATTTATTACAATGTACAAAGTACTGAATGTAAAAATCATTTGTGAAAGACTAACTGGGAGAGTTCAGAAAAATTGCTGTGTGGGAAAGCGCTGTGTGTAGTGACTTGCTGTATCCTTAGCATAGGCCGTTGTCTCCTATTGTAATACAATAATAATGAGGCTAAATTCAGAGGCACTAAATGGCTATGTAAGTTACAAGTCAGTAAGTGTGAAATTTAGATACCTATTTGACAGAATCAAAGGGGTAGCCGTGTTAGTCTATTTGACAGAAGGGAGGGAAGCAAATGATAGCTAGAAAAGATGGAGAGGGAGTTTATGCCTTCCTGTTTTTATCTTGTACTGTCTTAGTTGCCTTTCCTAATACAGCTGCCTCTTCCATATGTACATTACACCACTCTATACTCTCTTATTGAGATATAATGTCTTATACCACCAACCAGGGTATCTCTGAAATTGGCAGAGAGGAAGAACCCAGAAAACCTCAAAGGCTCATCTAGTTTTGTGCTTGCTGGATTGCAAAAATGACCTCGCTATATTTTTAAGCTTTTGGATGATGGATCTTTTCTCACTTCTAAGCTGCCCCTCTCTTCTCTCCCTCCCACCAACCGAGCACATTTTTAAAATAATAGTAGGATGTGGACCAGATATATTTGTAAAGCCTTGAGGCAGTGGTGGAATAAGAATATAAGCTCCCAACTGCCCTCTAAAATAGAAAAGTTGAAAGATAATTTCTCGTGTTGATGAATAGAAAGGATATGTGGTCATTCCAGGTCATCCCCGATCAGGCTGTTTTATGATATGATGCAGTGATGATTTGATCCACAAGTGATCAATGATTACCAATAGGAGTGGCCTGCAAAAGTTTATTAAGATGAGGCTTTTGCAGTACAAGTCTGAGCTCTGGACGCTTTCAGAATTTCCCCAGGTTAAATCTCTGAAATCAGATTTAAGACAAGGTGAACAAGTTGTCAGCAGCAAGAAATATTGTTAGCTTAAGTTGAATTAGTTATAAAAGTTTCTCTCTTCTCCTTTTTCTTTAAATAGAGGATCGGAATAAATTGTGAAGCAGTGCAGTATTCCTTGTGAAGAAAACTTCTGAACAGTGGCAAACCAGGTAAGATCATCTGATGAGAACGTGTTCAGGTTCACGGTGCTTAGGAGGGATACTAAGCCATACCAAGAATTTTTAACAAATATAAAACTGTTTCTCTGCGTGGGTGGATTCTAGCCTTGCGCTTCCTTCAGGTAATTTTCTAATTAATTACTCTCCCCTGCTCTGGAAACCTAATTATGTCAATTGAAGCAGGTCGGGGGACCTGACATGAAGCGTTGCACTTTCTATTGTTTAAAAATGAGTTCTCTTGGAGGGGCTTGCCTCTGACACTCCTTGAGTAGGATATGTGCAAGCACTCATAGAAGTAGAACATTATCTGTGTAAGTAAAATGTATTGGGAAATACCAAATTTACTAATTCTTGGAGCCCTAAGGATGAGAATTCTCATTCTTAAGATTCTAAGGTGAGGAATGTGACCTGCATTAACTCGGCTATCTCCCTCCTTCTCTTATCTATAGTTACCCTACCTCTTTCTTCTTTTTGAATGAGGCATGCTTTGTGCCTGTTTCTTCCTTGCCCTGCATCTGGGCATGAATCTCCCTGGGATCCAAACTAGAATCTCTGTCCCTGGCCTGCTTTCGTCTTGCATCCCATCTACCAAACTTCCTTTGGTTCTTGGCCTGAGCGAGTGACAATTAGCTACAAGGAGAGGAGTCTCACAGCAGGAGGAGAGGAAGAGTTCCCAGCAAAAGGGAGGCAGGGCCAGTTAAGGCTCATTCTAGGCAAGAGTCATGGCCTGGCTGTGCCTCTCAGTCACCCAAAAAATACTACTAGAATGCTCTAGCACAGTGTTTCTCAACTTTTTTGATGCCAAAGACCAACTTGCTGCCTTCCTAAACTGTCAGGGAGATCCTGGACTGGTGCCGGTCCACAGACGAGTTGTTGAGAAACATTGCTCTAGCAAGTGCTATGGAACACTTAAGCACACTCCAGTCCTTAAGGTGATTAACATTTAGGATTGGCCAGCATCTAGGAGCTAACTGCTTTATTTTTTAAATTTTTTTTTGATTCCAAGAGGAAGTTTTCATCCTTTAGCCCGCTTGACAAGTCAGGGGAATATGGCTGTTCATACAATCCTTTGGCTCTGTTATTTTTGCCAGGCGTTTTCCCCAGAGGCTGCTTTCCCTCATGGGAGGCGGAGGGAGAGATGGGACCCCAGGCTTCTTTCAAGGGCAAGGTGAATATGGGGAAATCACCTGTGGTGATGGGGAGTGGGTGGGAGGAATTTAAATGAGACTAAGTACTATAAAGCTTTATTTTCATCCCAGCAGGATACAATGGGAAAAAACAAAAGAGAGTGCCTACAAGCCTATAGCTGGTGGAGGGGACCACAGAAAAAACGAAAGAAAAAGAACAAAATAAAAGCAGGAAGAACAGACTATGTTAGTCTTGCTAATCTTTCAATCAGGTAAAGAACTCATGAAACAGAATGAAAGAACTAGTCCCTCCATAACAATCCATGTAAATCAATAGTAAGCAGTGATTGAACACTTTGAGATTTTTAAATAGAGATTCTTATGTAAATGTTAAGTATTGTTTATGCTAGTATACTTTGTAAAAGTAATACATTTTGTAATGGGATTTCATTGCACCACTCTGCTGTTAAATCTTTGCAGAGAAGTGGGTGACACCATAGTGTATGTTGTGAGATTTACTGTTATCTTTTTACTTAGTGCTTTGAGATACAGATATACTTATTCACTTGCTGCTGGTATTTTCATTACTCTTCTTCCTGTTACTAAGAGAGAGTAAAAATCCAATCTAAGTTTGTTTATTTTTTAAAAAAAGATGGATTGACTTGAACATCTGCATTCTCTCAAAGCAGAAATAAAACCTGTTTAACTAAAGGAGTAGGCTGTACTCATTATCTTGGACCATGCTGCGCCACAGTGGTTGTGCTGCAAAATATGGACTGATTCTGCAAACATGCACACTGCTAAGTGTGTACTGGGTGTAGTGCTTTAGAAGACGGCACTATTTGCAGGATTAGTCACATGTTTATTCATTGTATACAATACTAATTAACAGCTTTCTGACCAGTTTGTTATGTTTTCAATGTTCCTGCAGTCTAATTGTTTGTTTCTCTTCAATCCCCTTTTAGACCAGATTTCTCAATAGTTGTAGCGGAGCTAACTCCTGAAGTAGATGATTTTCAGCTCTATGACTATTTTGTGAAAAGGTATCCTTCATGCATTGACTGCAAAATAGCCACAGATCTACTAGGATACTCCAGGTAATTTTTACACAATCAATTTGCTGCTGGTTTGTTGTTTTGGGGTTTTTTTTGAGTGACAGAACCCAAATTATATACTGTAAATCCTAGTAGCAACAATGTCAAACAAAGGTTTTGTCTGCAGAAGAAAAAACTAAACTTACAAAGTCTGTTATAATGTTATTGGTGTGTATACTGGAATTACTAAAATCTCTATATTTTGGAATTTGTAGGGGGTATGGCTTTGTCAGATTTGGCGAACAAGGTGATCAGATGAGAGCACTGCAAGACTGCCAAAATGCACCAGGTCTAGGTGGAAAACGAATCCGACTGAGTATAGGAATTTCTAAAAGGTAATGAATCGGTCTTGTACTGATGCAGGAAATTAAAGATATTCATTTGATACTTGTAGTTTCACCTTGTCAAAATATGTCTCATTTACTGTAAGAGTGGTCTCAGCCTATATTTCATGACATAAAGCATCTAGTTTTGTATTTCTTCTAGTTAGTGCTTTTCATGCCTGGTATCCATGAGAGAATACCTGGAGCCTGGCCAGATTCCTGGGGCTAAAACTTTTTAGTTTTGTAAGAGAGCATTTGCTTAGCTTTACTGCTATGAGTAAGTCCCACTGAAATCAATGTGGATACTCAAATAGCAAAATTAGATATATAAATATGTTCCCAATGAAAATAGCACAAAGTTTATTTTACAGTGTTCTGGTAAGGTGACTGAGCACTCTGAAACAGAAAGAACAAAAGCCAAAACCATATCCAAAATGCGATACACAGAAAGCACATCAACTTCCATCAGTGTGCTTTGTTCTCCAAGGATTCCTGACTCTGAAGCTCTTAACATTAAAATGAGGACTCTCTAAGAGGTTCCTTGTAATGCCTCCTAAACTCTTAATCAACAACAGGCACTTTTTGAGGCAATCCCCTCTTTCACTGGTTAGCTTTGAGTAGGTTGATATCAAATTGACATTCTCTCATCCAGTACATGGGTGAAATTGGATGTAACAGAGAAATTCCTAAACATAATTAAATTACTTTGTCTTATGATCCTATTATTATCAGTTGGAAATATCAAAAAATGAAGCTACCTCTACTCCTGTTTATACCCAGACCTTGTAAATATTGCCTCTTCCACTTTAGAGGAGATAAATCTTCTAACTCAAGATGGCAGTACCCAAAGCTGACGCAATAGCGCTGCTAGATAACACTATTTTCAAACTGTCAGGTTAGGAACAAAATGTCTTTCTCTTTTTTTGACAATCCTGCTATATGAGGTATGTTTGTCTCTCTTACATCCCAAAACAAGATCAGTGTTAGAAACCTAAAAATAAAGAACTTTTTGTTTTTGTTTTTTTTAATAAGGTCCTTTCAAAAACTTCAGTGTCTTTCTCTGCTAATTTTGTCCTGTTCCATTTCATAAAAATGACTTGATTGAACCAAATGATCTTTTCCTTACTTATTACGTGCAGGAACAATTTATTTACATATCGATCTCATTCTCTTGTAGCTATGTCATTTAAGTGTAGGGGTAGCTTTAATGACAAAGGCACATGTGTAGGTCTTGTAATAGTTTGTATTTCTAGTTTTTAATGACACTGCTTAACTTCTATACTTTTTTAAAAAAATCTGGAAGACATCCCAGCAGACATTTAACTGGCTTCAAATTTAGGCTTAAACTAGAGGTTTTACTTTATTTTTGGTATATTTTAGCTTTTGCTTTCATAAGGCATAGACCCTACAGCTGTCACTTCTGTGTCTGTGTAGAGACCTATCAAAGTAAATGGAGATCCCACGAACACAAGAATTTGCCTGCCCAGGACCACATTTAGAATTGGGCATTAAATACAGAAAATCTGATTGCACATTGAAGAGAAAAATCAGACCATCTGATTTCATTTTAGAGTATAATGATGAATGAGCATCAAATTAATCTAAAATAGGTAGTTTTCTAATCATGAAGAAAATGTTAAACTATTTTATACTTTCACTTTTTATTAATACATAAACTCTAAAAAAGGAGTCTGCTTTTGCTGCTTATTCCCCACTTCTCTGTGATTTTTCATAACTTGTTGTGGCAATGATTTGTTACAAACAGGATTATAACTACAGATAGAAAATAAACTCTGGCAGCTGCTGAACGCCTAACCATTCTCAATGCAAAATAAGTTCAGTGAGTGGGAAAGAGGGGAAATGTTAGGGTTTTGTTGGTTTGATTTTGTTTTTCAGAAAAGAAATAAAATGCCACCAGTGTCAGCTGCTCCTTAAAATATACTCTGGGATCTGTTTGGGATTTTTTTTTCTGGAATAAAGATTTAGCAATTAACCAAGTAAAACATAAAGGGCTAATTGAAAAATAATGTAAGCTTTAAAGCAGCTGGCCTTGATAGCTGTCTGACATGTATTAATTAACCTATCTTTAGCAGAGCCACAAGGCTTTGATTGCAGAACCTGTGCTTATATTGACCCTGAAACTTACTTTAAAGTAAATGGATAGAAGTAATAGTTTTGTGGGTTTGGATATTACCGAGGAAAATAATTACTATTGGTATTGGCAGAGGTGAGACCATTTACTTCTCTATAAACACAGATGAAAAGTACTGTGCAGTGATTTCCTTACCCTCTCATTTCTGGCAGCTTTTTCTGAGGAATGTTCACCTTCAGAAGTTGATGTACAAAGATTTACAGACCTGTCTAATTTTAATTGAAAATGTTTTACAGCCAGTTCTTAAAATTTAATTATTCTCTTCTTTAATGTTTTTAGAATGAAAGCAGAATTCCAGCGGTATCAGTCCTATAACTATAATGATTATTATCAAGATTATCAGAACTACTACTCACAGTGGAGCTATGATCGGGGCTATGACCGCGCCTATGATCGGGGCTATGACCGCGCCTATGATCGGGGCTATGACCGCGCCTATGATCGCGGTTATGATCGGATCTATGATCGGGGTTATGATCGGATCTATGATCGGGGTTATGATCGGATCTATGATCGGGGTTATGACCCTTATGTTGATTACAACTATAGCTATGCCTCCTATGACAACATGCAGGCTATTGGAGATTCTGCTGTAGGAGACTCAATGCTGACTCCAGCTGTATTTGAGGTATTGATGTTACTGAATTTACATTAGCCTTTTTGCAATAAGTTATCTTTTAATTGTGAGGTTAATTGTTTAATTTATAACAGACAGATCTGTATGCCGTTCTCTCCCCCCCCCCCCCCCCATGGTCTTAAAATAAAAGTCATGCTTAAAACCTATGATAATTTGTAAAGTGAGGACTAAAGTGGCAGACTGAAACCCAAGTCTGTGTGATAAATTTCTCTAGTATTAAACCTCTAAATATGTACCATTTGCTCTTGCATATTTTTTGCCAAATGTGGCTTTGACATTTATCTTTATGTAATTTTAACTCAATAGTAATGTCCAAAGTGCACAGACTTTTAAGTTTTTGGTGGTTCTAGTCCATAGTGAGCTATAAAAACTGTTTTTCTCCTGAAAAAAAGTCTTTTTTTTTTTAAGGGACTGGATTGAGGTTGAAAAACACCAATTTTAGAGCTCTTAAGACTTTCTTTTAATGAAGAAGCATAAATACATTCAAAATCTTTTTTTTGGCCCAGATAATGAATGTGGTATTTTCCAAAAAACTTGGAATTAATAATGATTATACTTCTATAAAGCTAACACACATGTGTTCTTGTTTGTTTCAGGAGCCCCCAACTGTGAGTGAAAGTAACGATGAACTAATAACTGAAGGTAATGCTGATGCTGCCATATTTCCAGATTAAATGTAGTCCTAATGATGTATGTCAGTGGTTTTGTTTAGAAATGTTTTAAAAGTTTAAATGTTTAAATGTTTAAAGTTTAGTGCTACGTCATGAAGAATATTTGTACGTGTATTCCATGCCAAATGAGCTACTCTAAATGGTGGCACAGAAGTAAGCACGTTGGGAATATAATGTAATCCAGGCACCATTTTGTTTGTAGAATGAGGACTCTTCAGACGTGGTGCTCTTTAAAATAAATGACTTTCTTCTAATTTGCTCTTGCATGAAAATGAGTCCCCTGTCCCTCTGCTGCTAGTTTTCATTCGTTTGCCATTGTCCATCTTATTTTCTCCAGCTCATTTTTACAACCTTGGCTCTGCTTTAAAAAAACTCAGTAGGAAACAGTTGTCATAAATTTTTTGACACCATGTTTAGTATAGATTCTGTTTAATAGAATCGGATGCTAAAAAGCAAAAGAGACATCTGTTAAATTTTGGATGGAACTTCCCCCCTCATGCCAAACAAAGTAGGGATCCCTGCCATTTATGTAACCCTAATGGCACTCTAGCTTATGCCAAAGGGCTCTTTCCTTGCTCGAATTGATGTTTATCATGATTGTCTGTCTAAAACTGACCAGACATCAAATTCCTTCATCAGCTCTTCACCCTCATGCCTGAGATATACAGCATATGTTTGATACTGAGATATAAGAAAAGCATTTCCTGGCACATGTATTCCCTTTCTTCTAATGGGGGGGTGGGGGTAGTAGTAGTTGCCAAAATTGTAGTGAAGGGGGTATAATTCAGGTAAGACCTTCAACAAGTTCGTGCAAGTTTGTTTTAATAGCATTGAATTTCTTTCACAAAGTAGTAATGTAATCTCCATACCTTCACCTCAAGCATTAAGTAATGTTGTGTGTGTGGTTTTTAAAGTCCAATTTGAAGAGGGTTTTTGGTTTGTTTGAGGTGAAAAGTTTGTTTGGTATAATGAATAAAAGTAACCACATGTCACACATGAGTTTCTTGCTTTTAATTTTTTGTGTGTGCCTTTGTATATCTCTTGTGCTGGGTCCACTTTTTTTTTTTAATTTACTGGGTTTATTTTTGCAGATCCACAGCTCCAGCTGGATGTTGATGAAATGAATAGACAATTTATGGAGAGAAGTGAAGAACTCTATGACTCACTCATGAATTGTCATTGGCAGCCTCTGGATACGGTCACCTCTGAAATCCCTACTGCTATCTAAAAGTGTCTTACATGAATATATAGCATGACCGTTATGACCAAGGTGCTAACATTACATTTCTTCTACATTACTCTAAACCATAAGTTTTAAAGCACAAGGATGGGTTGTTGTTTTGCTAAGCTTTTGACAGCTTTTGTAATTTTTGTTCATCACTCATGAAGCATCTTGAAATCATGTAAATATTCTAGAAATGTAAAGAGTTGAATAGAGTCTCAAGATAGACTTGCTTGTGTAAATAAAATCTCGTTTCTGCAAATCTGTCATTGGTAATTTCACTTCTTGTATGTGATACACATTCTCTTTTGGGCTAGCAAAATCTAAATGCTCGCCTTTATTTCCATAACTTCCTAACTTATGCTTTGGAACTGACACCATGCTGTAGAATAGCTATAACTAGTGTGAACACTAGATCTAGTACCAAAGAGAGAATCTGAAAAATAAATATTGATGTGAGCATATTCTGAAGATGCTTTTAGCTCAGTTAGCTGGCAACCGTCTGTCATAGGGACTCCCACATTTGGGAATGGAGCATTCATTCCCATGGCTGTCCTACAGCCTTCTGACATTGAAGGGTTGAAGTTAGCAGCCGCTTGCTCCATTATGGGGTTTTTTGATTTTTTAAAAAATAAACTGATTTAAGCTAGTTTGGGGGCATCCTTAACTTATGTACTGATTCCAAAGGGGTAGCCGTTAGTCTTTAAAAGTGCCACAGGACTCTTATGTACTGATGTGCAGCTACGGCAGTTGGCACCTAGCAATTTTGTCCTTATACTCAATATATTGTCCATCTGCAGTGCACTTCACTTTGTGAACCTTTGAACACTATGCAGAAACCTTGCCCATATTCTTGTCATCTGACATTTACTTTTGTACAGTTTGTCCAATATATACCATACAATGTGTCCATTTAATCCTAGTTTGAAAACTCATTCGTCTTGGGCATTTCTTTCCTCATTGCACTTTTCTTTTTGGCCCTTTGGCATTCAAGTAAGTTGTACCAACTCAAACTCCTGTTAAATTCAAAGGGGTAGCCGTGTTAGTCTATTGTAGAAAAACAACATAGTCTTTAAAAGTGCCACAAGACTAATTTCCTCCCATTCTGTAAGCTTCCTGTCTTCAAAGCATCTGACAAAGTGAGATTTTTCTCCCATGAAAGCTCATGCAATAAATCTGTTAGTCTTTAAAAGTGCCACAGGACTCTGTTGTTTTCCTGTTAAATTCAGTTAGGGTTCCTTATACTCAAATTCTGTGCCAATTTCAGATGTAGCATAAAAAGGGGTACACTACATTTTAGTAAAAGATTATAGAGACTCCCTCTGAACTTAAATGTTCTCAAAGTCACACTTAAGGGCTGGAAGATGTGTATGTTTCTCCAGCCCCCTCTTCTCTCCAATCCTCCCTCCCCCGATTCCTGAATTGGCCCACAACTTTTGTTAGAGCACTTTTAATCCTTAAGAAGAATGAAAATCTGTTGCTGACATAGGGATCACTTCATTGTTGGTATAATTTGGGCCATAAAGTGAAGAATATGGTTCTAAAGGACTTACATGACCAGAAACTACTAATTTTTGCCAAGATTAAGTCTTAACACATATGGAAGATGCCATCTGGAGCCTTTTAACTAGCACAGGTAGTCAGCACCTCACATTCACACCTGATCTGGGCACCAGCATACAAAATTTTTATTTTGTTGCTTTGGTGGGGAGGATTCTACTTTGTTAATATTCTGTTATGATTCACAATGTAATTGAGGTTCATAAAGGATGCACTATATTGTTATACATGAAGACCTGATAAATAGAATGGCTGCTGAATCAATGGTTTTTTTCCTTCATAATGCCAACACCTAATAGCTTACAGCTTGTACAATAGCCAATTGAGAATTTGATTCTTGAGTGCAAAGAACTTCAATTCATTGATTTGCATGAAATTGAAGCTCTGAATCTTTAGTTTTCTGGTAATGTGTTTTAAAAGCAAAGTGATCAGAAAAAACCTGGGAAGGTTGCTGAATGGCAAGCAATGGGCACTTGTGTAGCCATTGAAGGGGTTTAAACAGCTCTTCATCCCCACCCCTTAAGGACTGCACGTGGAGGTTGTTTTGCAGACTTCACTTACTGTGCTGCTTCTGTACAGATAGATTGTAGCAGATGGGAAGAAAAGGCTGCTATCAAGAATTTGCAACAGTAACACATAAGTTATGTAAGTAGCCCCATCTGCTTTTCCTGCAAAGGCTCTGTAAGGCAGGGGTTGTGTGCCCTGGAACTGCAATGAAGAGCCAGGGTCAGGAGGGAGTGGAAAATTGCATTTTCAGGGGGCAACCCCAAGTATCTTCCCCTCCCTCCAAACTCTGCCCCTGCCTTGACTGGAGAATGTAATGGACCATCAAGGATTGCATTGAAGACTATCTTAGGGCCTTGGCCCACAGTTTGGGACCTCGTCTCTATGTGACATGATAGTGGCATTGGCCTTGAGTGAGAATCATGTCTGGGAGGGGCCTGCAAGGCATGGCTTGTGACGTTCCCCTCCTGCAATCTGGTCTGGTGTGCCATTGTGCCTCCCCGATCACCCACCCCTGGTCTCTGATTTACCCTATTTTGGTAGGTGGCCACCCACTCCTGAGCCAGCATACACCAACCTTTTGTGTGTAAATGGTCCTAGGCAGTGGAAGTGCACTCACTAACCACTCAGGGGATGGTCCCCTAGCCCCAGATGCCACACTGGGAACTTCCATCCTGCAGGGATTGGGACCCTTCCCTGATCACTGCAGACTCATATTCCGGTCTGTCAGTTTGACAAAGAAATTGATATGCAACTAGCCTTTGCTCTAAATTAAGCATCCACATATTCATTCTCTCTCCAAAATCCACACTGTTTTAGATAGAACAAATAATAATTTATTGATTAAAACATGGTTTTAAGTGAGTATATAGCCAATCAATCAGTCAAGGAGTTTATCATTACCAAATAAAAGGAAAAACACATTCTAAGCTAAAATTTACTACAGTAGTCCAGGTCTAGCTCACCCACGTGCCTGGCTGCTGCTGTTTTTGCAGCTTGGCCCTTCGGTTCACCTGTTGATACAAGTCTTGGAAGTTGCTTCAGGCTGGAGAGCCAAGCCCAAAAAGCCTCCAACCAGTTTAAAGTGTGACTTTTTCTCCTTTCTCCAAACACTATCTTCTCTTTGGAGTTAGATGATCTTTTGTATCATGATCTTTCCCTCCTGAGCCAGGAAGCTTAATTTGCATTGTCTTTGTCATGCACCTATTCACTGGAAACATCGATTTGTCTGCTCCCAGCTGAGCCATGTGAAATCCATTTGGGGAAATGTTTTATGTCTGTACATATATGTATGATGCAGGAAACATGGTACCATAACAATAAGGTAAAGCTCACTATGAGCTGTCAAAGACCTTCAAGGGCATATTTTGCATTAAACCATATAATTACATTGCAAAGATGACCAGGAAAGTTACACAGATCACATTACAGAGGTGTGGTGGAGTGCAACCCATCATGTGGCTATAACAGGGTTTAACAATGACACGTAGCTACTGTATCTGGGGCTTACAAACTTTGTAGAGGTTGGACTCCAAAGTAGGTAACATACATGTCAGAGGTGTAGGTGTCACTGCTGCTAACACAAAATTCAAGCCATGTGTTCTAGAACTCAACACCACAGGCACACCATCCATATAAAGTTCCAAAGGGGTAGCCGTGTTAGTCTATTGCAGAAAAACAAACAGAGTCCTGTGGCACTTTTAAAGACTAACAGATTTATTTATCACATGAGCTTTCGCGGCAGAAAATCGCACTTCGTCAGATGCTTTGAAGAAAGGTAATTTACAGAATGGGAGGAAATTAAATGCAGGGAAATGTATGACATAGGATCAGGTCAGGCTGTAACAGCAAATCAAAATAGATGTTAGGATTCAAACACTGGGGAACAGCCTATAGAGGAAGGTGAGGTCAAATGACCTGTTGTAATGAGACTTAGAACAACAGTTCCTCAGGTCTCATCCCAAAGCACCTCTACTTTACTTATGCTATATTGATGACATGTTCATTATCTGGACCCACAGTAAGGATGCCCTTGAAGATTTCCATAGAGACATCAACAATTTACAATCAAACTTAGCCTGGAACCCTCCACACAGTAGATCCACTTTCTGGACACTACAGTGCAAATTAGTGATGGGCACACTGGTATGTCTACACTTGCAAGTTAGGTCGACTTAAGGAGGCTTAAGTAGACCTGACTCAGTCCAGGTCCACACCAGGCTTTCATTAAGTTCATTAAGAAATTCCTTAAGTCAACTTAATGAAAGTTTAAGTTGACTTAGTAAGAACTGCCGGTTAGATCGACCTAACCCTTAAGTCAACTCCTTAGGTCGATTTAAGCACAGTGTGGACATGGATTAACTCTTAAGTCGACTTTATTAAGTGGACTTAAGGGCAGTTAGGTTGACTTACTAAATCCCAGTTCAGGTTAACCACTTTGTTAAGTCGACTTAATAAGGTCAACTTTAGGTCTTAACAAAGTCAACCTAACTTTTTTCTAGTGTAGACATAGCCACTAAGACCACCCTATACCGAAAACCTATTGATCACTATAGTTACCTAAATTCCTCGAGCTTTCATCCAAGACACACCACACGATCCATCATCTACTGTCAAGTCCTAAAGATATAACCGCATTTGCTTCGATCCTTCAGACAGACACAGACACCTTCAGGATCTCTATCAAGCACTCTTAAAACTAAAGTACCCACCCACAAAAGTGAAGAAACAGATTGACAGAGCCAGACAGGTACCCAGAAGTCAACTACTACAGGAGAAGATGAAGAAAAAAAACAACAGAATGCCACTGGTCACCACCTATAACCCCCAAGTCAGACCTCTTCATCACATCATCAAAGATCTACAGCCTATTCTACAAGATGATACCTCATTCTCTCAAGCCTTAGGAGACAGACCTCTCCTCGCTTACAGACAGCCCCCCAACCTTAAACGGCTACTCACCAGCAACTACAGATCAAACAGAAACGTTAAAACAGGAACACATCCCTGCAACAGACCATGCTGCCAACTTTGCCCTCATATCTACACTAAAGACACCATCACAGGACCAAATCAAGCCACCTGCTCATCCACCAATGTGATTTATGCTATCATGTGCTGGAAATGCCCCTCTGCTTTGTATACTGGACAAACAGGACAGTCTCTGCGCAAAAGAATAAATGGACACAAATCTGACATCAGAAATTGCAACACTCAAAAACCAATAGGGGAACACTTTACTCTCTACTCACTCCATTGACAACCTGCAAATAGCTGTGCTGAAACAGATGAATAACAAATCACAGCTTCAAAGAGAAACTGCAGAACTCAAATTTATATGGAAATTCGACTCAGTTGCCTTGGGGTTAAACAGGGACAACGGATTTTTTTCTCATTACAACAGGTGATTTGACCCTGCATTTAATTTCCTCCCATTCTGTAAGTTTCCCATCTTCAAAGCATCTGATGAAGTGGGATTTTCTCCCATGAAAGCTCATGTGATAAATAAATCTGTTAGTCTTTAAAAGTGCCACAGGACTCTGTTTGTTTTTCTTGATCTGTACGTTATTTTACATTTTTATTTACAGTATTCAATTCTTTTCTAATGAGTAGAGAGTAGGGTTGGGTCTTTACTTACACAGCACAGAAATTCAGATTTTACACTCAAAATAAATAAAAACATAATATAGTGTTCAAAGTTGAACAACTATTTTGTTTTAAAATCAAATAATATCACAGTGTTTTAAACACTTCTTAAATCTTGTTGTGTTGCTTATTGCTCAGTTTTATACCAAATTGTGTCGTCCCTCTTTAAACACCACATTTTGCTCTCAACATTCTGTTAAAGTGTAGTTTTACTCAAACTATTGGGTTTTGAAGACCTTGAAGCATTTCTCTGCATATTGCTAGAGATTTCTATCATTATCGCTGTTTACACTGCAATGCAAAGGAAACACAAACATCAAAGATTTATTTACAGTGAAGTTAGTAGGTATATAATAATTAAAATTAATAATTTTCCTCAAGAAGTGTGAATAGTGGGTCAGTGTCTATTGTACCTGCACAGGTGGGTTTCAGGTGAAATCCCTGATTTAGTCATCCTTTCTATGATCTGATGAATGTTTTGCTGATCTGAGTCCAGTTGGATGGCTCAGCCCTGCTAGAACATTGTATCCTTAGATATTCCTGAGGACTCCTTGTTTTGTTCTCAGTCAGGGAGGGGAGCATCCTGCCACATGGAGACTGATGGTTCTGTGGTTCCTTCTGCCTCCACTGCAGCCCTGCCATGAGCTGCAATCCTCTCCCTGCCATCACTTAGCTTCCAGTCAGCTCTGCTCCTTCTCTGGGCCAGGAAGCCTTGGTTGTGGGAACATGAGCTGATTAGTTGTTTACTTGGGCTCTCCGGGCCTTGCTATGGAGCTGCTGCTGCTCTACCTTTTCCATTTGGTGACTCACAAACTGGCTGGAAAACTGACCTCTGACTCTTGGGTTGGTGAGAAGGGCTGGAGCTGCAGTGAGGGGCAGTTCCCAGCTGGTGGGAGGATGAGGCTAGGGTTCTTTTAGGTTGGGGCTTCTGTAGAATGTGCCTTTGTCCTGTTTTGTCCCCCATCTTTAGTACTCAACTCCAGGACATGGAAGTGCTACTTCAGGAACCTGTGAAGCTGTCGCCAGACCCCCCAAAAGCCCTGTCATGGAGCTGAGAGCAATGTGGGGTGGGGGAGCTTTGGGGCAGTGTGCTGATGGCAGAGCTGGGCAGAGGGAGGTGGAAGAAATCGAGCAATTATTTTATCAAAGGTGTAGCTTCTGCATATGCATGCTACTGGTATCAAGCAGCACATACACCCTGAGGTTCTAGACTCTTCTAGAAGGCAGTGTCCATTCGGGCCATTTGGCCCTCCCTCCAAATCCCTTGCAGATGGTTTTCACAACATAAAGTGAGAGTGGCTCTAACCAACCTTCATTTCCTTTTGATCCTTCCACTGAGAGCAGCGCTAGGCACTGTATAAACACATCGTCGGAGACAGTCCTTTCCCTCAATATTAGTTCATTTTATTATTGTTTATTAACTAGTACTCCCTAAGGCCCTGATTCAGGAGAAATGCTATAACATAACTTTGTGGTTTCTCCAGCCATGTATAGAGCTGTCCCTTACGAATACTGGATCTAAATAGTTGATGCAAGATTTTCTCTCTTGCAGATTGCTGCTCCCTGCTCTTAAGTGTCCATCCTGGGGCCTAAACAGTTCCAATTCTCATTTAAGTTTATAAAGCAACTATTCAAAGACAGTATTTAACTAATAGCTTCTGTCACTTCCCCTTTTATGTCTTGGAGTTGGCCTTACCATCCAACCTGTAAGCTGGGATCAAGGACTGCTGGCCTGATCATGCTTGACCTGTGATCTACCGGTGGAAAAGAGTTACAGGCTTCTACAACCTCTCTCCCCTAGCTGGATGAAGAAAAAACCAACATCTCTGTCTCTAGAAATGGAGCACAGACCCCTGTGGCCCACCATCCTAGCAAAGGAAGAAGCAGATGGTCAGTTTCTCCAATAAAATTAGTGAAAAACTCCCACCAAGATTTCTACCTATGGTACAGAAGTCTACTGGTGTCCTGCAGTGAGTGAATGAGACCCCAAAAGTAGTTGGGGATGAGTAGATTTTGGAAAGTTAAAGACTTGAAGTAGGTCTGAGGTGGGTGAATTGGGGAGGAGGAGAGAGGCTGTAAATGATTTAGGGAGGATTTGGGAAGGAGGAGGAGATGGAGAAAAGAAGATGATGAAATAAACAGTGAGAAAAGGGAAAGAACATCTTACCAATGGGGTTGGGAAGTGCATAAATCCATATATGTTGATATCCAAGTTAGAAAATGTTGATGTACCACAAAGTTTTTTTGTCCACTTGATTTTATACTTGTGCCTTATTTTATTTCATTTTTTAAAAACTAGGAAATTTCATCACAAGAATACCTGTAAACTTATCATTGTACCAGTGATTAATAGATTGCCTATACTAACTACTTAGTAGCATTACATTTTAAAATGCGTAAGGTTTACAAAGTATGGAAATCATTAGTTAAGGTAAATTATATAAATATTTCATTACTTGCACAAATCTCTATTAGACATATTAAGTCTATTCTATTCTGTTCTATATAGGTTATTATACCATACTCATCACCATGGGTGAGTCTACACTAGTAAATTAAGTCGACCTAAGCAGGCTTAAGTCGACTTAATTTACTCTGCGTCCACGCTGGAGTTTCCTTAAGTTGCCTTAAGCTGCTGCTTAAGTCGACTTAAGGAAATTTAAAGTCGACTTAATAAGACCTCCTTTTAAGTCGACTTTAATGCTTAAGTCGACTTCTTAAGTCGACTTAAGCAGTGTGGATGCCCTAAGTCGACTTACAGAGTAAGTCGACTTATGGCAGGGCAGGGGAAAAAGGGAGCCCCTGTTCCCTTCTCCCCAGGAAGCTGCTAGCGGCTCCTCCCGGCTCCCTTCTCCCCGGGACCACTCAGGTCCCGGGGAGAAGGAACCGCGGGGCTCCCTTCTGGCCGGGACCCGATCGGTCCTGGCCAAAGGCAGCTCTGAGCTCCCTCCTAGTTGGGACTGAGAGATCCTGGCTGAAGGGAGCCCTGCACTCCCTTCTAGCTGAGACCGAGTGGTCCCGGCCAGAAGGGAGCGCGGGGCTTCTTTCTGCCCAAGACCACTGGGGTCCTGGCAGAAAGGAGCCCCACGCTCTCATCTAGCTGGGACCCCTGCGGGTCCCAGCAAAAAGGGAGCCATGGGTCCCGGCAAGAAGGAAGCCACGGCTCCTTTTTGCTGGGACCACTCAGGTCCTGAGCAGAAAGGAGCCCTGGGGCTCCCTTCTAGCCGGGACTGCTGGGGTCCTGGGCAGAAGGGAGCCCCGTGGTCCCTTTGGGCCAAGACTGCTGGGGTCCTGGAGAGAAGGGAGCTCCATGGTCCCTTCTGGCCGGGACCGTGGGGACCGCTCGGTCCTGGCCAGAAGGGAGTGCGGGGCTCCATTCTCCCCGGGATGGCTCGGTCCCAGCTAGACCTGAGCAGTCCCGGCCAGAAGGGAGCCGAGCGGCCTGGGCCAGAACGGAGCTCCACGCTCCCTTCTCCCCTGGACCACTCTGGGGCTTGCTTTTCAGGGAGAGCCAGTCCCATGTGGGGCTGGCTCTCCCCAGACGAGCCCCCCGTACCCCGGGGAGCCGAGGCTCCAAAGGAGCCTCCCTACCCCTGAACCTAACTAGTCGACTTAAAGAGTCTAGTGTAGACTCTCTAAATCGACATAATAAGGCCAGGTTTAAGTCGACTTAAGAGTCCTGTGTGGACTCTCTAAGTCGACTTAATAAGGTCGACTTAAAAAGTCGACTTAGTAAAGTCGACTTGGTAAAGTTGACCTAAATTTCTCAGTGTAGACATTGCTCATAATATTTGAGGGTATGGAACAGCTATGGCGTGGCAGCTGTGTTACTCTAGCACCACAGTGTAGACACTTCCTACATCGATGGATGGGGTTTTTCTATCAACATAGTTAGTCCATCTCTCCTAGATGCAGGAGTTAGGATGATGGAAGAATTCTTCTGTCCACCTAACTGTATCTACATCTGGGAGTAGGTTGACCTAACTACAGTGCTCAGGGTATGAAATTTTTCACAGCTCAGAACAACATAATTGATCTAATTTGTAAGCAGTCATTTGACATGGATTTCTCCCAGTAAGCACGAGTGATCCCTTCTCAAGCGACATTAATTAAACCAAAACCAGAGGTACACTTATACTAGAATAAGAGTGCCTACATGAGGGATTAAATTGATACAATTATATCAGTTTAAATTCACTCCATAGGCTGTTAAAAACAAACCCTGTGTAAACAAGAGTCTAATACACTCAGTTGGTGGCTTAGGGGAAGAGGCAATTGAGAAATATATGAGTTTATTGTGCATGTTAGTACTCTCCACCTACCTTCTGCTTGGTGTCTGGGGTTGCAAAGCAGTTCCTATAGGAAGTTTGAATTGTGTGTAATTAATTAATTTTAGGGCTCCTACCCTTCGTCCAACTAAGACTATGGAATCAGATTAGGTCCCCTCCCCTTCAAAAGTTTTGCCATATGACATTTAACCATAAAGGCTTGTCATTTTCAAATGCTTTCAAATTTTCCCTAAGAAATGTGTGCCTTTTCAATTTTGGGTTGTAGAATATCTACATAATTCAAATGATCCAAATTCTTTTGTTCATTCCCAGAAACTATAGAAGACATTTCCTGGGGTCACCAGTTCATATGCAAACATGAGATGTGTGTGGGTACATTTTTTATTTTCATTGACTGCTATATTATAGGCCATCAAAGGAAAGGGATATGCTGGTTACAGTCCATTTGATGTTGTTCTAAAAAGCTAGCCTTCTTAACCCTTGACCTAGTCCAGCTTCCCATCTGATTGTGAGTCTTATGGATTCCTAGACTCTCATAAACCTGTTGAAATACTTTTGATTACAAAATTTCCCCTCAGTCTGTGTGCAGATCACTTGTAACCCCAAATCTGGTGAACAGCTTGATCATTAAAACATCAACCTTTTGTTCCTTATTGGGTAAGACTCAGGCCATTTTGTAAAGTAGTCCATCCCATATTCATGGGCTGCTCTCTTCATGAGAAAGAGAATCAGACAGAAAGAATAAATAGGTATGTCACAAATGATTGTTTCTTCTCCAGGGGTCAATGAAAGCAATTGCTGGGCCAACATCTTTACAACATCTGTAAAGCAATCTGGAAGAAAATGTTTATATTTTGCTTCATACTTTACATAGATTTATAACGGTGTAAATCAGCATCGCTTCATTGGTTTAAATTTAAACACTAGTGGTTTGACTCTTTTTGGTTTGTTTTCATTAACACTTACTTAATTTTTGTGGCTAACATTTTGCTAAACATGTTGTTGGTCTGATTTCACCTAGAAATAGTTCTGATTGTGTGTGTGTGTGTCACTTACAAATCATCATTTATAAAGGACTTATCCAATGTTCCCTCTAATTTTGGTAGGCTGTGTGCACAAAAAATTTCTTTTGTGCAACTTTTTTGACCCAGAGTTCAAATGTATACGCTGTGATGCGAGTGCACCCGAGCAAGTACAATGCAAAAGTAGTTATGAAAATGATAATTTGTGTTGTCATCTTCATGTATAGACACACACAAGCATATCTAGATGATAATATAATAAAGACTTACCTTATAATTTCTCTCTGCAATTTTTGGCATTTGCCTATTCAGAATAAACTCTGTCCAGTGCTCCCCATACCCTTCTGGCACCCCATCCCACCTCTGCCCTGTCCTCCCAAGCTCCCCAGCCATTCGTCCTTTGCCACCCACTCCCCGGCCAGGACACTGAGAAGTGATTGCAAACGCCTACCTAGGCTGGGGCCCACACATGCATTAAGGGGGCCCAGAGATTAGGAGGGTTCCGGTCTCCAGGGGCCCGTCAAATTATACCCTGGCAGAATCTCTTCCCCACCCACCCGTTGGCTCCCCGACCACCCTGGCCCCAGCCCTGTCTCCACTCCTCTCACACACACCCCTGCCCACCAGCTCCTTGACCTCCCCCTTTCCCGATCCTCTCAGCCCACCGGGTCCCTCCCTGCCTGCCCATCAGCTCCCCGACTGCCTCGGCCCGTTCCCCGCTCCTCTCTTGACACCCTCCTAGGCCCCGACCCTCCCGGACCCCTTCCCCGATCCTCTCACCCCCTGAGGCCCCTTTGCTGATCCTCTGCCCCCCTCCCTTACCTGACAGGAGGAGCTGAAGGGGCATCCAGAGTCACTCCTTGACCAGGCCGCTCCCGCCCTGAACACGCTCTTCTGAGCAAGCTCAGGGCAGGAGATTTGAAACTCCCTCAGCCTGGCCGGTACTCCAGGCGTCCTGCGGGCCGGATTCTGGGTGGCCTGAGGACCGTGCCCACAGGTTGGATGAGCGGAACACTCGCCAGCCAAATTTGTGAGGCGTTCCAGCTACACGCACACAGCTTAGTGGGAACATAGGACTTATCTCCATTGGCACATCATGTGCCTCTCTGTGTTCCTTGTTCTTGCCTGCACCAGACATAACAACTCTGTTCCCCTCCTTCCACTGTGCGCTTGCCGCTTTCATAACAGCCAACCAGAATCTGGCTCACGGTATTTGGTTTATGGACCAAAGCAGTTATGGATTTAGTGTGGGACATGGCGTTTCTTTACTACATTGTCTGGTTATATTGAAGCAAACCTTTTTGATCTCCGTAGGGTGGAAATCATCCACTAGTTGTGCTTGCATACCCTGAGCTAACAGCGGCATTGCCAATCTGAAGTGTCCCAAAATTATGCTGGGCCCTAAATAAATCATGAGATTGTCTTATAAAAAAACCCCCACAAGATCTAAAGAGCAATATCTGTGGGGTTCTGCTTATTGGCTTTTCTCTGCAGCTTACTAAATGCCAGCTGAGACTGGAGCTGGGACTTTAAGAGAAAGAAACACCCAAGGCCTTAACTTGGCTCTGTCATTAACTCTGCCCTCCCCTTCCCCGGCGGCCCAGCCTTAGCTCCGTCCTTCTCGAAACTACATTTCCCATGAGCACTTGAGGCAAGCAGCACTACAGGTCCTAGGCAAGTCTCAGTAGGATGACGCAGCCCTCCGCGCGCGGGTCGATGACGCGTCCCGGCCGGGCGGGCGCTCTGTGGTTGGTTGGACCTTGGGGAGGGTGGAGAGAGAGGGGTGCACGGCCGCGGCGCGGGCGGGACGGAGCCGGAGCCGGCAGTGGCAGGCGCGTGAGGCCCCGGAGTCTGCGAGACAGGCCTGGCCTTGTGGCGCGTGGCGGGGCATCTCCATAGAGACAGTGACAGCACAGAGGGGCGGGGGGAGTGGGCGGGCGGCGCGGCCGGGACGCGGGAGGAGGCAGGGGGAGCGAGCGGGGGCCGGGCCCGCTCTGCGCCTGGCGGGGGGGGGCCGGATCCCAGCATGGCCTCGGGCGGGGGAGGCGGCGGCGGCGGCGGGGGGAAGATCCGGACCCGGCGGTACCATCTGGGCGCCTCGAAGCCCTACCCGAGCAACAAGCAGGTGAGAGGCCGCGCGCGCCGCTCTGCCAGGCCGAGGCCGGGGTTTCTGACTCACCGCCGCGGGCCGGCCCCGGCCAGGGCCCGCGGGGGCTGGGAGCCGCCGGGGCGGGCGGAGGATGCGGCCCCGCCCGGGCGACCCACGTGGTGGAGTCCGGGGGTGGCAGCACCGCGTGGCCCCGGGCGGCGGAGCGGGCTGCCCGGGCTCCGGCTGGCGCGGGGGGCGGAGGCTGTGTGGCGGGAGAAGCTGGGGGGTCCCGCGAAGTGGGGGGTTGCCTTTCCCTGGACGGGGATGGTCCTCCCGGGGGGGCGGTTTGGGGTTTCCCTGGGGGTGGAGACGGGAAGTGGGGATTTCCTCCCCACCCCTTTATCCGCTCCCCGGTGAAGCAGGGAGGAAAGAGGAAACGTGATTAGCAGTTGGTGCCTTGTGTGAATTAACCCCGTCTCGGTTTGCCTTAGTTTGTCGGGGCGGGAAGCCTTGGTAGGAAAAATCTGGACAGCGTTTCCTGTCACACAGACGAGCTGGTGTAGGGTGCAGGTTTTCCTAGCGTGCAAACTTCGTCTCTGCCCATCGTGTGTTACCTCTTGGCCTTTGGAGTGGTGTATCTTTCTTCTTGATACAGTCTTTCTTTTCTTTACTGCCTAATTTACTTGCTTTCCAACTCAGATAGCCAAAAGATATCTATCCATCTGAAGGATTGACATGGACAAACATTCATAATCAGGATAAGCTTCTAGAATAACATTATCTTTAATGGGAATTTAGTTAGAATATAGTGAATTTTGAGTTATGAATGTCTTCAAGATCAAAGTAGGCCGATAGTTCATAACTTTCAGCCCCTTACACTGTAAATGTGTCTAGTCCTGTCATTTTATATATTGTGGATGCCAATGCAGTATAAGTAGCAATGTTTAAAAAAAAGTTAAGTTGTTTTTAAAATCTTGCATGGTGGTGTGGGTAATATTGAATAACTTGACACTGCATGACATTTATAGAGACACAAAAATCCAGAATTTAGGTTGGATGGGTGGTGGACAGGCAGATAGAGCCTTCATTATTACTGTGGTTTTTTTCCTAGGTATTTGAAGATGCTCAGATATTTATGTACTGTACAAATCTCAGCTGTGTGGATGTGGTTATATATGTATACATACATTTGGGAATGTATTTATGTAAACTGTTGAATGCAGAAACCGAGTAAATACGTTATTTTATTTAATGAGTAGCTTGACAAGTTAGAAAATTCAGTTATGTTCTGTTTGTGTATATCATACATAAAATCTCATAACATTGCTTCTCAGAAGAATTGAAAGGAATTTTTTTAGAGTTTTAAGTATACCTGTAGGATTGTGTAACAGCTCTGCATGTGTCTTTGAAGCTTTAGGAGACAGTAGTTTAATGACATTGTCATCTCAAAATGCACTATTGAAACATTTCTGTAAAATCTAAAGTAGTATTGAAATAGCACGTAATACATGTGTTCTTCACTGCTAGTTGAAGAATGGCTTTGAAGGAGATGAATGGAAAGATTTACCATCGTAATTACTGGCCCTCTAAATGTACCCTCTGTGTTGTCTTTGTATAGTCCCTGCATGTTCATTTGAATAAGTGCTGAAGTAAGCATGTGTTTGGGAATATTGGTAAGATCAGGTTCTACGAACAGCTACTTGAATATACTAGTCAAATTTACAGATGTAACTTGGTGTAATAAGAAGAAAATTGCTTTCTTTATTGTAATCCTTTAAAATTCAATTTTTCATTGATTTCTTGAAGTTTGTGCTTTTCTGTCTATTTCCAAAAAGCACTAACCATGTGTGGCTTGTAAACTTGCTGCACAGTCAGTGATTAATTGATCAGATGGTTAATTTTTTTAAAAGTGCGGTAGTAATAGACAGTGTTCCCATGTTAGATTTCACACCTTTTTTTGTCATCACAGTAAGGTGATGACTATACAAAGATGTGTTAGTGGAGATCTGCTACTTGGACATAGCATTATACCTAAGTTTCGAATTATCAAAAATGCTTTGTAAGCTTTATCAATATGTAGACTCCAAATCCTGCAGATGCATAGTAATGGATCTCATGCTACCATAAGAAATCCTGTTTGTTTGAGTGGGACTACTTGGGTGAATAAAATAAATTGTGTGTGTTTGGATCAAGTCTTAAATTAATAATTTATTTCCTTTCCTCAATTTTTCACAGAACCTCTAGCATCTCTGTTTCCATCATTAATTTTATGTCATACTTAATTTTATGCTGGAAGACAGTTCTTAGTTTGAAAGCCAGAATTCAATAATTTGCCAAAACAGCCCATCTAACAGGAAAAGAGAGATTCTGGGTGTCTTTGTCAAGGAGGAGCAAAATTCTGTGGCATATATTTAGTTGAGTAAAATTTTAAAGGCCAAAAGCACAAATCTTTGTTTTTCTCTGTAAGTCACTTTTGCTAACAACCAGTATGTTCACATTAAGGTTGAGACTAGTGGTTTTAATCTTAGGGAATAAGTCATCTGTAGTTTTAAAGATTTATCTACCTTTTTGTGCAATGGTATAAAAAGTGACATGCAACTGTTGTGGCTTACCTGTGCTTGAAACCAGGATAAGATTCACCAGTGTGGTATGTTGTCACAAGGAGTTTGACCTAATGCAGCTACAGTGATGTGGCTGTGGTATTGCAATCCCCTCACCCCCTCCTACTCCTGATCATGCAAATTGCTTTGAGCATGTGGAACCCCACTGGTGGCACTGAGGCTTGATGCTGGGGTCTGCCCATGCAGAGAGTTGCTCTTTCAGGCCCTAATCCTGCAGTTACCAGTGCCTTAAATCATCAGTTTTTCACATGCATATGAACCATCTCTAATTTTAAACTGGGGGTGGTTCAGCTTCTGAGTGACATGAAATACAAGAGCCAAAAGAAATTAAAAATTCTCATGTATCTGAACTACCTTCTGATCTGGAACACCTTCTGATACACTGCTGCTGAATCATCCTAAGAAGAAAAATGCCTTGTGATTAGGCATAACTTTTACAATTTTGCAGTCATCAGTTTAATGTAGTGATGTTCTGTAAATGAAACAATTTTTTTTTAGTTTAAGAATCATATCATTCATTTGAGCTGTGTGTGTCTGTCTCTATATGCTTTAGTTTATTAGTAGGCTGGGTAAGAAACAACAATATTAGGATTTAAAAGTTTGTCTTGTCTTTCAAGAAGTGGGCTGTAGTTAAGTTCAACTCATGTTTTATCTCTGGTACCATCTGTACGTAAGTGGCAACCATGTTATCAAGAACAGTGTTTAACCATGATTCTTGTTAGCAGGTATTAGTGCAGTTTCCGCTGTCGGCATAAACAACTCCTACTCTACAGAGCCTATCTACACTGAGGATTTTTAGCAATTGTCTCATACTTAGTTTCGTGGTTTTGCCTATAATGCTGTAGATGCTAATGCAGAGTAGATACAGGCATTTTTATCAATTTTCATGAATCTGAGCTCACTTTAGATGTAGCTTAGCATAATTTTGTGAAACAATTTATAGCATGACTCATTAATGTATATTGGCCAGGGAACTCATTAACATGCAGTTCCAGCACTAATGTAGACAAGATGGTATAGGTTCATAACAGTCCTTATTGGCAGATAAGATTGACCGTACTGGGTCAGACCAATGGTCCATCTAGCCCAGTATCCTGTCTTCTGACAGTGGCCAGTGCCATACCCTTCAGAGGAAATGAACAGAACAGGTAATCATCAAGCGATCCATTCCCTGTCGCCCATTCCCAGCTTCTGGCAAGCAGAGACTAGGGACACTTCAGAGCATGGTTTTGCTAACTGACCATCGTGGGTAGTGCCCAATGATGTAGCTATCCTCCATGAACTTACCTAGTACTTTTTTTTGAACTCTGTTATAGCCTTGACCTTCATGGCATCCTCTGGCAAATAGTACCACAGGTTGACTGTGTGGTGAGTGAAGAAATACTTCCTTTTAGGGATTACTTCAGTTCTGTCTCCAGGATTAGGTTCTTTCCTTCCCAATGGAAGAATGAAGTTTGTAATGGAGAAAAAACATTTGTGGAGGGGAGAAGTAATGTTTACATTCTGCTGTTACCCATCAATTTAGGGTGTAAGGTTCTCTCAGAGTAGGAACATGCCTAAATTGTTTTATCTGTATTACTTTTTCTGACAGTGGTCCATGGGCTGCTGCTGACCTGTGCAGAGCTGAAAGATAACGTGGTGCAGGCTCTTCTGTGTAGCAGAGTTGTTTCTTATTTAACTTAACACCTCTTTCTAAGTGACTTAGGTTTTGGGTGGGTTTTTTTTTTTTTTTTGGTGTTTATGTCCACGTGGGGAGCTGTATCAATTTTACTGTATCTGTTTTAACTATACCAGTATAACTGCTACAAGTTTTGTGTGTAAACAAACCTTAAATTAAGCTTTTCTGTATAGGAAGGACACAACACTTGATTATTCTCCAGACTTCACCTCTCATTTCCATCCTGCTATTCACAATTAAAATATATGTGGTAAATTTGGTGTACTGTGGCTTGCATTTTTAACGGGAGTTAGCTAATATGGTTAACTGGTTGAAGTAAACCCTAGTTTCTCTGAAGCAGTGAATTGTTTGCAGTTAATCTGGACTGAATTTGAACTAGTGACCTGGCAGTGAAAGGCTTTTTGTATCCCATTATTAGTCCCCTAAATCATCCAGGCCACTGAGTCTGTAAGCTGATTTAAAATATTGGTTGAAGTCTACTTAACGTGGTGTGTGTGTATTTTGAAATTAGAAGTAATAAAAGATGTTTGCTGCTTCCTCCACTCTTAAGAGGTCAACATTTTTACTTGCAACTTTAAAAGGAAATAGGCTTTGTTATATTAATTCTTTAACTTTAAAATAACAACTTGTGTTTGAAAGCACAGAAAGATATTTTTCATATTTTTGGCTCACCTCAGTTTTCCAAATATGTTGATGGGTTCATTGAAGTAAGAATTACAGAATACTGTGCACTATTTGTTATGGATATATACTTCAAAATATTTGGATAAAGTACAATTTGAACTTCCCTCCATAAAATGTGTGGTTCTTATGAGACAAATATTAACTCCATGTCCTTTACGAATTATCTGAAACCGATTAGTTTCTTTAGCGAATCTGACTTCAGTTTGGCTTATTCAAATTATTTAGTGGAAATTGTGATATTAATGTTAATATCCTTATACAAAGTGAAGCGTGTATACAGATTAACATAGTCCATTCCTTTTTTTTTTTTTAAAATGTATCCATCATTCAGGAGTTAGAGGCTAGTCTACGTTAAAGTTATACTGTCTTACTTAACAAAAATTTAAATCAAGCAAGTTAAACTGGTGCACTTCTCTAATATATCTGTACGGAAACTGATTTAACCCTCATTTAAAATTGTTTTACCTTAATTTGGTAAGCAAAGGTCAAACAAGTTTATCTATGTTAATGAGTTGCATTGTATTTACTAGATCAGTATTTAATAGAGTTAATTAAAACTGGTGCAAATTTTCTAATGCAGGCAAGTCCTGGGTGCCTTCCAGTAGTGCATTTAATTGACACGACTAGCATCTGTGTTTTAATTTAGGAAATAAAGGAGCAGTGTCCTGAAACTTCACAGTATATGATGCTGCTTACGGCTTCTAGTGTGCTCACTTCATCTTTTTTAAAATTAAAAAAAAAACAACCTGCTAATGAAATCCTAAACTTAAAGATATAAATACACACAAGTAGGGAAAGAGGTGATATCATTATTAGTGACATTAACTTGCCCACATTGGATATATATTTTTGATTTGGCCTTTGCAACTTTAACATTGCCATCATACGTAATATTAAACTGATGTTGCTTCTTTTAGATTTTTTGACAGAGACGAAAGTGCATGTGACTGATCATGTTTGCGTTTAAATAGTTCAAATTTAGTTTTAATGTTCACACCTCATTGAAATGAACAAAACAGGAAAGCTGTTTTTGCCACCTTTGCTGCTCTTTGGCTGGAGTCATCTTCCATCTGGGTGAGGAACATATTGCAGCACCTTAATCTTACAGTGGAAAAGAAATTTGGGGCTGGTCTACATTAGATAAGCTGCACCCACATGTGCAGAACTTAGGATAGATTCACTTGAACCATTTTCAATTTTATTTCAGTTTAACTTAAGTCAATTTCAGCTAAACTGATATAAACAAGGTTTAAAGAGATTCAAGTGTACCTATATTAGGAGTTTACTGCGATGTAACTAAATCAATTTTAATTCAGTTTAGTTACACCAGTGCAATATTCCTAATATAGAACAGTTCATTATGCTTTTAACAAAAGATTAAAATTTGCAAAACACTACAGAATGCATCAGAAATTGCGGAGAACTATAATGGACAGCAGAATCTGCTATTTTTGAACCACGGATCTCTCTTGTTCCTGATGTTCAGTCAGTCTTCAGAGGAATTTGTTGTGTGCTTCAGTGTAACACAACTTCCCTCAAGCAAATTGTCCAAGAGGCAATCCTTGTGTTTATCAAGCTGGTGAGAGAATGTGTTGCAGAATTAGACAAAATGTAGATTTAAAAAACTCTTGTGCCCTAACTAAGTAACTACAACTTCCAATATGGCGCTATCTAAAAGTGAATTCTGGGTTCTAACTCTTCTGTTGTAGACAAAGCCTCTATACAATGCTTAAAAGGTGACAGGGCTTTGTTGAGCCATGCTAAAAATCTCAGGTAGCCACTGAGCATTAGAAAGGTGATTTCCCCCCCCCCCAGTTATTTATCTTTTAATATTTCCTGTCTCACCACCCAAACTTAACAAGGTATAGGTAGTGGCCAGACTGAAGTACTGCAGTGCTACCGCAATATTTTAGGTGTAGACATACCCTTAGTCATTTTTGATGCTCAGTTGAAGTGCGTTTAGACTTTTTAATGTTAAGTGCTTTTCCCATTTGTATCTAACTCAAAAATGGCTTCACTAATAGGACTCCAGATAAGATGAATACATAATAGGATTGGCACGTTCAGTGTTAGAATCACAATACCCCATCTTATTATCAGCTCAGTGTCTAAATAAGGAAGGAGGAAAAGACATCAGTAGTGCATTGATTCTTGAAGAGTATTTGTTTTATATAAATCCTCTTAAATCATATGCCTAGAGAATAAACAAAAACAAGCCAATATAAACAAAATTACACTGATCACTCCTGAGGTAGTTTGAACACATCTAATCAACTTTTGAAATACACTTAATCTATTAAGTACAAGAGGCTCCTTTTATTTAATCAAGTTCTCTGTATGATCAGACAAAAACAGAAACCTCTCTTCTTATGTTTTGTTTTCATTATATTTAATTTAAGAAGCTAAGTCCAATGTTGCTGACACAGGACTGTGGTTTTGAAATTTTGAACAATTCCTGGCATTGTTGTTTAATCCTTTACACCTATTTGTCCTCACTGGGCCCCAGTGTTTACTCCCAAGTGGCAGTAGTGTCATTTGTTCGTTGAGAATTTCAGTAGCGAAGCATTGCTTATATTGTAAGCCAAAGTCTTGTGTATACTAGGAAAATTATCACAGTAGTGGTCCCAGTAATAGGGGTGACTGATGTTGAGCAGGTTTTAACAGTTATTTCAGAATCATTTTTGAATGTGGCTTCTCTACCTTTGCAGTTAAAGCATATGCATAGCCAGCTCATTGCTGATACCTCTTGCAAGCAATGAATAATTTTTCTAGTGTAGATAGTGCTACAGTGTTGAAGGCAATTAAGAAGTGCTGAGCAGTTAGATGACACAGTAATTGTAATTAAAATGTTGGTTAGTTTGTATTAATGCTCCCAGCTGATGATGTTGCAACAGTGGTAGTGAAAGAATAAAAATTGTCTCTCACTTGGCTAGATGTAGTGGTTTTGGTTTTTTTAGTAGATTCATGTATATATAAGGGTGCTAGAACCTATTCTTTGCAAATATTGTTGATTGCGTTCTAAACAGAGTTTAGAAAAAAAAACAAGTATTTTGGGCCTGCCCATAAAAATAACCACGTTTAAACATGGTTGTGGTTAAGCCATATTATAATATTTTTCTTTCCTGGATGGACAGAGACCATGTTGAACTAAAATGTTAATCCTGGTTGATATACCTACACAAAAAAGTCTTAGTTATCTTAGAGATAATGTTACTAAAGTACATTTCCTGTCAAGGCAATCCCCAAAAAATCCAGCAAATCATGTTAGCTACACTAACACCCAGATAAACAAGGAATTTAGTGGCACTTTTAAAGACTAACAAATTTATCTATTTTTTTAATCTTTTATCTTTACAGTTGTAATTATTTATAAATGTATTTGTTAGTCTTTAAAATGCCACTAGACTCCTTTGTTTTGCTGAACTAGACTAACACAGCTATCAATTTGAAGCTAACACCCAGAGCAGCTTTAGTAATATAACATATTGCTCTATTCTCACCAGTCCCAAACCTTCAAAGGCTCTGTCTAACAAAGAAATTCCTGCTGGAGCCAACCAATATTGGCGCAGTTGGGAGTTCCCCAGTAGACAAGGCTCTAGAGGCTTCAATTGGATTTACTGCTATGTTAATTAAAGCTGCCAAAACCTTGTCTATGTTTGAGCTCCCACTATTGCTAACATGAGTTCAGCTGAACCTGTAATAACATTAATAGGAAACTTTTGTAAAGAAAGCTGTAGATCCTTCACCTCCACAACAAACTTTTTCTCCACATATAACTACCCAGGATGCATGGGTCAGTTTCTTCATATCACAAAGAAATGCAAAGGTTTAGTTATGACCTCAACAGGATATTTTAAAATAACCATACATTACTTCATAAAGTATACAATGAGTTGTTACTGTTAATTTAAGATCCTATGTAAAGTTTGTATATGAAAGTTTATATGGAGTTGGAGGCAGCAAGTGATGGATTAGAAGGTTTTGGGTTTGAGGGTAAAGAGTTCTGAAGGTAGCAGAGGTGCTTGGAGTTTGGGGTTGTAAACAAGGAGTGCTGTGCTATTGCACTAGAAGAAGGCAGGGTTGGGTCAGTGTTTCCTTGCCTCCTTCGGCCAATAGATGAGCAAAATCTTAGTGCAGAGTGATGCATCTCTCCAGCAAACTGTGTTAGATCTGGTGAGCGAAGAAAGCGGTAATGTTCTAATGCTTCCTTGGATTCTTCGTGTCTTGTATTTGCACCTTCCCCCATTGTTACTCTCTCTCTACACTCCAAAATCCCAGTATCCCATTCACTATAAACCCTGCCCCCCTGTATGTTTATACAATCTCATTGCAGTTTTCAGCATCATCTGCCAGCCCCAATGGCTACAGTGACTTAGAGCAGGTCCACATGACATGATGGTAAAAGTGTTGGCATGTAATCAATGCTGGTGACTTGTCACTTCTTTGAGTGATGTTCCTTTTTGGTTTTCTTTATGAATCCTTTATGTGCCTGTGACTAGAAACTTTTCATTGGCACTGCTTCTTGGTCTGCACCACTTCCTGCTTTCAAATGAATGCAGAAGGGGCGGCACAGTTTGACCAACTCTCCCGAATCTCCTGTGTCCATTCTTCTCTTCATTCCCCTACATAGAATCTGTAAATATTGTGAACAGTATTTTAGCTGGGATAATTTAGTCTAGTTTTAGTGCTAGTTAGTGGTGGATCGAAGGGGTGGTCCTCCTCCATTACCTCACATTTGTCCTGGATACCTATTATGCTCAAGGTATCAGGCTTTAAGCCTTGCTTGGCCTGCTCTGGGATCTTCCTGGTGAATGACCTGCACACCTGTCTGTATTGCCTTGGAGAAGCTCACATCCCCTTGAGGTGTGGCATCTATTGCTCTTTCCCTCCATGTACCAGGTACTCTCATGAACTCAGGTTCTGAAACCAATTCAGGTAGCTCTCCATGAGACCATGCCCCTATCCTGAGCCCTCTAGTTCCTCTTCAACCTGTTTGGAGCCACTGGACAGTGTCCCATAGGCATCTGGTCCTAGCGGTTCAAAGTACTTCACCAAACACAGGACCTCAGTCAGTCAGAAGCTTGAGAAGGACAAGAGCAAACACAAGGGGAGAGACAAATCTCCATGTCAATGTTTGAAAAAGAGGACTACCTCATCTCTTCCCCGGCACACTGAAAGATCATTGTCAGTGCCTGTGCCGCATAAAGTGAGAAGGGATTTTTTTGGTCCTTGTTCCAGGGGTTGCCGACTGTTCACAGATCCTCCTCAAACATGGCGTCAATGATCTACACAAAGTCAAAGAAACCAGTCAGCTCACTACAGAAGTACTTTGGTTTCCTGGAAGATTTAGTTATGTATGTGGACCTGACAGCTCTGATTTTCAGTGAAATGATCCTGCTCTGGGATGTCTCCATCCTGTCAACCTGTCATTCATTCGATAGTACTGAGAGCCAGCCAGAGCAAGAGTTCACCCTCATCCTCTCCACTTCCTGCATGTCCCTATTCCTGATTGGTGAAAACCAGATCCCACCATGCCACCAGCCTCAACACTCGAACATGAGGAATCCTGTTCATCAGATGAAAACAAGCTGGGACTGAGTTGGCCCCTCCAAATACCCAACAAAAAGCCATCCCTCCAGGCTGCTTCCAAATGCTCTTTCTTGCCCTCATATCCTTGCCAACAGCCATTAGACCAATGATAGTCTTTGTAGGGGTCAACCTCTATACCTATACAACCCATCACATGTCCCTCTTAAGGTCTGTAGGAACCATACTTCCAGGCACCTGAATATGTCTTTGGAGATATTTAAGGTTCAGTTAGACAAAACCCTGGCTGCGATGATTTAGTGGGAGTGGCCCTGCTTTTAGCAGGGGATTGGACTTGATGACCTCCTGAGGTCCCTTCCAGCCCTATGATTCTATGTTCTGCACCCAGCAGTGGTTACCGTCAGAAGAACCACATAGTAGCCACAGGAGCAACTGATGGAGGAAGATCAACTGGATCCACCAGTGAAACTCTCATTTTCTATACATGAGGCACTATCATCCACTTCTCCTTTACTCCAAGAGTATTACGCTACCAGGAACACCTCTAAAGAATCACAGATGCTCTCCAAATTCCACTGGAGGAGGTCCAGGATGCAGCGCACAAGCTCCTGCATATTTTCCAGGCCACCTCTCTGTTTTAAGTGGCAGTCCAGATTAATGAGGCCATCATGTAACTTGCCAGAGTTATCTGACACATTCTTTTAACCTGTGCCACAAAGAAGACTGAGAAATACTATTTTGCTTCCCCAAAGGAGTGAGAATTTCTGTTTTTCCACCCTTACTCCAATACTCTGCTGGTCCAAGCTGTTATAGAAAGAAGCTGGCTACTTGGGCCCAAATCCACTTAATAGAATAAAGATAATAAATGACTTGATCTCTTTGGAAGGAAGATGTTTCACTCAGCTTAGCCTCGTGTTCTAAATAATGAACTACCAACTTAAGTGTCTAAAGAAGATTTTTTGAATTACAGCAAGCAAATCTCAGGTCCAGGCCATCTTGGATGAGGGAAAATTAGTCTCAAGATCTTCTTTCCAGGTGTCTCTTGATGCAGTGTCACAATCTATAATTACCTCTGTAGTTATGAGTTGGGCATCATGGCTGCAGGCCTTGGGGTTCCCCAGAGAGGTCCAAACCACCCTTTAGGACCTTCCCTTTGAAGATAGCAATCTCTTTAAGGACAAAATCAACAAATTGCTCTATGCTCTCTGAGTATTTATGCTATGGCACCCTATAGAAAATACTTGGTATCCTTCCTGCCTTGACATCAAACACACACAGGATGTCTGAACTCCCTAAAAATAACAGGAAGTGAACTGGATGGACACCTGCACCACAATCCTCCAATTTACAATCTCAGCTGCCTTTTGTGACCCAGCACTTGAGTGTTGACAGCAATCTCCACATGCGCTGCTCCTCTCAGAGACCACCAGACCAATTTTCTTCTAATAATGAGACACTATTGCAATGAGCAAATGCGTCCTGAACTTGTATCATTTGACTATTCATCAGAGGGCTCAGGAATTCCTCTTACTCTGGAGTTTCTTTTTATACTAAATACATCTGACTTGGCTATCAGCTCCCAGTTGGTACACATGGCAGTTCTCAGCCTTTCCCATTCCCTGGTAGATGGCTAAAATCTTTACTCATCTTACTACTGCAAAATTCCTGAAAAATATCCGACGGACATTCCTTTCAGTGGCAAAACCAGTCCCTGCATGGCATCTGAGTGTCATTCTCTTTGCTCTCATGAGAAGTCTGTTTGAACCCTTGGCTTTCTATTCCCTCCTGCACCTTTCTTGAATGTTGGCTTCTTGATGGTTTGGGGAGCTTCGGTCTTTATGTTGGACTTCACTTATATCATTTTTCAGAAGGATTGAACTTCTTTGTGACTATATCCGAAGTTCATACCTAAAATGTCTTCTGAGTTTCACCTTAACTAGACTGTTTACCTTCCAAAAACATGATCACAGCTTGGAAAGGAGCCTTGGATGTGTCTGGGGGTCTGTCTTTCTACCTGCACAGAATGATACTTCTTTGGAAGTCCCCAATGTGGTTTGTTGCCGTTTCTGAAAAAGTGAAGGAGGAGGCTGTTTCTTCCCAAAGGCTCTCAGTGGATTTTCTCCTACTTGGTCCTTTTCTATGATTGTATGAAAGCCCATGCTTCTCAAACTGTCAGGGCCCATTCTGTGAGAACTCAAGTACTGTCAGTATCCTCTTTACAGGGATTCCTCTGCTCTGGGATATGCAGAGCAGCTGCTTGGGGGCTCTGTATTCACCTTCACCGTGCTCTGGTCCAACCTTTGGCTACAAAATGCTTTCTTTAGCTCAGCAGTCCAGCCCTACACTCTGGTATAACAAACAGACGTCCTTGTGCCCTTCTCAGTGAGCATTGCTTTGGAGTCGCTCACAGTGAATACCCATAGGGACTAGCACTGGAAGAAAAAGTTTACTTCTGTTATACAACTGGAGTTCTTTGAGATGTGTGGTCCTATGAATGTTCAAGATATTCCTCCTTCCCCCTTGCTCATGTCTTTTTGGGATCCATTTTGGAATTACCGCTGGAGAGGTGGTTGGTTTATGCTGTCCTTTATGTCCTTGGTTGAAAGCACAAGGAGGTGCAGGTGTGGACTAATGGACACTACTGTTGAAGAGTTTCAGTTCCCAGTTAAAGAGGGGGATTACCCCAGTGATTACCATAGACACTACACAACTTGAACATCTAGTTATTATGAGGTAAATAACCTTTCTTTCCACACTCCAAGGGTTAGATGATACAGTGGTAAAAATGTGCAAGTTCCGTCTACACACAATTTATATCATTGTTACTATAGGTGGTAGAGTGGTTAGTTTGGTAAATTATGGGGTCTGATTTTTCTAGTCTAGACAAGGTGTTTCTGTCCATATATATTAAATAAAACAAACTGTGTGTGCGCGTGCACACGCACATTCAGGTCGTACAATCACATTTAAATAGTTTTGTATTGTAGAAGGCTATTATAGGGGGTAAGTCATTTATGATTTATAGCATCATATACAAAATTTGAATGTAGATGAGTTCTTTATAGTTTTTTTTTAAAGATGTGATGACAAGGTCTTTGTTCTAACTAGAGTCTCAACACTTTCATTTTTACTGTCATGCTTCTTAATTTAGTTGAAATCTGACTTTGCACAGTGATGTAATCCCACTTCCTCTCTTCTTAGTTATGACTGTGGTCATTGCTCAGACATCTAATTAAGCATTTTAAATTCTGGCTGTTATTCATCTGCTAGGTATTTTGGCCAAAGGTGTTAAAACAGAAAACAAAATTATAACTTATCTGGAGGTGCTTAGCAACACAAGTAATCATGAACAGACCACTCCAGTAGTCCATTCTCTGCACTGAATAGAGAAGTTATCGGTCCTTAATTTCAAAGCCCTTCATAAGAGTGGTCCTAACTACCTGAGAGATTGATTGCCCCTTCCATGATGACACTGCATGATGGCTACATTCCACTGGAGGAATAAAACTATTGACCAATAGGTGGAGACTTATACATGTGGAGACAGAACTTTTACAGGAGTTGGACTTTAGCAATGGGACTCCCATAAAAAGTGCTAATATTCCCAGATCTCACCACTTTTAGAATTAATTGTGTATTGTGTTTGTTTGATTTAACTCTGTTATCTGCAGAGACAGAAAATGACAGACAGCTCTTCCACTGAACTCAAAAGCAAACATTAAAGAAGTTAATTGAACTTTTTTTTCCTACAGGCTGGGAAGGAAGGATGGGAGAGGTTTGTAACTCCTGTTTTTAAATAGTTTGGAGTTCTTCAGATACTGTGGTGAAGAACCCATATAAGCACATAATCAGTTTGAGATGGACTGGAAAATGTATTTCTGGATGAATTTTCCTTTATATGAAGACACCCAATACCATACCATTGGTTTTGTGCTGGCTTTCCATTAACACACTTCTAAATTCTGGTTTTGTTCAATTGTAACTGTATTTTTCACTATATAAATCTAGTAGTCTTTCTGAAAACAAGAAATACTGTTAGCTAAATTCCCAAACTCATTTCTTAGGGTTGTAAGGTATTCCTCTCAGTTTTTCCTTGCATTTTAGTGTGGTGCGCATACTAGTGATTAAGGCGCCTCTTAGTATTTTACATTTTTTCCTTTTTTTTTCTTTTCATTATTGTAATTGGTGACTATCTAAAGATGATGTACCTCGCATGTGTGCTGATAGAAATACGTTGTGCCCGTCATTGAACAATACTAGGGATTTCATGAAGCCTAAAGTCTCTAATTGTCTACTCTTGCTGGTTTTGTGAAATAGTTACACAATATAGGCTTATTTAGTCTACAGAAGAGATGACTGAGGGGAGATTTGATAGCAACCTTCAACTACTTGAAGGGTTGCTCCGAAGAGGAAGGAGCTAGGCTGTTCTCGAGGGTAACAGAGGACAGAACAAGGAGCAATGGTTTCAAATTACAGCTGGGGAGGTCAAGGTTGGATATTAGGAAAAACTTTCTCACTAGGAGGGTGGTGAAGCATTGGAATGGGCTATCTAGGGAGGTGGTAGAATCTCCATCTTTGGAGATTTTTAAGGCTCGGTTAGACAAAACCCTGGCTGGGGTGATTTTGGGGGAGTAGTCCTGCTTTTTAGCAGGGGGTTGGACTAGATGACCTCGTGAGGTCCCTTCCAACCCTATTGTTGTATGATTCTATGAATATATTATAGGATATATACATAGATATATTTACCTAGACAAAGCCATTCAATATTGGGGGAGTGGCATGTGACAGTGTTTTAACCCGCTGGTAACCTGAATTCTTTAGAACTGGTCAGTGTCTGGGTAAGACTTCTCTTGCGTGGCACTGTGGATTGTTGCATTGAGAAGTAGCTGGTAATGATAAGCTGGGTCTGCATTTTGCAGATTTACAAGAAACACTAAAATGTAGAACACTGTAGTACCTTCTGAGATGTTTGGATCTAGTAAACTAGCTAGATATTTTTTAAAAACATTTCCAGGTCTCTGAATGATGAAAAGAAAACAAACTAGAAACACAATCTGTCATTCAGGATTTTAGAAACAAAATTTGCCCTAAATGAAGCAAACATTCCAAAGGGTTATGTAATTGGCGGCATGACGTTGTTCAGAGAAAAAATAGTGATACTAAATCGGAAACTTACTGATGCTTCACTTAAAAACCAAAACCAAATATGATGTTTTGTCATACGTTACTTCTGGGGCAATTCAATGCCTAAAAGTTAAAATGTTAAAGTTCTTCATATTATGTTTGTCAAAACAACACAATATAATCATGCCAGTTCCATTTCTTTTGGTACATTATTTCAAAATACCCGTCAACAAGTCTGTCTAACAATATAGACATGGAAAAAATACAGGAAATGTTTTGAAAAATAAATTTCTGATTAAGCATATTAATAAAGAACTTTGTGTAATAATTAATTTAAACTACAATACAGAAACACATTTTCCACACTTCTCAGAAGCAGTGCATAGGCTTGAGGGAATCAGAGGTAATGGAGAAGCTGAGGAACAGGGAAGCAATTGCTGGGAAGAAGCTTGGGAGTGAAACTGTAGGGTTGTTAGGTATGGGTGGGAGAAATATCGAACAGGGGTTTTTTTTGTGGGAGAATGGGGAAAGGATTGTTAGGGAGTTGAGGAGCCTCCCCCATTTAGACCTCTAGCCTCTAGACCATTCAGCCATGTATAGCTTTCTATGTCTCCATGAGTCTCCATGCCCCCACTCCGCAGTCAGCCAGGTATATCCGCATATGTTCCCATGTGGCTCTGCCCTGCTTTTTTTTGCCCCTCCTCCCCAATATCCTGTGCTTCCTCACCTGGCCTCTTCCGCAAGGCTCTGTGAAGAAGGCATCTTCTACCTCCTCTGTCTCTGTGGCTGGCTGTTCTGGCCCATAAGCCAGCTGCTGCCCTCTCTTCTGGTGCCACAACAGCCCCAGGTGGATGAAAGGTATAATTGCATCCCCCCTTCACCTCATCAGTATCAGTTATATTGTGGCAGGCAGGGGGAGGGATCTGCAGGGGACATTAATTCTGCACTTGTGCAGCGATACAGAATTCCCCCAAGAGTAATAGTTTTTGTTACTTAGGTATAGTAATACACAGTTTCATTTTGATTACTGATTCATGCATTCTAAGAAATTAGGAATAAACTGTGAGACACAGGAAAAAGGAAAATGTTGAAAACTTGGCTGGATGTGAACTTCTACAGTTCGATAAAAATGCTTAGTGGTGGCTAATTTCCACTTATTTATTTTAGTATGTATTGTTGACTGTTTGAAGGTCTGATCTGAACTTCATGCATAGCCTTGTAGCTTCTCAGTTCATTTACAGAAATTACAGTTTTGTGGTTGATGTTCCTTAATGCTCTCGTCTTGAAATCTAATCTTTTTTTAAATAATTGAATGTTGTTTCATGTAACACATATGCTCTGGCTTCTTCTACCAGCTGTGGTTTTACAAACATACTTTCTTCTTTGTAAAATATGGTTTCTTTCCTGTTGCTATGTGAAAGGCCCATGAAACTGAAACTGTCACAGTAGTTTCAAAGTATGTCTATGTTTACAGGCATTGCACACCTAGCTAGCACGGGTAGAAAAATATGGTGATGAGAAGAGTGCCTTCTGTGCCTCAGCCTACTAGGAGTATAGACCTACACGACTCGCTGCATGCCCAAGCAGTGGTTTCTGCATCTACACTGCTACTTTCAGTAGCATAGCTTCCCACTGCCTCCCTGTTGCTGGAGCTTTTCTCCACTACAATGAAAAACTGGCAGTGAGGGAAGGTCTCAGATGTAGAAAATAAACTGAAGGAGCAGAGGTTTTTTAAAAAAAAAAAAAAAAAATTAAAGTTGGGATGAAAATGTGACATAAGAAGTTTGCACATATTAATGGTTTTGTATACTTTTTGTTTCTACTTGTGATTCCTTATGAATAGTGGATACCAACTCCCCTCTTCACCCACACTGAATTATAACTTTCATTTATATTGGTCACAGCTGCTAGCCAAATCTTCGTCCTAGGTAGAAGGTTGACTTGATTTCAGAGTTGCATCTTTGTATGCAGTAAATAGCTGTTAAAATTGCTTCTTTCAAGCACATATTTAAATAATTAGTCAAAATGGTACTTGCTCCTACCCTTCTATATAGTATTACAGTAGAATCTCTGAGTTGTGAACACAAGAGTTAAGTTCTGACCAGTCAATCTGACGTCTCATTTCGAACTGGAACCGTGCAATCAGGTAGCACCAGAGACCAAAAAAAGAAAAACAAATACAGCACAGTACTGTGTTAAACTACTAAAAATATAAGGGAAGTATATAAAAAGTTTGACAAGGTAAAGAAACTTTCTGTGCTTGTTTCATTTAAAGTAAGATGGCTAAAAGCAGCATTTTTCTTTTGCATAGTTAAATTTGAAAGCTGTGTTAAGTCAACATTCAGTTGCAAACTTTTGAAAAAACAACCATAATGTTTTGTTCAGTGTTACAAACATTTCAGAGTTCCAAAAAGCCTCCCTTTCTGAGGTGTTTGTAACAGAGGTTCTACTGTGGTTATTTTTATATAGAGTTAAGAGCATAAGCGTATCCATACTGGGTTAGGCCACTGTCTACCTAGCTCAGGAATCTCAAACTTTTTTTTTCGGGACCCCCTTTGACAATACTTGAGGGTGTGATGACCCCTCCCCCCCATGCCATCCTACCTGTGCTTCTGTGCTGCTGTTGGGGGAAGTGCAGCTGGCCAGGAGCCTTGCTCTCTAGCCACGCAGCTCTAAAGGGATCTGGCCATCCTTCCTATGTTGAACAAGGAGATAAACTTTCTTAAAGTCAAATTACAATTAAAAAAAAAAAAAATCAACAAATGGTAGTTTACAGCAAGGTCAGTGTAGGCACTGTAAGTATGTGCCTAGTTGGTATGAAGGAAAACTTAAAAACATGACCAGGATGTAACCGATGTACTAATGTCTGCCTCAGTCTTCAGACAATCTGTTTTGTTTTGAGGTCTGAACTGCCACAACTCATTTCATTGGTGTTAACTCTTAAATCCACTGTTCTGTTTGGCTCCCGCCAACGCCGTTTGATCCGAAGACTATGGGAGGATTTTTGCTGCTGCTATTCAATTATGACAACAAAAATCATCTGAAATATCTGGCCTAGATCAGTTTAAGTAATTAGACTCTTTAGTTTACTCATTTGATCATGTTTATGTATAATCTTCTACAGTGAAGTCCACATAGTTCAGTTTTATTTGCTTTTGAACTCTTGAGGAACAATAGCCAAAATGTCCTGACACAAATCTAATGATTTTGATGTAGTAGAAACAGAACTTGAACTGACAATTTTGCATTTTTTAAGTCCTTTGAATTCCCAGTGACAAAGGACAGTTTGAGTGAAATAGACTGATATGTTAGAACAGTTTTGTAGTACTTATTATATACTGTATTGCATTTATGTTTCCTTCAAATTGGAAAGAAATGGTTTAGTGGGCTACATAACTATATTATGATTAATCTATTTTATTGTATGATTTGAATATAGTCAACTATCCCTGTAGGGAAGCAGAAGTTTAATATTTGTACAGTACAAAGATGCCAAGTGCTATGTTATCCTTAAATAGGGGTGGACAAAACTGGCTCACAGCTAGGTGCCAGAAATTTTACTTTTGGTCACCGCAGGGCGCCCTCCATTACATTTCTGCAGTGGAGCTAGGCGACAGACTATTAAAACTGGTCTCCTTGGTGACCAGAAACATTGATTTGTTGAGGCCTGCCTTAAATGTGGTTACATAGTATATATATTTGTGTCTGTTGTGATCTTTATGATGCTATTTGTAAATGAGATTCTGAATTTAAACAAGGAAAACCAGAATGATGTTTCCTTTCAAATCAATCAGCTATGAGTCTTTTTCTGCAGAAAAAAGCCATCCAAGCTGTTTGTGTAAACCTTTTTCTGTTTTTTAGAACTTCTGTCACACGTGTTTATATGAAGTTTGAAAGATTTTTGTTAGAAAGTTGTTTATTTCAATCTGTGAATAACTTGTATTCTAGAAAGTTGAGTATAGCAGTGTTCTTGTTCTTCCTGTTAGGAAAGAAAAATACACATAATTGTCTAGAAGCTTAGACCCAGATTCACCAAGGTAGTTCAGTATGAGCCTAAATTTAAGCAACTGAGTTATCCCATTGACTTTAAATAGGACTGTTTAGATTATTAGTTAAGTATATGTTTGAATAAACCTGTTTAAAGTCAGTGGGACTGCTCAGGTGCCAAGAGTTAGCATACTCCTGTGTATGTTGCCCATCAGGCTGTTGAAACTCAGGGGACAAAGAACCTGGTTAGTGGATGGAATTGATTGAAGTGGTTGGAATTGTGAATTTTTTACAGAGGCTCTGAAAACTTTGAAGGTGTGCATAGCATCTAATATTATGGTTCTATATAGTTCTGGTTAGCTCATCTTTTTCTCTCATTTTTCAAAGCATTGCATTCCATAGGGTATTTCTTAGTTGAACTATAATAGCTGTGAAAACTGCTGATTGATGCTAAAAATGGATTATTAACATTGTGATTACCAAACATTATCTAAATAATATTCAACATACGTGAAGTAGAATGAAGAATAGGAAACAAGCGACTAATGGACAGAAGTAATGAAATCATAATTCTTCTAAAATAAAATATAAACCTTGAGAAGAATTGTTAAATGGCGAACACAAAAGCATTTGTGTTTGTTTTAAAAGTGAAGCAAATTGGGTTTTGGGGTTTGTTTTTTAAAGATTAAATGTGTCCTTGAGTGAAACTTAACCAAGGTAAAAGAACAGAACACTAATTATTTTGACAGTCACACATAGAGACATTCTTGATACCATAGATGCTATTGAAATGTAGCCAAGTTATATTTAGGTACTTTTCAACATCAGCTTAGTTGAAGAGCAATCTGTCTTCAGCGCTCAAAAATTAATGACCAATTGATGATTTTTTTCAGTAACACTAATGTAACAATGATAAATCAATATTGATTACTCATTTGTATTAACAGTTGATCACAGGGATGTAGTTAACTGTTCGAAGCTTGGTATTTGATAGATTTTGATACAGTGAGACATTGTTTAAAATGCCATGAGCAAAAAATCTTGAGACTCATGGATGTTGGAAGTAGATTGGTGTCGTTAACTAACAGCTTTTTTGCATATGTACCGTATATGCCCGCCTATTAGCCGATCCACGTATAAGCCGACCGTAGTTTTTAAACCCTAAAACCTGAGGAAAACGCACCACCCGCGCACAAGCCAAGGTTCAAAATTAATCAAGCTAAGTGATGCTTTCTGTTTCTTGTTCTGTTCCTGAAACGGCTCCCGGAAATGCTAGATGCAGACGTGAATTCAAATTCAAATTGAAACCTGTGACTGCTTTAGCGCTTCTCTATTGCTGGTAAGAACTTGGCGGTATCAGCAATATTCAATAAGAGAACGTCATGAGAGCTGTTTAGGCTCGGCGTTAAGTGGACCGAGGGCCGTCAGACCACGTAAGGGGCAATACCCGATCAGCTCAATTTCCTAATCAGTGCAGTTGTATACTGAACTAACGGATTCGAGAAATAACGACGTGGATATATGAAGAGCATATAATAGGCCTATTAAACATCAACCATTTAAAATAATTAGCATAATACCCAGTTTATATTTTTGCTGATATACTAATTGGTAGCAATGAGTGACGTACTCACATCAGCCTCAGTGTGTATCGGCCATGCTTCGATCTAAAATTTGGCTGCGATCCGTGGATTAGCCGAACCCAGCTTTTCAGGCATATTTTGGAGCATAAAATTCTTGGCTTATATGCGAGCATATATGGTGGTAGTTCCCGATTATATCCACATATGGAGTTAATCAGGAGCAACACGACATGTAGACAAACCATAAGAGAGGGGATAGGAAGAAGGTCGTCTTACACTGGAGGAAGAATGTAGTTTAGTGAGCTGGTGCTTGAAGTTTTGGAGTTTTGAGAAGTAGGTGAGGGAAGGGCATCAGTGATACTGAGAACTGATAGTGGGAAATAAATTGCCCAAAGAGTAGTCTTTATTTGTCCTAGAGGAGTATAGTACTTTCTTTAAGGGAATGAAATTCTTGTCTATTGTATTCATTTTCTAAACAGCTCTTGCCTGACATTTGTCTTTAGAGTCTGTGTAATATTGCATGCCAAAACATCCTTCTGAGTTCATGCTTGTGGTTAAATATAAGCACTTTCTTTTTCAAGCAGGGAATTATTAGTAGAGTTACAGAATCAGTGAAGAATATTGTACCAGGATGGTTACAAAGGTACTTCAATAAAAATGAAGATGAGTGTGTAGACGCAAGTGAACCTACAAGCCAGCAGGAAACTCAAGTAAATTACCATCATGGTTATGAAGATAATGACACCCCAGTGTTTGATGGGAGAGTCACTCCTGAGTCATCAAGAATTAATTTGGAAGGTATGTGGAAGATGCAATCAAAACTCTAGCCAGTTGATTGAGTAACCTTTATTTATAGATTTACACTTTTGAATTAATCATAATGTAAGGGAAATTGGGAGAAAAGGTGATTTTTACAGAATCTGTTACAAAAGTTTTAATGAATTTTTTCAATTTTAAGTTTAAACATGTCATTTGAAACATTGGCTTCCAATCTTCTCTAAGCACTGTCTTACAGGAAGGAGCCTATCAAAAAGTTTCAAATAATTCATTAAACAGCTGTCAAATGGTCATGATTTTTAGTTATAAGTAAGTTGGATTGTTTCTAAACAAAAAACCAGTAGGTGAAAAGCTCATATCCCATTACTGTAGAAACATTTACTATGTTTCGTAGTACCCAAAACAAGACCCTGGTGAGCAGTCCTAGAATGAGATGAAGGTACCCTCCTTGAAGTCCTGTGTTTTTAGTAAGGCTCCTTTGATCAATAATACAGCTGGTAAATTCAAGTTAGTTTTTAATTACCTTAAAATTAAGATACCTATATATATATATGACAATGTGAGGAAGACATGACAATAGTTTCTCAGGTTTGCCGTACAGGACTAGCCAGATACTTTGTTTGAGAGTATGTATTAAAAATGTTTGCCAAGGTGGCGATCACCAAAATTGCTAGCCTAAATAAGGAAGTTGTTTATGTTCAGCCATCCCTACATGATCGTCAAATTGGAGAAAGTTAGTTACCTTTGCTGGTAACATCTGAAGACTAATGGCAAATAAGAAGAAAATTTACAGCACACTCAGTCCTTGACTGAAGAGCAAGTTTTTGTAAAAGAGTAGAGGATGCCTTCAGGACTGAGGAACACGTATTGTGTTGCGTGGAGAAGTACTTACAGCACTTCTCAGGAAGGACAACCACACAGCAAACTTAATCAAAAAGTACAAATGATTAGGAATTACCTTACTGCCCAGGCCTTTGATCAGTTGCAGTGCATGGGGAATGCCATAGATCAATCCTAATGACTTGAGAAAAGAAAAAACAAACTCCATATAATCTGCTTTCAAGAACCACTGACCTGGAGCACAAATGCTCTCTCCCTTCATCCTGGCACATATCTTTCCTCACAAGATGTCATAAAAATCTTCTAGTGAATGGGCAGACTGATCAGTGACCCCACCCTGATTATGGATTAGCTCAGTGTCCAGAGATGCTGATATCAATAGCATTGTGACCCCAAGATCTCCTTTCCTAGAACTTCTGAGGAGGGCTGTGGACTCTTGCTAGATAAAATGTATTGTAAAAGTCATCTCCTTCACACAAGAGCTATAGAACCTAATCAACCAGTAGCCTCATAGAACTTTACTGACCTTTTGATTTATTTGAGAAGATGCTCATCTGGTTACTACAGTGGCATCAGTTTCACATAAACCAAGAGTATTTGACTTTCTATGCCAAAATCACAGGGATTATAGGGAACAACATTTTTCATCTGTAGAGGGAGCCAGTATGATAGAATTGAGAGAAGATACCAAATTTTCTTTACCTCACATAATCAACAACTATTAATACTTTCTGTCTAATATCAATTGTATGAATTAATGGAATGGTCTAATGTTTAAATAATCATTTTCTTCATTTTAGATGCACAGGTACACACTTGTTTTATATATTTGTATATATTTTGTGTGATGAAAGACCCTCCTTGAGAGCAGTTGGACAGGGAACAAAATTAAGGCTGCTAAGGAAACAAGGATGCTGAATTTCCTAACTTCTCTGTAGTTTAAACTTTCATACTTAATCTACTGCAACATTAAACATTTGCATGTAGTGGTGCTATTATCATCCTCAGACAGTTAAGTGAAACCCTGTATGGGTGAAAAAAGTTAAATTTGGCTTATCTATTTCTGTACTAGAAGCTTGGCAGTAGACTGACTGTTGATAGAAAACAGCTTTTGGCTTCTGTGTGCTTGTGCACTCACCTTACCTAACAGAATGCTAATAGTGTTTTCTTATTCCTCTTCAGAACCATGCACAAGTAGATCAGCATTAAACTTCTCAGATGTGTTAACAAGACCCTCTCTTCATCGGAGTCATTTGAATTGCACCATGTTGGATTCCCCATCGCCACATTGTCAGCCCTCCACATCCTCTGCATTTGCAATTGGCAGTTCTGGACTCTCCTTTGTAAAAGAAATCAAAGATTCTACCTCTCAGCATGATGATGATAACATCTCAACTACCAGTGGCTTCTCTTCTAGAGCATCTGATAAAGGTAACTTTCATTTTATTGCAGTCATATATATACAATGATGTCTCGCAACATGGATAAGTGGAATTTGGTTCATACGCTGTCTGTGTCACCTTAGTAAATACAAAATTTATTGGTGCCAATTCCTTAGATATGTATCTTCTGGTATTTAAGATAAGTGTTCTGAAAAAAGCTGTTACGAAGTTAGGATGTCTCAGGACTTGATGATGGAATATGATGCCTTTCATTTAGACTATACTCAAATCTAAGTTGGGGTATCAGTGACTGTGACAGCTCATTGGACTTGTACAGTGCATTGGTGGTCTCAACCCATTTCCTCTGGAATAGAAGTTCACATTAAAATCACCAGTGTAGTTCAGTATTGAATGGGCTTGGAAACCCTGAAAAGGAAAGGAGGGCGTGTTCTTGAAGTCAGAGTTGAGGCATAAGGTCAGGGTCATGTGGGGAGGCTCTCACAACTCACGCTTTATCTAATTTGTGGACAGAGGACTTCAGTTTTCAATACTGACAAGTCTGTCACATTTCATGACTACTGAATTCTCTCAGGACAAAGACTGACCCAGCATTTTAAAGTAAAAGTTTTAAGTTTTCAACCGACCCCTTTGGAGGCAGAGGGTTTTTTTTTCCCTTCACAATACATGTTGGGCAGAACAGGCGTCCATATTGTGGGTTTTTACATACTGTGTGCCTAACATTCCCTTTCTGGAGGAGCTGTCCATAGGGGTGGCCATAGTTGTCTCCATGGTGTTGCAAATCTTGGCCTGCCTGAATTTGCCAGTAAGAACACTGGTGGTTTCTACAGAATATTTGCTAGTAATAAGAATAAAAGCATTCTCTCACTTCAGATGGATAACTAAACAGTTAGCAGATTTATGAATCAGACAGTTCTTATGTGGGCTGAAGTTGAACCATTGACCTACATATGAAGGGCTTCATATCCAATTACCAATCCACATGTGTTATAGTCTTCTCCTGTCTTCCTCAGAAAGAAGAAATTCTGGTTTATAGTAAATCCATCAGTACTGTTCATCTCTGTTTAGTTCCTTGAGTTCCCCTTACAAGGACTTGTTGTGTATTTGCTTTTGTGAAGAAGGCCTGGGTTCAAGGGTCATATTGATACTCCTGCTTTCTGATGCAGATTATATTGCCATAATACACAGTATTTGTTTGTTTAAAGAACCCTGACGGTAGAATGATATAGGATTAAATATTGGATTTTATTATTTGTCTCTTGAATGCTGATTCAGATCCAATTTTCTGTGTGTATTAATTAACTAACAGTCAATAATATGATTTATACACACATGTTCTTTTGTCAGATATAGCAGTTTCAAAAAATACATCAGTACCACCTCTCTGGTCCACGGAGGCTGAACGATCTCATTCGCTCACACATCATTCTGCTACCAGCTCTAGAAAACCTGCATTCAATTTGTCTGCTTTTGGAGCTCTATCCCCGGTGAGTAATATACAATGTAAGTGTTAATCATATGAACTTTGTGTCCGTTTTGCTAACTACCTGTTAATGTGTCTCACTGCAGTCACTCGGTAATGCTTCTCTCCTTAAGACAAGCCAGCTTGGCGATTCTCCATTTTACCCTGGAAAAACCACCTATGGTGGTGCAGCTGCAGCAGCAAGGCAGTCTAAAATACGAATCACTCCTTACCAGGTAAGAGAAATTATGGTGGTGTGAACAGGGAAGAGCAGTTGAAATGTACAATGAGAGTTTGTCTAGAAAACATGCACATAAGATAGATGATAAAGTGAGTTGTTTGATCCACTATTTCAGTAGTGAAAACTACACAATGATACAGATATCACTGACATTTAGTAATGGGGGAAGAAGCTCAAATGTAGAAATCTTTAATTAAGAAAGCTGTTAGTCTTAAAGGTAAACCTCATGAGCTTAACCTGTGGGACTATTGGTGATCGGTAGTTGCTCATCAAACTGATTTTGAGTTTAAAAACTATTGTGGAGTAACCTACTTTTGTCTGCGTTTCCAGCGTGTGTACACACTCGTGGTTTTTGTATTCCAGGAAACACCCACTAAAAGAAGTGTAGATGCCAGGATATGAGAGACAAAGTGAGTGAGGTAATATTGCTTACCGGACCAACTTGTGTTGGTGAAAACTCAAACTCTGTGTGGATTAGAAGTTGTCTTTCACCAACAGCAGTTAGTCCAATAAGTGATGTTTCCTCTCCCAGCTTGTCTCACTGGAGGAGTGGTACTCAGGCTTGTCTCTCTTGGAGGCCTGTGCTCTTATTCTTCCTGGATGTAAACCAGAGTGAGTGGAACATGATATGCAGATACAAGTCTCTGCTGAGTAGAAGAGCAAAGGATCAGTCAAACTGCCTTGCTTGTGCAACATCAGTCTGGCCCCATGAATGTTGTGGAAATGATCAGTGAAATTTACAAACAGTACAATGCTGCTTGTTGTCTGTGAGATGGGGACAAGCTCTTTTATAATATAGTAAAATGTATTTATTATTTATTATACATCTTTAGATAGGAAAACTTGTATTACAGCAGAAACAGTAGTGATTGCTTTAGTTAAGGTTGCTTAACAATTTATATGTAACTTACACATGCTTAACTATACACGTGGGTGTGTGTGTAAGTAAATGTTATGTACCTTAACTGCAGCAGGAATAGATGATGTGCCTGTTTTAAAGTTTTCCTGTTTAAAGAGACTATTACTTGCAAACATGATAGTTTTGCTCACCTTTATTCTCCTACCTAGCAATGACTGTGACACAATCCTAAATGCAGTGTCAAGGAAGACATTCTTAACACAATTCATTTTAACGTTTACATAATTTGAATTTTGCAAAGATACAATTCCTAAGAACAGAGAATGTTTTATAGATGAAGACCATGTCTAATATAATACATGCTAAAAACAGCCAATAAAACATTGATTGTGGTTTTTCAAAAATCAGTTTTAAAAAGCAAACATTATTGGCTCTGGGGAAGAGGAACTAAATGGCAAGTTTCCTTTGAAGGAGGGACTAAACTTACATCCTGCTCATACTATTTCCTGTGGGGTACAGCCAGTGTTACCAGCTGCTTGTACTGTCCATTGTTTACTTCCTGTCTGCACATAGTAACAGTGTGGTACACAGCATCTCTCTGAGGTCACACAGAGGGAATGTAAGATGCAAACACTAAGTGAGCATCAAGAAAGATTTCTAAGTAATCTTTCTTTTGGCCTTTGTTGCTTCTCTTTAATGGTTTTATTTGAATTATAATGTTGTAAATACAAAGATTTCTCCTCATAAAGAAGTTACAAGGCACGGTAGTACCAAAATATAAACTCTGAAAATAATTAAAAAGAGAAATTAATAACTGGAATTTCTTATCATGGTGTAAACTGATTAAGATGTTTCTCTGTACTGTCAACATTTGACTTCTCTTGCTTTCTCAAAGTACCTGCTTCACAAGTGACTTGTATTCTGAGCCTTTACTTAAACTCTTTCCTGCCCTTGTTCAAAGATGGTAGGTCCATTATTTTCTTCCTTTTCAGCCTTTTAAATTCTGATTCAAAGAACAGGGATTGAAGTAACTTAATTTAGGATGTTGCTTTTTAGGCCCATCTTTCAAGAATATGGGAATTCAATCCCATTCTTGCTGTGAAGGTTCCCGTTTACTTGGACAAGTCCTTATTGAGCTCATCAGCTGACTCTTCCACCCATGTGTCTTCTAAAATATTAGGGTCCAACCGAAACAAATAAATACATCAGTGATGAAGTCCAACATGTTAACATTTACCATGCTAATTTTTCAGACACCAGTCAGAAGACAAATGAAAGCTAAGCAAGCAAGTGGGCAATCCTATGGAGTGACAAGTTCCACAGCACGGCGCATCTTGCAGTCTCTGGAGAAGATGTCAAGTCCTTTAGCTGTAAATGCCTCTTTTTACTCTATTGTATTTCAGTGTGAAAGCATATAATACGTTCCAAACTTACCTGCACCGCACTAATAAATAATAATAGACTAATAATAAAGTCTAACTTACTTTAATACTTATTCAACAGGACGCTAAAAGGATTCCGTCTGCTGCTTCTTCTCCACTATTTTCTGTAAGTTGATCTCTAAACTATCTTCTCTTTCCTTGCATAGCTTTATTGTAAAGATTTTTTCCTCCAATATGTGGCTTTTTTCCCCACAGCCTGTGAACAGAAGCATGCTGGATAGTACTCACTTCCATTCAAAGAGAAAACAGGTGAGGACTCACTGATACCCAGGTAGTAGTTTATCAGTTGAATTAAAATATTCAGTATTTTTGAGCACCGTGGAATTTCTGCAGATCTATAGTGGATGCAAGCAATAAGGCTATGTCTGCACTTGCTAAAATTAGCTCGAATTAGCTTAATTCGAACTAGAAAAAGTTAGTTCGAATTAGCGATCCCCATTCATTTCAATGGCCGGTTAGTTTGAACTAAGAAATTAGTTTGAATTAACATGGCCACATTGGTTAATTCGAACTAACTAATAAGTTTGAATAGGGTATTCGAACTAAAGGGTTAATTCGAACTAACTAACTAGTTCGAATTAACCCTTTAGTTCGAATACCTTATTCAAACTTATTAGTTCGAATTAAGGAAGCCCTTAATGTGAACTAACTAAATCCTAGTGTAGCCATGGCTTTAGTTAGTTCGAATTAAGCCTCCTTAATTCGAACTAACTTGCCAGTGTAGACAGCCTAAGGTATTAACTCATTTAACATTAATAATTATGTTTTGTTTAAGTTTTAATGACTAAAATTGTCCTCTTGTCCATACTGTAGCTGGGAGGACTATGAAGGTTGTTCACTACGCTTCTGGAGTAGGCTAGCTTCATGTTTCTCTTTCTTGAAATCTGTTAGTAAAAGAAATATGGTTGGACTTTGAAGGGAGCTTTGCTTCTTCCTGTTGCTTGTCAGAAAGCAAGGTGTGATCTGTGCTAACACCGCAAATATACTTCAAGGATCCTATAAAGTTAACGTGGTTGGTAGCATTTTACAAAATTCTGTATCTTGCAAACAGAGCTGCAATGGGTCTTCTAGTATTTATAAATAGTGCTAAATGACTTTGCCAGACTTTAATGTTTTAAATAAATTATATAAATGTGTTACCTATGTTTCTTCATGATGCTGTCTTGAAAAGCAGTGGTGTGTTGAGGAGGAAAGGAATTTTATAAGTTCTGGTCATCTCTTTAATTTTAACTACTCTTCTTACACATAAGAATACGTTTAGCTCCTTGTTAAAGGAGCTCAAACTTGTGATAATGGGATGGTAAATCCTGATTCCTGTTATGTTAACAAATGAAAAATGTTAATGGGTTTTTCATGTATTTATAATATTATATACTTTTGGGATCTGAGTCCTACACAGCAGGCTACTATATTGTTTTCTCTCTATCGCATATACCATGTGACATTTTACACAAAGTAGAAAGAATGTCTCTTAAATGTCTATAACTGACCTTTTAATTAGAAATATTATTACATTTGGAAATTTACCAGAACATTATAGTATCCAAATCTTTTGTAGTTTAGCATTTGCTGAAAAGATCACACACACAAACACAAAGTATAGCTTGTAATTCTTCAACGTAAGTGTCATGTAAACAAATGGCAAAGAAAAAGGCAGTATAGCATTCTCAGTTAAATTGTAGAGCTACACCTGTGAGGCATTAAAAAAGATATAGCAGTTATGAACAACGAGCCAGGAGATGTCAGACTAAATGAGTGTTGCACACAGCTGTCACTGGCTGAAAAAAGAATTGTCTATTCACAGTGCAATGTTTGGTGAGAAAAAGGAAGTCCTTGATGGCAGTAATTGCTGCTCAAGACAAGGATTGTTGGAATTTTTTTTTTTTTTGTGCTTTGCTGCCAGAGTTGGACTGTTGACAGAACACTTGTGTACTTATTAAAAACCGCTTCAATTGATATCAGTTGTGTGGTACATTTAATGTTTTAAAAACCCACATAGGTCAGGATAGAACTCACATTAGTGCTTTACATCTATAATCCAGTATCTATACAAATTCTACCAAATTTCCTTATGTTTTGATAATTGCACATTAAAATTCATATTGAAAAATTATTCCATTCAGAGTAGATTAGATTGATGGACTTGAACTTAGTTTAACATGTGCTTTACGGAATGTTTCCAAAGGAGCCAAGAAGCATTATTGTAATCAGCTTCTAGAAAGATCCTTTTTATGAAATAGTCCTTGAAATTACACTGGGGGGAACAAAATTTGGCTCTATCCTGAGTTGGGATATGGTTAGTTTAAAAATTAGATGGTAAATTATTTTTTCTACTGGGGTTTGACAAAACTAGATTCTTGCAAGTGAAGTAGTTCATAAAATTCAAATTACTTTTCATCATTTATTTATTCAAACAAACATTCGTTTGTTAGAACATTGAAAAACAATGAACTCAGTTTAGTTTTTAGATATGTAGTTGAGCAATGTGTAAGTTAAAAATATAATGCCGGGGATATTTGTTTAAAACAGCTCTTAACATTGGAAGGCTTTTTAAAAAGAAAATAAATTAAGGAGTCCTTTTTGTGTTAGTCTTTTTGGTGGTTCTGTAAAAGCTTGCTTTATGCTAAATCTAAAAATTTGGATAACATTTGAATTGGCATTGTCCCTTTTAAAAATGAGTCAATAAAGTAAACTCTGGGATGAAACTTTCAAAGTACATGAGTGATTTGAGGACTTAGTTGACTAATGTTTTTATTTTTAAAGGGGAGACTTGGAGTAAATCTACCCAGAGGGTTGACTGATTAGCCCTTAGCACTTGGACATAGGAGTCTGTTTCATTGTGTATGTAAAACAGGAGAATACACCGATGATTTCAGTGAATGTATGTCCCTAAAAAGTTAGTAAAATTAGCTCAGGAATCCATAATTTAGATTCAAGACAGTGTTGGATACCCTGCTTAACTTTGTTCCTAGTTTCTCTGTGCATATTGAATCCCTTTATAGCAGACGAAAGCACGTTCTGAGTGCAGTGATTGCATAGAGGTAGTTAGCTAATTTTATTCTGTTTGTAAAATAGATATAAATGTTCCCAAAGCCCCCAACCTAACTAGAATGGTTGCTGCTTCCTTTCCAGGTGGAATCCCAGCACCCTCCAGTCCAGAAACTTGTGACACCGAAGACAGTTTCTCCATCAGTGAGCAGGTCACAGTATTTTAAACCATCTCTGACTCCAGCTGCCGAATCAGGCAAGATTCGACAGAGAGTAGACGTAAAGCACAAAGTACGTGCACTTTCTGGTTCTTATTAGTACTAGTCTCTTAATCTTGGAATAGCTGTAAATACTACTTCTACTGAGATGTTCTGACAAGTCAGGACAATTTAAAGAACATTTAGGATAATACTGAAGACAGTAGGAATCCTTATGGAAGGAATATTTTAATGTGTGGATTTTTATTGTATTCATGGACCAATATGTGATTGATTGCTCATCCTCCATGTACTAACGTACTGCTGGCTTGCACTATATTTGGGCTGAAAGGATAGCACAGAAGCGCAGTAAAATTTGAAACCTAGGTATGATTCGTTCTTTTTTTCCCCCAAGAAACATCTGCGGAAGTAATTATCTAGCACAATTTAGGTTACTTTCATTTAGAATGAACACACTTAAATTGAGTATAAACTATTCTTCACTTAAGCTATGGTCTCCCAGTAATCTCATTTGTGAGATCCTGCAGGGCATTTAAGTTTGTGTTGCTCTAATATTCTGAAGGCAACTTAAAAAACACACGATAAGCTTCTGCAGTTCTAATTCATGGTTCCCAGACAAAAATGATGCCTTGTCCTTTTCTATTATGCAAACACTGGGCACTGGAAAGTTAGGAGGATATCTCTTTAGGCGGTTGAACAGAAGAGTAAGGGAACCCCACTGCCTGTCTGTTTTGCGAGAGATAGTCTTTGGAGAAAGATTAAGTAGCATTGGCATGAGAGGAAATAACCAACCTATGGATATTTTTGGAAGGTAAGTGAAGTGTAGGCATTGTATAACTGTTGAAAAGTGAAGTGGCTTGAAAGAAAGGGAGGACCATTTATGTTTCTGTAGAAAGCATAGCTGCTAAAACTCAAAAGAAGGATTGATATTTTCAGTAAGCATTCTCCATTGGACTCTTCTGAATAAATCTTGAATGGATTTTAGGCAGCACACCAAAAATATTTCCCAGCCACCGACATTCGTAATACACTCTCTATTATGGAGGAGTTGATTTTGCCTCATTAGTTAAGGCTGAGTTCCCTTTTGTCCATAAAAGCAGGTATTTTACCTTTTCGTTATAGAAAAAAATACAATAGATCCTTTCCAAGTTTACAGGATTTGCTCTTTTCTACAGAGTAAGTTTTCTGAGACTTTACAAGTAAATCCATTAATTAATTTGAGTTAAATTTAATTAATCCTTAAGACAGTTATCTGTCAGTCTTTTCTTAAGATCACTCAGGAAAACAAAAAGAATGACAGACACTTCAAACTTCCATGTGCAGTACTTAAAATTAATTCTTTTGTGCATAGGCTGTATTTGAGGAAATTAGGTTGTAATGAATCTAAACGATGTATATATTTAATTGTTATGAATATAGAGGCTACAGAGAGTTATATCAGCTGCTCAAGTTTGTGATAATGATAAATTGGTCACTGCCCCTTTTCTGCAATTAGTTTGCATGAAGCAGTTCTCTTGGTTGTAATGAGTCAGTGGTATGAGAAAACTGGACTTGTGTGTCAAGAGATCTCATAGCTATAGATGATTTGGCTCTGTCACTACTGTTAGAGGTTCCATGGCCGTAACTTGGGTATTAGGGCTTGAAAGATTGCCCATGACACTGCTCCCTGAACTCCCCACTGTGGACCAAGGCAGGTCTGCTGGAGGTGCTGAGACGCGCACATGCCGTGAGCCGTTACAGTGCAGAGACATTGGGGGTATGGCTACACTGCACTGAAGCACAGCGCCTCAGTCAGCTAACGTGGCTCAGGCCACAGGGCTAAAGATAGCGGCATGGATACCTGGGATCAGACTGGAACCTGGGCTGTGAAACCCCACGAGGAGCGAACGTTTCAGAGCCAGGGCTCCAGCCTGAGCCTGAACATCTATGCTGCTATTTTTAGCTCTGCCTCCTGACCCCTGCAAGCCAGTTAGTTGACCTGAGTTCAGATTCATTGTAGTGGATCACTTATGGCAGCAGACATACCATGGAAGTCAGGGACTGGTCTCTGTCCTGCCTCACATTTTACATAGCGCCAGTCTCTATTACACATCCCGCTAAACAGATTAGTCATTTACAAAGTAAGGTCCAGGATCGCCACTGTACTTTGACTGACTTGCACTATTTCGGTAATGCAAATCCATTATAGATCCAGCTTAGATGTCCACTCTAGTCAGTGTGCTGTACCCTTGGATCTGTCCTTCAGTCCTTTTTTCTCTTTTAAGATTGATACTACGTATCTTACAAATCATTCAAAATATTGGGGGGCAGCATTCTCTTTGGGGTTTTTTGTTCATTGTTCATGTGTAAAATTTTTAATAAGTTAAAAACCAAGGAAATTCTAAGACAAGTAATTGTTAATGAGGAGTTAAAGTTGAGAGGTATGTATCGGTAGCTTAAGGATGAAAAACATTACAGGGATGATGTCAGTATCACCCAACCAAACATTACAAACCCAGGAAATTTAGAATTAAGGTTATCCTTAAAAGAAATCCAAATTTACTCGGGTGTGGGGACATGCACAAATAAGAAACCCAAGTAATCCTAACTCTGCCCTGCAGTGATGAGGCCTCACAGAACTCAAGGGTTTTCAGTTTTACAATAGTGATCTTAAATGAAATTTTGAACTGTTAGGGAAATAGCATGTATATTTTATCATGATTTCCATTAGACTCAAAAGTTGTCAGAATGGCTGCTAGTGAACAACAGAGCACAGCTACAATATGTGAAGGAACCTCAGTTCAGCATTTTTTGTTCAAGTCCCCTGTCTAGAAGGGCCCAGGGAGCAGGTCAGGAGGACATGTTCTATGTTGTTCTTAACTGCCTCTTATAACTAATAATGATTACATGTTGATCCAACTGAGAACCTGGAGAAAAAACTCATTGTAATTTAGAGGGAGAAGTAAAAGTATTTAATAGAGGAAAAACTAAGTAGTTAAAAAGAGGAACTAAAGAAAGAAACCTACCGGTCACAGTCTATTAGGGCTGCCTGTTTAGTCAGCAAGAGACTAAAGCTGTTTATCCCAATGGCAACTCAGGAGAAATGAGCTAAATTTACTGTAATGCATATCCATGAGAGGTAGAGCTAAGTTATTTGTGCAAGCTTAATTCTGGATTTTCTAATTCTTTTACAAGTATCTACCTATCTAACCTTAATGTTATCATAATATGGTGTTTGGGATGGAATATTATATGGATTTTAGTGACTAGTTGAGACTTCTTTTTATATTAAAAGGAAAAGCCACAAGAGCTGTATTTCACAGTCACCTGTTCTAATGGGATTTTTTCCCCACACTCTAAATTGTTTTGAATACAAAGTTCTATGCAGAGGACATAATCAGTGTGGCACATATTAAATGCATTAAAAACTGACCAATAGATGTCACAACGTAATTATAAGCAAGGAATTGTTATACAGTGGGGGTGTTTCTAGTGGAGGTACCTCAGTAGTCTCTCCTTGGCCCAGTGCTGTTCAATATCTTCAGTGATTTGGAGGAAAATACAAGATCATGGCTGGCTAATTTTGTAGATGATGCAAAAATTTGTAGTGTAATTTAAAAAAAAAAGAAAAAAAGACAGCCCGGTCTGCAAAAGCTTCTGGATTGCTTAGTAAGCTAGACTCATTTGAACAACATACGTTTTAACACAGCCAAAATGTAAAAGGATACATTTAGGAACAAAAAATGCATATCACACACGGAGGGAATATATCCTAGATATCAGTGACTTTGAAAACGACTTGGGAGTCATGACAGATGTCATGCTAAGAGGACTAATGTGATTCTTGGATGTGTAAGTATTGAGTAGGAGTGGAGAAGTGGCAGTACTTCAACATATAGAGCTAATTACACCATTAATGGAAGCCAGCATCCAGCTCTGGTGTCAATGCTTCAAAAAGAACATTGAAAAATTAGGGTTCAGAAAAGATTTGGATGAATACTTAAAGGCAGTCTGGAAAATTGCCTTGCCATAGAAGAGTTAAGAAACTCTAAATCTGTTTAGTTTATCCAACAAAAGGTTACGATCACAAACTGAGTACCTACACAGGGAGAAAATTTCTGATAAAGGTTCATTAATCTATCAGACAAGAACATCAGTAGGTCTAATATTTAGAAGCTGAAACTAGACAATTCAAAATAGGTGTAAGACAAACATTTTGAATAGGGTAATTAACTGTTGGAACAAATTGCCAAAATATGTGATGGATTTTCCATCACTTGAAGTCTTAAATCAAGATTGAATGTTGTTCTGAAGATACATTTTACCTGAAACTGAAGCTATTGGCTTGATGTAGGAATTACTGAGTGAAATTATATGGCCTGTGTTATGCAATAAGTCAGTCTGGGTAGTCATCATGGTAATTTCTTGTCTTAATAGCTATGAACTCATAAATGGTTTGCATAGCACAGTTTGTGTTTTGTCCTATACAGGATTCTGATATGTCTGATGTCAATTGATGTTTGTTTCCATGATTAATGGGATTGTTAAAATGCTCTTTCTGATCTAAAAACCTTGCTCCAGTATTAATAAATTGTATATTTCTTCTGTGGGCTTATAGGGGCTGTAAATTAACACAGATTTTGGTCCAAAAGATTTATAGTGTACTGTTTAGAACCCAATGTTTGTTAAAGTTAATTCTTAATGTGTCTTGTTCGCAGGCTATGCTAGTGAAATCTGAATCTAAAAAGAATTTCATCTGTCATACTATTTAATCAATAATAGCCATGAAGTGATGATATTGTAGTTAAGCTTTGCAGCTCCAATGGGTATGATATGTCTTACCCATCTAGTTAGGCTTTGGAGTTTTTTCTAGTTAGATTAACTCATAAAGAAGTAGAAGGAATGTAGTAAGAATTGCCACAACTCCAGTCTCGTTTTGTGCTTGAAATAATAGCAAATTCAGACAATTCTAAAGTTATTTTCCTTTATTTGTAGGGAGTAAGGGAGAAGTATTTAACTGCGGAACAGCAAGTAGAACCACCTGAAAGGTATGTCAGAACTAGAATTAATCTAAATTATTTATTTTTGGGGGTGGGAGGGAGGAGGTAGCTTCTCTGGAATACCTATGTTTACCCTTTTTTGTAAAGAAAGTAAGAAATAGTTCTTGATCACACAACAGAATGTGAATTGGAACTCTGGTTAAGAATTATGTTTCTGAAAAATAGAGTATGAAATGTCTAACGTCTGTTATGAGTCAATATACTCTAAGCAGAAAAGAGAGGAATGATGATAGATACATTAATAATGATAGCACTAATTACATGAACTGAAAAAGAATACATGAGAATAACACGATTTACAGACAACCCTTTATTAGCCAGTATGTGTCTTCCTACCAGCAAATGAAGACAGGAAATAAACAATGTCACTCCTGTAGAGGGGGTTAATTGGCTGGTGAAGCACTGTTATTTCCTTTCTCCAGGAAGTGTGGATAGTGTTTCAGCCAGCTGAATTAGATTTCTGATATTACCGTAGCTCAGTGCTTCCCAGCTTTTTCAATAACATGGCATAGTACAATGAGACAAACAATTCCACAGCCCACCCACTTTTTCAGCTGAATTGATTGCTCATAAATGCCACTTTTACTTACATTTACCATGGTTACTGTCTTACTAGAGAGGTTTGCAACATGGTGCATACAACAAGCTAAAGAAGGATTAAATGTATTACTGTTTCAAATCCACTGGAAAAAATACACGTCACCTCAGTTTGGCCTTTTGGCCATCTGCATTCAGAATGTTGATGTTTTAGAATTGAAAGACCAATACCTTGTTTTTAATTTGATGATTATTTTTCACGAGTTGTAATTTTTTTTGATAGAATCTTGTTTAAGATAAAACAATGTTTGTTTTACATTAATTTTCATTACCTTTGTACAAAAGTTCACGGCACATTTGGACAGTGCTGCACACTAGTTGAAAACCACTGCCATAGCTCCCTAAGCAGTTCTGTCAGGATTAGCTATTGCAGAAAGTGTTTGTAGTGAAGATATTTCTCTTTATTCATCTCGGTATTCCGTATGGTGGTAGCTTCACTTTTTTTCTAATGGTTTGGCATGGGGAAACCTGGGTTTAAGCTGTTCTGAGGCTGACCTTCCACTTCCAATGACATTGCAAAAGTAAAACCCTTAGTGCACTAGGCTCTGTTGTTCTATCTGTCTTACACCACCTCATCTTCGCTTTTTTTCTCATGATATTGAAGAATATATTAACCTAGCAAGCAGGTGATGTGTCAGACCTGTTGTACGCATATTGGTTACTGGAGTAAGGTAGGTCCTTTCTGAGGGAACTTCTTTTGAGCGTGATTCAGTTCCATTTTCTTAGTTGTATCTCATTCTGTTTGTGGAAGGCGCATGGCTTTGTCAGATATCTGCTGCCTATTACATACAAGATATACTAGTGTTTCATCCCTAGATCAGTGACTAGGCTCTGTTGTTCTTCAGAAGCTAGCCCCACCCTCTTGGAGCAATTCTGCGGGTCTTGGTAGTGATTGCCTGAACAAGACCAGTCTTCCTCTATAGTGTTTTTGAATCTCTTAACTTTCATAGCCTCAGTTGCAGCTTCAGGTTTGTTTAGTATTTTCCCCTCAAAATGGATTATTCCGCAGTGAAAACAGACTTTTCCTGATCCATATCGTGTTTGTGAAGATATTAAACTGACAAAAAGCCTGACCTCTGTGGATTCCTATTCTCTTTCAGAAGGGATAATCACAGACACTTTAATACGCTTTTTTTGCAAGAGGGTCAATCCAGTTGCATTGATTGATCAGATAGATCCATGGACTAGAGCGCAGACTGTTTAGTTCTTGGCTGGTTCTTGGTAAGAAATAAATCAAAACTCTTTAAGATTTCTGCAGAAGTTTTCCATTTGTAAAATCTGAGTAAGAATTTGTAGGTCAGAGACTTTCCTTTAGGACAGAGGATTGACTTCCTTCATAAGTGGCAAACAGGTGTATGTAGAAAAAAGGTTACATATTTTACATGATAGTCTGAGTCAGGCTCAGGTGTAGGAGTAGCTAAGTTGTGTGAAATATGGATTTCTAAAATTCTTGCTGCTCTTTACTTTTGGATATTTAAAGTCTGAGCATCTTCTCCCTTGAGGATCCAAGTGCTAGCTATATAGGCTTTAAGAGAAAATAGAGTGCTCTTCCATTGGTTCCCATCCAAACCTAAAGAGATTATTTTAGAATATCACACAATGTTAAACCAAGTCTCTGCCCTCAACCTCGTGGGGCTTAAAAGCCTTCACATGTGCTTAAACCTCCCTTTTTAGTAGTCATCTTCTTGGCCAGAAGAGCTTCATCAGAAGATTTCTTCCTTTGGGCACTTCTATCTTTTTCTTCATCTAGACAAGGAAGTGCTTAATCCTGTTCATTGCGTAGTTTTTTCATCTTCTCACATGGGTTAAGGTATCTTCCCCTTTATTCTGTCCATACTTTTGAAATGAAAAAGAGAAAATGCCTTTACACTTTAAAGATCTCTTTAATGTGTTTATATCTGAAAAGGATTCTGGAATGTTTACAATCAGAAAACCTCTTTGTTCTGTTGAGGGCCATATGAAAGGTGCAGAAGCTGAAGTCTCTGCCTTCTGTCAAGGTTCGTTCCATAACAGTGTCAGACAGGTACCTCGACATCCTTCTCTGTGCTGATATCTTGATGTGGCAGCGTTTGCATGTAGTATGGTCTGTTCTCCTGTCTCCCACTTGAGATATCCACTCTCTCTCATCTCTCATTTGGTGGGGGCTGTTTCATTTGAAGTGTCCACTGTCCAGGCTAGCAATAAGGGATGTGGGAGAATAATATATTTCACTAACTTAATTTTTCCATCTTCTCTACTGGCTGAGACATCGCACTGTTTGGAGTTGGGACTATTTCTGGTTGATTTGATTAATTTTTTGTTGTAGCTTTTTTTTATTTAGTAACATTATCATTGCTTGGGATGTCTGTTTGACCAACATCAGACAACTTGGACAAGACCTTTGATTTCTCCTGTCTGTTGGTAGGAAGATATCTGTTCCAGCCTGGACAGAGGGTATAAGTTTGAAACAATTCGGTAATAAGAGTATGCTCTAATCATATACTGTTTATTTCCATGCCAGCAATTTCACATACCCCAAATTCAGTAGTCCTGCATCCAATGGATTATATTCTGGAGTGGGAGGTGGAGGCGGTGGCAAAATGAGGAGGGAAAGAGGAGTACACTATGTATCTCAACCAGGACAAGAAAAACAAGTAAGAGAATACGCTTCCATTAAATTGCTGTATCACATTCGGATTTTTCAAAGCATGGATGCAGTGAAACTGAAATATTTGGCTCCTAAGAGACTACACACAAAATTAATGGTTAGAAACTAGTCATGTTTGTTCAGTGCCTACCACAATGAGGCCCTAGTCTGTGATCGGACTTCGATAATACAAATAATGAATAGTAATACATTCTGTTCAATAAATAGGCCCAAGTCTTCAAAGCAGTCCCTGATTTTGAATGACCCAGTTTTGGATGCTCAACTTGACACCTGGGCCCTGATTTTTCAGTAGTGCTTACCCACTTTCATCTTCAGTTGAAGTCATTGGGGGGCTGCAAATGCTCATCACTTCTGAAAATCAGGCCCTAGATTTTCAGAAGTTGGGTACCCAAAATAAGAGGTTGCATTTGGAAACTTTGGACGTACTACTTCAGGGATTCTTCCAGTTGTATTGTAGGGTTTCTCACTAACAACTGATTGTCTATCCAAGAGACACTGAATAAATGTCAGGGTAATATGTACAGTTTATTTTAAAGGACTGAAATATGAAAGCATTAAGCAAATGAAGTGTTGCTTAAATTTGTAATTATATCCTATATGACTCAACAACAAATTTGAAATGGAGTAAAGCTGAAGGGAACACTATATATGTAGTCAACACTATTAAAAGCATTTGAGATTTGTGAGTGACATTGACTAATGATTACCAGGGGCACAAATCTGACGTCCCCTCGTTATTTTTTTCATTAAAAAATCAATTTAATAAAAAACATGAATGATACTATATGTCCACAGGATTATTTTTGTGTTTGGTGTCTAAAATATGTGCAATTCAAAGCATGCAATGTTATACTTTAACTCATTAGACCAATCTTTTGACTGTGGAAAAAGTGGACAAGGAAAAGTTGTTTAAATACTCCCATAATACAAGAACCAGGGGTCACCAAATGAAACTGATAGGTAGCAGGTTCAAAACAAATAAAAGGAAGTTCTTCTTCACACAACGCACAGTCAGCTTGTGGAACTCCTTACCTGAGGAGGTTGTGAAGGCTGGGACTATAACAATATTTAAAAGGGAACTGGATAAGTTCATGGTGGCTAAGTCCATAAATGGCTATTAGCCAGAAAGGGGTTAAGAATGGTGTCCCTAGCCACTGTTTATCAGAGGATGGAGACGGATGGCAGGAGAGTGATCACTTGATCATTGCCTGTTAGGTTCACTCCCTCTGGGGCACCTGGGCACTGGCCACTGTCGGTAGACAGATACTGGGCTAGATGGACCTCTGGTCTGACCCAGTACGGCCTTTCTTATGTTCTTATGAACTGATGTAGGGAGAAAACCTAGATGGATACTGGAAATCTTGAAGGGTATTTCTGTAGCACAAATAAGAGAACTTGCTGTAAAGATTTCAGAGGCCTTATTTCTATTTAATATGATGAAGTGAACAAATATAGAAGTTGGGATACCAAATTCCCATGGGTATAGACACAAAAAAGTTAGATTTTAATTTGTTCACACTTAATTGTTTCTGCACATGTCCAAGTGCAACTAATGAGTTGTCATTAAACTAATTAAATCTTTATAATACCTGGTCAATCTCAGCTACTAAATATTTTAAAGGAAAAGAAATTTCGTTAGGCTTCAGTGACTTCTTCCGTAAGTGTCTTGCACGTTACCTTAAACTACATGATTTACTATGAAGCCAGACAGGATACTAGACCAGATTGATCACTGGCTTGGTCTAGTGTGACAACTTCTTTTTGTTCCTGAAATGGATCTTATGCCCTTTTGTGTCTCTGTGATGTATAAAGAAGGCTGGAAAGATGTGATGATTTTTTTTTTTTAAATAAAAGATGTGGAAGGATTTTTTTTAATTGCTCTTTTGCCTCAGAAATATTAGAAAAATCAAGATTGGTTTTCTGTATTTTTGCTAAAGGATTTCTTGCATATCTCATCCTACATCTTAATTAAGGAATGGCAGGATCAATTAGCAATGTTATCCCTTCTGTAGAATTTTAGTTATTAAAGTTAAATGACGTTAACAAAAACAGTTTTTAACTAGAAAGGAACAAGTTAAACTATCTTTCACTCTGTGTTATTTTTGTGGTGCACATAAAAACTTGTAGACAGTCTTCCAGTTCTGCCTGCTGTACAGGTCACGCTCAGAGTCATGGTGTACGGTACACCTATGGAAAGTGCCTGTTAAAGGTTAAAATATGTTCTAGTAGACCAGAATGGGAATTGGATATATTTGTTTCATTATATTTTATATTTGACTTTGCTGCTTTTAATTTTGAATAGATCGGGAGGTGGGGTAGTAGTTTCTAATGTAGACTAGAAAAATAAATAAATAAATGTACAATTTTAGGAGGTGGAGGTACCAGTCCTACCCAAAATACCCTTACCAATAAATACTACATCACTGCCTAACTTCAGCTTTGGCTCCCTTGCCAGTACTACTGTCTCCTCATCGCCAATCACTGATACACAACCAGCGATTAACAAGGTAATTTTTTACATTGTTTGTATGTACTTAATAGTTTACAGGATTAGAATTGATTTGTCTTCTTTGCCCTATTGCATATCACATACATTCATAGTGGTATCAAAGGGTAGACTATGTAGTATTAACTTGTATCAACAGAATAAATGAGGGCTATTACATTTTGAAGTGTAATGAGATTGCAGAGAGTTTTTGATTTAGTTTCACAAAATCATAGAATCATAGGGATGGCAGGGACCTCACGAGGTCATTTAGTCCAACCCCCTGCTAAAAAGCAGGACCACTTCCCCTAAATTATCCGAGCCAGGGTTTTGTCTAATCGAGCCTTAAAAATCTCCAAAGATGAAGATTCTACCACCTCCCTAGATAGCCCATTCCAATGCTTCACCAAAGCTGTCAATGGTTTAATTATTGGATGGATGAATTGTCAGATAATAGAGTGGTATAACTTCTGGAAGTGCTCTGGAAAGCCTGTTATGGTTACAATATGCCAAGATTTAACAATTTAGAGGTACCACAAATGGCAGTGGAAGCACCAGCAGGAAGGAAGTGTCATCACAACACGATATATCTATATCTATATATATAGATATAGATATACTGTTTGTTTTTATTGCACGCGCGCGCGCACACACGCAATAAAAATAAACACGAAAGACTGTTTAGAGACATTTTAATGTTTGTGTACCGGTTTGGGGGTGTTTTTGTTTAGTTTGTTTGTACCAGATCCCCATTTATTATGGAGATTCCAATTGACAGCTCCCTGGTTAATGTTGAATTGAGATTGCAGTTTTTTCAGTGCCATGACTGCATTTTTGTACCTTTACATATTTAAATGTATTTTCAGTGTAATCTCAACTCTGAATTTTCTTGATTTATAATATATGGTTTTGGAATAATTAAAACATGACTCTTAATATATTTTTACCCCAAGCTACCGATATGTACTCTCAACTTTAATTTCATTTCATCATTGTTCTTGTCTGGGAATTATAAATTTCAAAACTAGCCTTCCCAAATTGAGTGCGGAGCTCCTTACATTTTATACAGCCTTAAATAGTTAGTTTTTTCTTCCAATGTATATTCTGTTTAGATACAATCTTAATTTTTTTGAAAATTTAGGTGCAACCAGAAAGGAATGCTAGCAGTCCTGTGTTCAGATTTTCATCTCCAATTGTAAAATCTACTGAGGCAGAAGTGCTACCTCCATTGTCTGTAAGTAATGCATGTACAAACTAAATTTTTCCTGAAGCTTTTGCTATGGGCATAGCAAAAAACTTCAAAATAGTAAAGTGAAGTCAGTGGCGAACAAATTTAAAAAAGAGCACGTGTTTCAATGTTCAGTTAGATGCCAAGTAAATTGTATGCCAGAGAACTGAGTTCTAAATTTGTATTTGTATGCTAGACTGGATTAAGGTTTTTTCCTTTTGGCATTGAAAAGATCTTTTTTTTTCCTCATCAGATTGGGTTTACATTTAGTGTTCCTGTTGTGAAATCAACGGAGCCTTCTGGATCCAGTGAGACTCCCCTGCCACCTCTGATTAGCACAGGTAACAAAAAATTCAGCGTTTCAGTCCTAAAGCACTGTATTTTCTCTAGTAGTAGATGTGGGGGATCGGTAAATCCCAGCTGACCTGTCTTGCCCACCTGAGGCCATGCAGATGGTGCATTATCCTTTCCAACAGATATTAGAACTCGTATGTCATCAGAAGGAGTTTCTGAAACATCCCCTCCCCTCCTCCACCTTTCCTATAGGCTGCTGTTTTATCCTTATAATTTTATCCTGCTATTTTATCGTTTTTGTGTTTCAATCACAGTTTTTAAGTAATGGTCATTATCATGTCTGGTTTATCTTGAGGCTTGAAATTTTATTGCATGAGACTTGTTCCTTCTGAAAGCAATAACAGTTCTCCTTCGAGTGATTGCTCACGTCGACTCCAATTAGGTGTGCACGCGCATCGTGCACAGCTGCCGGAAAGGATTTCCCTAGCATCCCCAGAGGGTCGGCTACAGAGCCCCCTGGAGTCGCGCCTGCATAGCGCGCCTTATAAGGGCTCGCCGACCCTTCCCCCGTCAGTTCCTTCTTACCGCAGTGACGGCTAGTCGGATCGTGGGTCTCTCGTGGTAGAGATCCGTCCTAGCATTCCTCTATACTCCTTACTTTACGAAGTTAGCTAGTTTTTTTCTTCTTTCCTTTATTTCCAAGTTTTTAATTACTAGTAGCAGTTGTTGAGCCCGGGGGCCGGGGCATGCCTCGAGCCCCAGGCTTCAAACAGTGTGTGGAGTGCAACAAACCTATGCCCAAGAGCGACCCGCACTCCACATGTCTAAAGTGTCTGGGAGAAAAGCACTTGGGGGAAAAGCGCAAGATCTGTAGATCGTTCCGGCCCAGAACACAAAAGGACCGATCCCAGAGGCTAAAGGTACTCCTCATGGAGGCGGCACTTAGACCCTCCCCCAAGGCTCCGGCGCCGACTACGATCTCGACGCCGTCAAAAAGTTCCCCGGCACCGGGACCTTCGAGCCAGGGCAAGGACAATCGGCACCGTGTATCGTCGGTACCGAAACCGGCCCCCCGGCACCGGTCGTCTTCACCGGTACCGCGGAAGAAACACCGTGCCGACAGAGGCCGGTCACCGACCCTTAAGGACGGTGCGAGGGGTAAGGACACCGTGCGACCCGTGTCGGGCCACGTCGCTGCCACCCCGAGAACGCCCAGATCGTCGCCTCCACCCCGGGACATCGGGAGATCGAGTCCGGCTCCGGTGATCTCCGGTCAGGAGTTAGTGGAGGACGTGGAGATTACAAGGTCTCCCTCCACACCTGAGACATTCGAGGCCGCCAGGGAGCTCATAGAGAGTACGGTACCGCGTAGAGGTGATCCCGACTCCGCGACCGTCACTCCGGCGCCGGGTAAACCCCGTCAGTCAAGGGGCAAGCCCACGCCGCTACCGGCCCCTCATTCTCCACGGCACCGCTCCCCGACGTCGAGACCCACGGCACCACCATGGTCTCCCAGGAGCGTGTCGCCATCGGAGTCCGAGGAGGGATCGATCGCGTCCCAACGGAGCCGCTCCCGCTCCTCTTCACGGCACCGCAGAGAGGCGTTCCCGGCACCGTGGGGTCCGGCATGGCAGAACCCCAACAGTTGGCCCTTCTGGACGCCATGGGCATACCACCAGTCCAAGGGGGCACATTCGTCCCGCTCCCTCTCTACGGCACCGACCTTTTCCAGACCTCGTAGTCGGTCCGAAACAGTCTCCCGCCCGGACTCGGTACCGGAAGGGGACCGGCACCGTCCAACTAGCACGGCACTGCGTGGGGCCGGCACCGTGCTTCCTCCCGAGGATACCGGCTCCGCAGCCGAAGCCTCGAGGCCGCAGGATATCCTTGAAGAGGAGGACTGCTCTCTTATCAAGGGTTCCTCGTCTTCATCGCCAGATGAGGCAGTAGCGGGCTCTGCACCAGCCCCACCATCGGAGGATGGGAGGGCGCACCAGGACCTCCTTAGAAGGGTAGCCCTCAACTTGGGCATTCAAGCCCAGGAGGTCATTGAGGACATGGAGGACCCCATGACAGACATTTTGACCTCTTCAGTTCCCTCAAGGGTGGCTCTGCCCCTAATAAAGACTATTGATAGAACCATGAGGTCCATCTGGCAGACCCCCTCTTCGGTGTTACCCACCCCGAAGAGGGTAGAGAGAAAATACTTTGTACCACCCAAAGGGTATGAGTACCTATACACCCACCCCACTCCTGGGTCACTAGTCGTGGCGGCTGCCAACGACAAGGAAAGGCAGGGGGCACAGGCACCAACGCCCAAGGCCAAGGATGCTAAGAGGCTGGACATTTATGGCAGAAAGGTGTACTGTACGGGAGGTTTACAACTCCGGGTGGCAAACCAGCAGGCCATCCTGAGTAGGTACACTTTTAACTCTTGGTCCTCGGTCGAAAAGTACGCCACCACACTGCCGCCGGACTCCAAGAAGGAATTTACGGCGCTGACAAACGAGGGTAAAGAGGTGGCTAAAGCCTCCCTCCAGTCGGCCCTGGACGCAGCAGACGCAGCTGCACGAGTGATGGCTTCGGGGATCTCAATGCGTCGCAGCTCGTGGCTACAAGCCTCGGGGCTCCCATATGAGATCCAGCAGACTGTCCAAGACCTCCCTTTCGAGGGCCAATCGCTCTTTTCTGAGCAGACAGATTCCAAGCTCCATAGCCTCAAGGATTCGAGGGCGATGTTGAAATCCTTGGGGATGCATACACCCTCTACGCAAAGGCGTCACTTCAAGCCCCAGCCCCCACCACGCCCCTACCAACAACAACAAAGGCAAGACTTGAGCCGTAGGAGGGGCAGAAGCAACACTGGGGGCCATAACAGAAAGAGGTCTTACCCGCCATCGGGGAAGCACGATGGCCCCCCGGGCAAATCCCAGGGCCCAAAGCAGGGCTTTTGAAGGGCCGCCCGAGGATGGAGTACCAGAACTCACGGATCCAACCCCGCTATTCAGAGACCGCTTGTCCCATTTCTACCAAGCATGGGCCTGTATTACAACGGACAAATGGGTCCTTCGCACGGTAGGGGTGGGATATTCTATCCAATTCCACTCTATCCCCTACCCCCGCCCCCCCAGATTCCCGTCCCTCTTCAGGGACCCCTCTCACGAACATCATCTCCGCAGGGAGGCCAAGCAGCTCCTAGACCTAGGAGCGGTCGAAGAGGTCCCAACAGCGCTGCAGGGAAAGGGCTTTTATTCAAAGTACTTTCTGATCCCGAAAGCAAAAGGAGGCCTCAGGCCGATCCTGGACCTCAGGGCTCTGAACAGATTTATAAAACGGATCAAATTCCGCATGGTCTCCCTAACCTCAATCACCTCGTCTCTGGATCCAGGGGACTGGTACGCCACCCTCGACCTCAGGGATGCGTACTTCCACATTTCAATCATCCCGAGGCACCGGAAGTTCCTAAGATTTGTGGTAGGAAACGATCACTTCCAATTTACAGCACTCCCCTTCGGCCTGTCCACGGCACCCAGGGTTTTCACGAAATGTATGGCGGTGGTGGCGGCCTTCCTCAGGAAGAGGAGAGTGCATGTGTTCCCATACCTGGACGATTGGCTGGTGAAGGGGAAGTCCAGCGCACAGGTAAAGGAACACATAGACCTTATCAGACATACCTTCGACACGCTCGGTCTGTTAATAAACTTAAAAAAGTCCACTCTGGTGCCAACACAGAAAATAGAATTTATTGGGGCAGTAGTGAATTCCACCGCTTGCACGATATCCCTCCCACAGGCACGCTTCCTCAACATTGGTGCTCTAATAGAGGACCTGTCCTGCCATCCTATGACCACGGCCAGGACATGCCTAAGACTGTTGGGCCATTTTGCAGCGTGCACCTATGTCGTCCCCCATGCCAGACTACACATGAGACCCATGCAGCTTTGGCTAGCCTCAGTGTATCAACCATCCAGGGATCGGCTGGACAAGGTGGTAACCATTCCTCCTCACATTCTGACGTCCTTACAGTGGTGGACAGACAGAGACGTGGTACTCTCAGGAGTCCCCTTCCAGAAACCGCAACCAACCTTGACTCTTGTGACGGACGCATCAGACTTGGGTTGGGGGGCCCACTTAGGCCACCTGAAAACTCAGGGCCTATGGACACAATGGGACCTATCCAGTCACATCAACGTCAGGGAGCTGCGGGCAGTGCTCCTGGCTTGTCGGGCTTTCGAACACCACTTACAGAGCCAATGTATGGCGGTGAAGTCGGACATCATAGCGACTGTCTTCTATATCAACAGGCAAGGAGGGGCCCGCTCCTCCCCCCTATGCAGAGAAGCCCTAGATCTCTGGCGATTTTGTATTCCCCGGAGAATCCACCTGGAAGCGTCCTATCTTCCAGGAGTCCAGAACTCTCTGGCGGACTCCTTGAGCCGGGCTATTCGGGTACACGAATGGTCGCTGCACACGGAGGTGCTCCACTCCATCTTCCAGTCCTGGGGGACTCCCCATCTAGACCTTTTTGCCACACGGGACAATGCCAAGTGCAGGAAATTCTGCTCCTTCCGAGGGCTGAGCACAGGGTCGCTGGCGGATGCCTTCCAAATCCCATGGAAGAGCGGTCTACTCTATGCGTTTCCACCATTTCCACTAATCCACTTGGTTCTGTCAAAAATAAAAAAGGACAAGTCATCAGTAATAATGATCGCCCCGGCCTGGCCTCGCCAACACTGGTTCCCCACCCTCCTAGACCTCCTGGTGTCAACACCCATCAACCTCCCACTGTTGCCGGACTTACTCACCCAGCAGGGGGGCGTGGTTCGCCACCCGGACCTTCAATCTCTCCACCTCATGGCGTGGAAGCTTCATGGCTAAGCCAGAAGGAAATGCAATGCTCGAGCCTAGTCCGAGAAATCCTGCTGGAGAGCAGGAAGCCCTCCACCAGGGCAACTTACCTATCAAAATGGAAACGTTTCACCATCTGGTGCGAGGGACGTTCGCTGTCCCCGAGGGAGGCCAGCCTTCCGGTCATACTCGATTACCTCCTCCACCTTAAACATGAAGGCCTATCCATATCCTCGCTGAAAGTTCACTTAGCAGCCATCTCGGCCCTACACCCACCGATAGAGGGCAGCTCGGTCTTTTCCAACACTATCGTGGGCCGCTTCCTAAAAGGCATAGCAAAAAAGTTTCCTGACGTAACGGAACCAGTTCAGCAATGGGACCTGAACCTAGTCCTTAGAGCGCTCACTAAAACCCCCTTCGAACCCTTAGCGACATGTTCAGAACTCTACCTCTCGTGGAAGGTCGCATTCCTCGTGGCAATCACCTCTGCCAGGAGAGTCTCCGAGCTTCGAGCCCTCACGTCGGAGCCGCTGTATACGGTATTTTTCAAGGATAAGGTCCGACTCCGACCACATCCGGCCTTCCTACCCAAGGTAGTCTCGGCCGTCCACACGAGCCAAGACATCTTCCTGCCGGTGTTCTATCCAAGACCTCACACCTCAGACCGGGAGCGAACCCTACACTTACTAGACGTACGAAGGGCCCTCGCCTTCTATATTGAAAGGACAAAGGCCTTTAGAAAGTCCCCTCAACTGTTTGTGGCCGTAGCCGACAGGATGAAGGGACGCCCGGTTTCCGCACAGACAATCTCGTCGTGGATTACATCATGCATAAAGACATGCTACGGGCTAGCCAACAAGCCAGCCCCAAAGATCACGGCCCATTTGACAAGAGCCCAGGCCACGTCGACAGCCTTTGCAGCCTGTGTTCCGATCCAGGAAATATGCAGAGCGGCAACCTGGTCCTCAATCCACACGTTCGCAGCCCATTATGTGATCGCCCAACAAGCAACAGAGGACGCAGCGGTCGGCAGGGCAGTGCTGAAGTCCCTAAGAGATTAACCTCCGACCCCTCCTCCGGTAAGTGCTTGGGAATCACCTAATTGGAGTCGACGTGAGCAATCACTCGAAGGAGAAAAGACGGTTACTAACCTTTTTCTGTAACTGTCGTTCTTCGAGATGTGTTGCTCACGTCCACTCCAAACCCGCCCACCTGCCCCTCTGTCGGATCCTTGGCAAGAAGGAACTGACGGGGGAAGGGTCGGCGAGCCCTTATAAGGCGCGCTATGCAGGCGCGACTCCAGGGGGCTCTGTAGCCGACCCTCTGGGGATGCTAGGGAAATCCTTTCTGGCAGCCGTGCACGATGCGCGCGCACACCTAATTGGAGTGGACGTGAGCAACACATCTCGAAGAACGACAGTTACAGAAAAAGGTTAGTAACCGTCTTTTCTTGCCACAAACCTAAATATTGCTTCTCTGTTGCAAAAGATGTTTTTTTATTTACATAGCCAGGATTTCTTCTGGCATAGTGTGTTATATGAAAATGCCACTGAAGCATCCCCATGCCATCATTTAAAGTATATTTTAATTTATGTATAAGATTTGGGGACACTGTACATTTAAATAACACCACTGCTGGAATAATTTATATGTTGTTGTTACAAGTAGAACCTAAGATTAGTACAGTATAAGGTTAGAGATAAAATTTTCTTTTAATTTAACTTTCTGCATTTGATAACATTTTCTTTTATATTCAGTTTCCCCTATTTGTGTGTTTCTTTCACACAGCAAAAGGTTTGGGGAGGAAAGCATTTTAAAAGATAGAAAAATATGATATTTACAAACACTGGAAAAAGGACTGGGGGGTTGAAAACTATATTTGACTAATTTTTTTTTAATGGACTACTTCAGGTTAATGTCATGGATTTGAAGTATCATTTTAAACAAACATCTTACAAACTAAGAAATTTCAAAACACTTCCTGTGCAGTAACTACTGCTTAAGAAAGTCCTATTATTGACTTAATTCCCTTCAATTCCGAAACTTAAGAGATGTATTCCATTCCAACTGGGGTAACTTACAAGATTTTTTTAGGAACTCTTTCTAAATATCATTTATTAATACTGAATATTTTTGCCACCTCAGTTCAGGTTGTCTCACCATTTTAATGATGAAATCCTATCTTTGGACTTTTACTATACCAATTGTCTGACTAGAACTTTGGCACATACACCCCAGAACAATACAAAAACCAACCAAAGTGAGAAAAATTGATCCGAGATTTAAAAAGTTACTGGACTAAAAGACGTAGTTTAAGATGCACTTTGTGTCAGATTAATTATAGATATGCTGTATTGATAGTCCAAAAGACTGCAGTCCTCTTATCTATGAACAGGTACAATAGTAGATTCTGAAAAATTTATTCGGAAGTGGCAAAACAGTTTTTATGGATCAACAATTTTGACCAGAACAAAATGCTTTCACATTCCCAAATTGAAATATTTTGTTTCAGTTCAGTTGAATGGTAAGTTGCATCTCCTTGCGGTGCTGCGTTGTCTCATTGGATTTGTAGTTTGGGTGCTTTGTGCCCTCATTTTCCTTTATGGACAGAGCTCTGTAGCCTGCTTACATCTCCCATGATATGTGTGTCATGTGACTCACATCATATGACTCATCAACATTATTGGAGAGGGAGGCAAGGTGGCAGGATACGAAGATACCATTTAACCAAGTGTTTCAGTTCAATTCAATTAATTGAATACTTTGATTTTGGTATGAACAGACCCAAAGTGAAATATTTTCCTGATGGGGGAAAATAAAAAAATAGAGCAAAATAAAATTTTAAAGAAATGGCATCAACTGGTTCTGCATCCAACCTTTCTTTGTAGGAGTCAGCATTCATTTATTACACTTCTCTATTGATTTGAAATTGGGAGGCTGTATAAATGTTTCTTGAAATTAGAAAGTAACCTTGTAACAATACATAAAAAGTTGATTGGACTTCTGTAGTTCTTGTAATGATACCTACATATATGTTTCTACCTTGTGTGAACATAAAATTTTAAAAATCAAATGTTGGAAAATAAGACTTTTGAAGAAAGTTTGTATTTTTGGGAGAGATGGAAGAAGAAAATAACCTTTGGTATTTAGTTTGAGCATGTTTCTCTATGAAAGTAGTAAGCTTGTTGTGGTGTTTTGGTTTTTTAAGGTACCACTGCTGTAAATAGCACCAGCAATAAGAAGAAGGAAGAAGAATATGATGGCGCCTTCAAGCCTGCAAAAGTCTTGAAAGAAGGGAGTGTATTGGATATTCTAAAAAGCCCTGGTGAGATAATGGGTTCCATTTTAAAAGATCCTTCAGTAAAACATGGACTAATATGTAGCATTGCAGTTACAGAGAAACTTTAATTGAATCGTTAATTTAAGATTAAGTTTAACTGACAAATTGAAAACCTGGTTATGTTCAGTGTTGAAATACCGAATGGCATTCTGCTGTGATCCAGGACTGTAAATATGGAGAAAAACATTTGCGGCGGGGGGGAGGTTTAAGCATAAGAGCAATTTTAGTGGCTTTTCCACTTCCGTTGTGTGTGGTTTTCTGTAGTACTGGAACCCTCCTGCATTCCCAGGACCCATATACATATTTCCTCTTGTGTGGTAAGATGAATGAGGGCAAAAAGAGCTCCTCAAAGGAGCCAATGTAACTGTATGGAATAAAAAACGGTTACTAACATTCCGGTGCTGCTGTTCTTTATGAAGTGTTGCTCAGTGTAGGTGTTTGCTCTGAGCACCGGTGCTGGAAAGGTTTTTCCTTCTGTGGTGGCTGTTGGGACAGTGACTCTGGGGCACCAGGGCCAACCCAGTGGTTACCATTGTGGTAAAACCTTTCCTCCAGCAGTGCTCCGGGCAAGCACGCACCTACATTGGAATGGACGTGAGCAAGCACTCAAAGAACCACGGTTTGATTTGAACTTAATAGCACTATGTAAACAGGAAAGCCCTTGGATGTAGGGGAGTGCAATATGAAAGAGCATTTATAAATAAAATTATATTTCAGCTTAAGGAAAGCTTATGAAAGAAATGGGATAAAATTATTCTTTTTAAAGATAGTGCTCTGAACAAATCATGTTACTTAGTGACCTGAATTTTAAGAAAACAGTGGGGTTAAGGAGAGAGAGACCCTAATCTCAAGCTTGTACTGTCATACAGTATAATAGTTCAAAAAAAAAGGGGGGGTGTGTGTGTTAAAATAAGACATTTATATTCTGTCACTTGATGTAGAATAAAGAATTGGCTTGTGTTGGTAGATTTTTTTTTTTAAGAGGAAAATATAGACTACTGTTATCACTGTGCTGCTATGATTGTTTTGACCATTGCGCTTTTACATCTCAAAAACCTTCAGCATTAGTTTGGAAGATAGCATGTGGATAATAGCACAAAGTACCAATTGCTGGATACCTGCTAATGTAAAATGAGTCAGTCCTGGCAGCACTCAGAAATTCTATCTGATTGGAATTAACTTCTTAAAATTCAGTTCAACTGGATCAGATCCACTTGAGGAGAAAATGATTGTTGTAAACTTCCCATATTGTTTGTTTACATCCTCCTCTTGCCAGTGATGTTTTTTATTTAAATGAAGATTACTGGGTTTACTTGAGTTACACGATAGTCTTTGTAACAATGAAACAAATTGTGATTCTGTCCGTTTGCACAAAATATAACCGGAATTGCCCATTGAAAAATACTTTGTTGGCAGTGTATGTAATTGGAATCAGTGGCACTATTATAGATTTAATTTTTATCTGTTTTTCCTAAAGCAATTTAGTTATTTGTAAGTGAAGCACTTTTTAAACACTTGAGATCTGATTTCCTATTTATATTTTTCTAGACTTTACTTCTCTGAAGACGCACTCCCTTGCACCCCCCCCCCCTGTTTCAACAAGCACAGAAGTTTATACACGGCCTGCCATAAGTAGTTTTTCTGCAGGCTCACCGGGATTTAGAGAGACCTCTAAACAAGCTTCATCATATTGGCACTGTGAGACATGTCTCTTACAAAACAAAGGCACAGACAGCAAATGTGTAACCTGTCAAGCCGCTAAAGTGCCACGAGCGGATCCTGGTAAACAGACAGGAACGTTAACTCTAAGCAGCAATGTTCAATCGTCCGCACCTGCGACAGGAATGCTGGGCTTTGGAGACAAATTTAAAAGAGCAGCAGGAACATGGGATTGTGATACATGTCTAGTCCACAATATACCTGAAGCTACAAAATGTGTGGCCTGTGACACACCAAAGCCTGGAACAGGAGTAAAGCCTGCTTTGACATTGCCAGTCGTCACAGAAAATCCAGTAACAGTGACTTCCTCTCCTAGCTGCATTGAAACTACAGTCACTTTGGGGTTTGGAGACAAATTAAAAAAGCCGAAGGGTTCTTGGGACTGTACAGTGTGCATTGTATCAAATAAGGCAGAAGACAGCAAATGTGTAGCTTGTCAGTGTGAGAGACCAGGTAAGATTTTTTTTTTTTTTTTCTTAATTTTATTTTAAAACTCATAGCACTTGCAAATTCACTTAAATATTTTTTTTAAAAACCCGTGGATATTTTACTCAAAGCTTAAAGCACAGAACACGGAATACTCGGGTTTTAAAATAGAGGATTAAGAGTAATGTATAAGCACTTTAACACATCTCTCTCTTATGACTTGTATGAGTAAATATGAGTTTGCTTTCTGATTACCATTTCTTCCAAATTTCTGTTGTGGGCCACTGCTTTAGAACTAACATCTGCTTCTCCTCGTCCCCATGAATGAGGTAGCTCTTCCCTAAGCTGTAGCCCATCTTCCAGCACAAATATATAACATAATTAAACTCCTTTTGCAAGACAAAGCTAAAATTATTTCCTTCATTGGTGACCCATCCTATTGCTTTTGTAGTACTGCATGATAGAGAGGAGCAAGACCACTTTATCTTGAATTGTGATTCTAAGAAGTCTTAAAAAAAACCAAAACAACAACAAAAACCCCCCCGAAGCCTGAGGGGAGGTGGGATTGCTTTCCACAAATGTATTACGTAGATAAAACGCCAGGAGGAGGAGGAGGAATTATTAAATGGCCAGTGTTGGTATAAGAACAGATGGATATAAACTAGCCATCGACAAGTTTGTGCTTGAAATTAGGCAGAATTTCTAACGATCTTAGGAATGAAGCTCTTTAATAGCTTTCCAGGGGAAGTAGTGGGAGTGTACTTGTTTCAAGACGGAGCTTGATAAGTTTATGGTGGGGGGGGGGTGGTATGATGGGATTTCTTACAATGGATATGGCCCTTCTGCAAATGCTAGTAGCAGGTTTCAAGTGCATAAATGGAACACTAGATGAGTAGGTCTTGGAGTTACCGCAGAGAATTTTTTCCTCTGTGTCTGGTGGGTCTTGCCCACCTCCTCTGGATCTAACTGATCACCATATTTGGGGTCAGGAAGGAACTTCTCCACAAGACAGGTTAGCAGAGACCATGGGGGTTTTCACGTTCCTCTGCATTGTGAGGCACAGGTCACTTGCTGGTGTGAACAAAAATAAATGGTGGATTCTTCATAACTTGAAGTCTTTTAATCATGAGTTGAGAACTACATTAACTCAGCCAGAGGTTGTGGGCCTATCAAGGAGTGAGTGGGTGAAGTTCTGTGGCCCGTGTCGTCAGGTCTGATAAACTGATCATGATGGTACTTTCTGGCCTCTGCATCTGTGAGAAGGTACCTACACATACTTTCATTTTTATGACACTTGAAGATAACCATCCTTGTTTGCAGAAGCCTTAGGCTCATTTATAAATATGTTTCGGCCCTGACTGCATCTCATTTTGGTTTGTGCATTGTGCTGTACTTTTTTGAATAAAAATAGATGCGTTACAGGGCCATAACATATTTACATATATAAAGTTTTGGGTTTTTTTAATTCATAATTTTATGCACCTGACTGCTACTTTTAGTAAAGCTGGGCCAGAGCAGAATGGAGACAGATGGCCTTATCCCAAAGAAAGCTTTAGTGCATCTTTAGGCATCTAACTAGGAGTTACCTCCAAGTTGGGGAACCTTTTGCAGGAAAAAGCATCTAGAGAGGGAGAAGCTAGCCGGTCCACCCTCCTGGCCTAAAACATGGCCACCAGAAAGGTCACTCTTACAGGGAGCTAGAAAAAGGGATTCACGCTGCAGGTTTGGAATCCTTAAACCACTAAGTCAAGACCCCCCAAAAAGTATTGAACAAGACTTAGTTTGTAGATTTTCCATGAGCTGTAAAAATCTGGATTCTAAGTTGGTGGGAAATGATGGGAAGCTCTTCCAAAAGGACCCTTGGTGGACCTAAGGAGGAGTAGTTCTAGTAAAGCCTTCCTGAAAAATGCAGACATCTGTAAAATGAGCTAGGACCTACCTCTTCAACCACTCCACACAGCCAGAGTGGAATTTCTTCCAGATATTAAGTTCCAGAGGTCACTGTTTTCCTAGACTTTCAGTATCATAGAGAACATAGTTGAAACCTTATCGCTTCATGCACTTGCTCTTGTGTGTTGGGTCTTTAGATGTGGCTTATCTGAGGCCTTGCGCTGTTGTTGACAAGCATTTTTAGAAATGACAAAAGATTCCTGCATGATCTCCATGATGCAGAGAACTGCTTGGCTTCTAGGGCCATCAGGGATGAGAATTAGAGGAGAGAGAGGGCAAAAAATATCTGATCTTTCTATAAGATAAAGTGAGATGAGGTTAAATACCTTGAAGTTAAGGAGAAGAGTATAAGCTAGCTAAATAGTTCTTGAATCTGGCTGGTTCAAAGACCAAATTCAACAGGATAAATTTGCTGGAGGTTCAGGGGGAACCCTTGATATATCTGCTGGTTTCACATTTGTGCTTCAGTTTGTTATGGAAGTCAGACTGCCTGCTCAGATGACACTTTCTTTTGGGGATAAAGGTGGGTCTAGGTTGCAGGGCAGGCAGAAGGAACCAGCACAAATGAGAGCATGCCAGCACTGCAAATAATGGGCTGCCTTCCAGGTCTCTTCAGTGAAGCCTCTGCTGCTACTGAAGACAGTTGGTTTGGATGATTGAGCATAGAATTAGGAGCCTGGAGCTCCTGAGTTCTAGTTCTGTCTATCACTGGCTGTGAGGTGTGGGTTTGGACAAGACTCTTTTCTCTGCCTTATCATCATCAGCCTTTCTTCTTCTCTTCCAGCCTTTGACAGTTCTGGTAGGGTAGGGGTGGGAATAGCAAAGAGGAAGGAGGGGAGGAGCACCTGCTGCTTCCCACAGGAGTGTTTAGTCCTCAGTCCACACTAGCAGCTGCAGGGTCAGAGAAGAAGGACAAAGAGATCTGGCTGCAATTTTCTGCTGAATCTGCTGGTAAATAACTCCTTATCTCATGTCACTTTACAAGTTTAAACTGAGTGAGGCCCGGCAGTAATTCCATCCTTGGGACCGTCTGTCAACCTACATTTCTCCTGCAGTTTGTTAGATACAGGTTTCCTCCACTTTCTATCATAAATAGGTGAGATACGTTGCTGTTCCCTGTGAAAGACAGTGGCTGTTTAAACCTAGAGGTGGCTGCATTTTAGTGTTCAAGTGATCCATCTATATGATTTGTATATTACTTCTAAGTTTGTAAAGCACGTTGAGATTCTTCACAGTGAGAGACATTAAATGGCTTTTAAAATAGTCTCCAGGTTTTGTTTCTTCCTCTTGTTTGATCAGTTTATAGATTACAGCTTTAAAGTGTAGCTGAAGCCTGAGCTTCATAAAAGGATCGTATTTATGTATTTTATAATTTAAATAGACGTGTAACACCTTCCTTTTGTTTCCTAGGTGGTTCAGTACCCGTGACTAGCAGCAGCACATCATCTTTCTCTGCTCCTTCTGGAGGATTTCTGGGGTTAGAGAAATTCAAGAAACCTGAGGGAAGCTGGGATTGTGAAACATGCTTTGTACCAAACAAAGCAGAGGCCACAAAGTGCATAGCATGTGAGAGCGCAAAACCGGGCACCAAACCTGAACTCAAAGGTAATGTTTCATGAAGGAAATAGTTGCACTCTTTCAATGTTCTCTACCACTGTAGTGGAAGATTTGTTCAGCTTCTCTCTAGAAGGGTTGTTTAAGCAAGATAATGCGAGTAAATTGCCACACTTTCTCCAAAGTAAAGTGTGTCTCTTATAGATCAGAAAACAGAAAATAAACTTCCTCAAAGGACTCATCATAGCTCAACACTTCGTGTATGTGAGGTGGGGAGGGGAATATGTACCACATCACCAAATCTGTGTTTGAAGTGGGTCGTAAGTACACTTCTTTGATCCTAGTTGGACTAGAGTATCACTCTCTAGAGAGGGCCTGTATGGGAAAGTAACTGACAGTGGACAAACACAGGGCCTTTCTAGTAAAACAGTAGTTGATATAATTGGCTCAGGAGAGGATCAGGACTGCAATAGCATTGTTACTGCAGATCCAGATTTAAGTGCATGTGTCTGTATTACAAATGTAATCGATTATTCCTTTCTACAGGTTTTGGTACCACTGCTGCGTCCTCAGATGCTGCTGCTCCATCATTTAAGTTTGGCATTCAGCCATCATCCTCTGAGTCATCTCAGACATTAGGAAGTACAGGAAGTTTTAAATTTGGAGAACAAGGGGGTTTCAAGTTTGGTGTTACATCAGAGTCGGGATCTGTAACAAACACAATGACTGGGGGATTTAACTTCTCTAAAAATTCAGGAGACTTCAAATTTGGAGTCTCTTCCTCAGACTCTAAATCAGAGGAGAGTAAAAAAGACAGTAAGAGTAACAGTTTTAACTTTGGACTTCCCTCTGGTACTTCAGCATTTCAGTTTGGGACATCCAACCTTGGACAACAGGAAAAGAAAGAGGAACCTGTTTTAGGGGGTTTCAGTTTTGGCACAAGTTCTGCTGTCTCCGTAGCTACATCAGAAAATAAAATGGGAGTGGGGGGGTTCAGTTTTGGAACTGGGGAGGAAAAGGAAGTTGCAGCGACTCCTTTCCTGGAGAAAAAAGATGAAACTCCTTCAGTAAAGGGGGGCTTCAGTTTTGGCAGTATGGAGCCCACATCTGCCTCACAGTTTATTTTGGGAAGGACAGAGGAAAAACAAGGCTCTGTTACCTCTGCTACTTCATTAGTGTTTGGGAAGACAGTTGACAATGAGGAGCCAAAGGCGCAACCCGTCTTTTCATTTGGGAAGTCTGAGCAGACCAAAGAAGAGAGCGCAGCAAAACCCACATTCAGTTTCAGCTTAACAAAACCAGAAGAGAAGGAAACTGAGCAAACAAAACCATCTTTTACCTTTGGGGCACAAACCAGTACTGCAGGTAAAAGAATCTCTTGCTTTGAACGTCAGTTATCTGCTCAAGTCCGTGAAATAACAAAATTAAGTCACTGCCAGCAAAGCAAATATATTTGATTGACTTGTTCATGTGTTAGACTTTTAGAAAAGCTTTTATTTCCAGTTCTGGGTCATAGAGGATGACAGCTGTTACAGTTTCTCCATAGACTTCAGTGGAGTTGAACACCATACAGGTTGAAACATTGACCACATCTTTACTGCATATGAAACCATTTTCTGTTAGGCCTTACCTAAACACAAAGGTTTACCTTTTGCTTTACGTATATCAGCATAGTTAAAGCAGTAGAGTGTGGATTCAATTATCCCAGTATAAAGGTACTTTATTATATGGTTTAGTCCAGTATGGGAGGGAGAATGTGCTATACTGCTGGAACTGTGTCCACACAAGAGGTTGTACCAGTATAACTGTATCAGTGGAAAAAAGAAAAGAAATCACAGCCCTAAGTGATATAGTTACAGTGGCACACCATGCATTGGTCATATCTCCACCTTTGCAGGTGAAAACAAACTTTTTAGTGATATCAATGCATAGAGGACTTGTTGGTCGTTAAGTTCCAGTTGAGCCCAGCTAATTGTTGTGCTTTGAAATGCTTGAAGTTTTTACTCACAAGATTAGCAAGGAGTTTTGTCAGTAACTCTGAATAAAAATAGTGTTTTGATTTGTTTCTGCACCATGTTACGTTGTTCTGAATCATAGAACTGGGTGATGTTGCTAGACAAACAATAGAACAGAGACCCCAGAAGTTTTACCATCAGAGTTTTGCAGGTGAAGTATCATGAAGCAAATATTTATAGTGCTATTTTAATCCCATATTCAGGGTCACCAAGGAGTCTTGTTAAAAGATTTTATGGCAGACTTTTATGGTGAAAGGGGAACTTTAATAGGAAGTCCTCAAAGTGGCCCCATTTCCATTCCCAAAAAGGGGGGGAGATGAAACAGAGGCCTATGGAATAGAAAAAAAAGATGCTGAGAAATGGAAATAAGATGCTAGACAATTTAAAGACTGATGCTAGTCTATGCTACAGGGGCAAGTCTATCTCCCATCAACTTACTTCTACCTACCGTGCTGTCTTCACTCGGCTGCGTCGACCGGCAGGGCCCTTCTGTTGATGCACTGTTACTCCACCTGGAAGGATGGAGTAACCGTGTTGAACGGAGAGCACTTCTGAGATCGATTTGGGTGGGTCTACACTGCCCGCTCAATTGAGGATCGACGCAATTTTCTCTATATAGACAAGGCCTGAGAAACAGACACAGCAACAGATCTTATTGCAGTGGTGCCGCTCTGTGCTGATGGGAGAAGGGCGTCTCCCGCCAATCTAGCGCCGTCTACACTTTGGGTGCTTTTGTTGATGAAATTGTCTGGTTTTTCACACCTCTGACCAGCAGAAGTGCTAGTGTCGGTGCAGCCGTAAAGCTTTTGACTGAATCCCAAACGGTGTGTAAACGTAGTTTAATGTTTTAAAACAAAACGATGACCAAGCGGGACCAAGGAGTCTGCTTTGCTTTTGAAGTGAACCTTGAAAGTTCTTAAATATACATATTTCTATACGCACTTTTACTAGACAATTTTGAATTATTTTCCAGGTAGCACAGGGGCTAATTAGTAACGTTATCCCCCCATTTGGGATAAACAGGAAGCCCTTGAATTTTTGTGAGTACTTCACTGTTTGTAGTTGTTGCATTTTACCCAACTTAGGTGTAAGATCAGACCCTTAGTTTCCCAGTGGGCTGAAAAGTAGCTCTACATCAGGCCCTCCAGCCTCCCCGCAAAGTAGGATCCATTTAGCATAGCCACGGAACTGTATGTTCTTCTGTCTCTGGAAATAATTTACCACCAAGCGCTTCAGCTGTTAGTGGCACAAACAGAAAGAAGTCCACCATTCTAATTCCTTGTACGTGTGTGACGCTACTGCACATTTCCTCATGAACACTTCACACCCCTGCCAGCCACAAGCAGAGCCCAGACAGGAGAGCCTTTCCTTTGTAATCTCCCCTCTCTTCCTCTTGTGTCTCCTGCCCCCACTGGGAAAAAGAGACCAGTTTAAGTATTTCACCGTTGTTTTACATCAGTGAGATAGAAGCTACGATACTTGGTGTCCTCCAGTGGCGTTGCTGGCATACAGTGCTTGAAACAAATCTTACGTGATGCTTTCAGACCAAGAGTCCGGATACCTTGGCCAGTCCCCGTGTCAGCTCCTCCCCTGCAACCCTCTGCTGATGCCGAGGGCAGGGCCAGCAGGGGAAATCCTCGCCCTGCACATGCAGCTCTACGCCCATCTGGGGGTTGGGAAAGGAGCCACTGCGTGCACACAGCTCTTGGGTCCCCAGGCCCCACTGGGGGGCAGGGCTTGCAGGGGGAGCAGCCACGGCTCATAGGGCTGGGAGCCCTGCGTGCTGCTAGGAATGGGCGCATGTGCCAGGGGATTGCCGCCCCTGCAGCAGACCCTTATTTCTATTTCTGAAGTAGTTTATAATGGCTTCCCTTCTTTTCAGATCAAGGGGCCACGAAGCCATCCTTCGGTTTCTTGAGCTCTGGTTCCTCCAGCACAGCCATATCCAGCACTTCAGCTAACAGCAGTAGTGTGTTCGGCAGCTCCTCCACGGCTTCAAATCCTCCATCAGTGGCCCCCGCCTTTTTGTTTGGACAAGCCAGCAACACTGTGAGCAGTTCTGCTTTCGGCAATGCCTCAGAATCCAGTGCCTCTCAGTCATTCGGGTTCTCTCAAGAAAACAAACCAGCAACCACGTCCTCCAGCACAGGAGCAACTGCGCCCTCGTTTCTCTTTGGTTCAGGAGCTGGCAGCAACAACACCGCAAACTCTGTCTTCAGCTTCGGGGCTGCAGCCACATCGAGCTCCACAGGTACACGCGAAATTTAGTTCTCTTCACGTCACTGCGGCGGGGAGATGTGGGACCCAGATTGTCTCTGCACCTCACTGTGGAGAATACGTGGGCCATGCACTCTTGGATTGTACAAAAAGGAAGTCATTAGTGGGGCTATCTTATGAAAAGAATCCAACACCCCACTCCTTCCCCCAGCCCTCAGTAAATCTCCAGCACTGTCTTTGTCACAGAAATTTTTAGGAAAAGTCATGAGGTGGCATTCCTATTGGAAAAAGGCAGAAGTATTAGACATACAGTTGAAGAACAGTGTCACATGCACTGTTCTGTACACTGTATAACCTCCCGATTTGGTTTCCAGTTCATAAAACTAGAATACTGCTTCTGCTACGGAAACAGTAGACAAATTGGATTGTACTAATGGAATATTGACCAGGTTTTGAAAATCCAGCCTAACTTCCCATTTTTAAAAAACACGATGAGATAAACATTAAAAAAACCTCTTCAAAAAGTTAAGGCAGTCTCGCTAAATATTCACTGCTCTGGGTCCATTGCTGCCACAATATTGTTGCTGTCCGGTAGTTGTCGAGTCCTTGGGTCTCTGTTCACCTCCTCCTGTAGCTCAGATCGACTTGAAGCCACTCAGATTTCTCAGTGAAAATGGTTCATTTATTTAACTTCTCACTCAGTTTCCCACAGGTGAGGATTTTCACATGTCATTAAAATTTTACGCACAGGATTCTTGACGTCCTAATACAGCTTCATCAGTGCAATGTTTAAATCCAACACAAATGCGTTTGCTGTTGCTGCTATGACTGGTTCGTTTGAGATCAGATTTGTTTCTTCCAAGTTAATGGGTTAGGACCAGCGATCCTGTTTATCTCCCACTGATTCAAAGAAATTAGAATGAGTCTAAATCCTAAAATTTGTCATCTAATTTAGCTAGAGTCTAATTTGAACTTAGATACATAGCAAGGATCAAACTACTCAGTGATTTATCCTGTATGGGCATCTTACTGAGATAGCAAAGTGTAATGTTTGTAATTAAAATAGAATTTACTTTGTTATTCTTTCTGTTAAGAAACAAAATTGAAATTTGTCTCCAAGCCTCATTACTCTCCCAAAGTTAAGTTCAGGATCTCTTTGGGCCAGAAAAAGCAGTTCAGAGTTTGGATCTGGAATTGCCATATGAACAATTCCACAGGGTGTGTGGGTTTTTTTTTTTTATTTGTTTGTTTTTTTTAAAGAACAATTAAAAAAAAAATTCTAACTCTGAATTACAGCTTGTTTGCCAGGCAACCCACTTGTTACTTGGGGTGAATAAATCACAGTGAATCTGAGACCCAAATATTACATGAATTTATTGGTCTTTCTGAGGCAGAAATCCAAAGTTTTATGTGCAGTTAAACAAATCAGTTGTTTTCCCACTGAAAGCCAGGGAATTTGGGGGCATTCTAGGTTACACTCCAGTAGACCAGCAGTTCTCAACCACTGTGTCGGGATACGAAGGTCTGCTGTGAAAAGCTGGGATGTGTGTCACGGAAAATTGGCTGCTGAGCTTGGAGCTCTTGCTGCTCTCTGCTGCCCCCAACAACCCACTCCTGCTGCACAACACAGGCAGCAGCCAGGGCCAGATGAGTAAAGGGACTTAGGGGCTGCAATCCAGAGATCCTGGGCTGAGGGGAGGGGGCACTGCCTGTCCCACAAATATAACCCAGCCCCATCGAGCCAGATCACCAGGGCACCAGCCTGCGCTGGCTTGACTCTGCCCTCACCCAGGTCCCAGAGTGCTGCATCCTCCAGAGTGTCGCAGCCCCCCAAGCACTCCCTGCCTAAGTGCCACCACTACTGGCAGATTGCAGTGTGTCACACAGGGGAACATCATCTGTCAGGTGTGTCATGACGGAAAAAAGGCTGAGAACCACCGCCCGTAAACCCTGATCTTTTCTCTGTTGTGTAATTGCTACTTTAAAAATGACTTTAAATGAGGTGAAGACTCATTAAAATAAGTACTTGGCAGATACATTCCATGTGCATTTAGTTACTTCTGTGTATGTTTCTCTACATTTTACTTCTGCTAGTGCAGCAGAGCCAAGGCAGCTAGAAGAATGAGCTAGAGTTCCGTTTCCTCCTACGCCTCAGCAGCAGAATTGCTTTATTAAATACTAATCTTAGGCACAATGTGAAGAAAATGAGAGTTGCACAATTTTCATTGAAGGCCTAATTTGACATGCAGTACTTACATTGCTGGTGAGTCAGCTGTGGCTGCAAGAAGGAAAACCCAGGTTGAGTTTATGGATAGAGCCCTGCGTGGATACAATGTGTGGATCTGCATCCAGTCTGCATCTGCAAGAAATGGTCCGCAGATATAATGCGGCTAGCTGTGTATTTGCAGGGCTCTAGCCATGCACAGATAAAAATAGGCGGATCTGTATCCGATCTGCATCTGCAAGAAATGGTCTGTGGATATCCGCGAATATAATGTGGATATCCATGGATTTGCAGGGCTCTATTTCTGGGCTCACAGTTACTGGGAAAAGGCCAAACCTTATTGGGCACACATGGCGTGGAATCATTAAGACAGTAAACTTGATCACCCACACCCTGCTTCTTCTAGTCACGCTTTAAAAGTCTGACAGAAAAGTTATTAAAGTGGAAAAAATATAAATAAGTTTGCAACCTGCACTCTTCGGTGTTCTCTTGATGTGACATAAACAACTCTTTTAAATGAGTAAAAATGCACTGTTAGCGCATAACTGCTATTAGATCAGATAATCGTGGTGTTTGGGTTGAACCATTTACTTTGTATAGTGACATCACATTAAGTATGGAATGCAATTTACAGGTCCTTAGGCTATAAGAAAAAAAAAACCTGACAGTAACCCTTTGTGCAGCGTAAACATACTGTTTTCCATATTATTTTCATGTTTAATATAATGGTACCAGTTACACTTTTTTCCGTGATTGAATTGATATTTTGATTTATACACTCCAGTTGTTGACTGTAGGGGTTATTTCAGTCAGTTTGGGTTTCTTTTGATTTTAAATGTAGCATTTGATCGTTAGCCCTGAAAGATGCTTCAAAAATAAAAGCCCTCTTGTTTTTCTAGATCAGTTAGTTTTGTCCTTGAGAAAAAACTGAATGCTCTGTTTGTTTCTTTCTGCTTTTTTAGGTTCTTCCTCTTCATTTGTGTTTGGCCCTGGGTCTTCAGCACCTGCCGTTGGTCCAGCATTCGGTGCCAGCCAGATACCAACATTTGGTCAAAGTCAAGGTGCCAGCCAGCCAAATGCTCCAACCTTTGGATCATTATCATCAACTTCATTGTTTTCAGCTGGCTCTCAGCGTGCACCTCCAGCCTTTGGGTCTGTGTCAAGCACTACTCAGTCCACTGTGTTTGGACAACAAGCAAATCCACAGCCTGGTTTTGGCTCCAGTACAACACCTAATTCTGGTGAGTGCAAGCCCTGCATGTCTGACATTTGTTTGTTTCAAGATACAGACTGTTTCTACAGAGAGTTCTCTTTAAACGTTCAGTAAGTTAAAAGGCTTCATTGGATTTCTTCCCACCTTTTGGTACAACGCTGTAACTTTCCGCCCCTAGAACGTTTAAGGAATAAATTAAAAATAAAGTAGTCTCCTTTCTCAAACATAGTACATACTAACCACTTTATTACAGGTCAGAGTTGGAATCTGAGTACATGTTATAGTAATGTCCATTAGAAGAATTATTCAGTAATTTGCCTCATTTCTCAAGAGAACACATTACCGCCAGCTTCAGCAGAAATGTCCCCACCAAAAAATTAAGGTGAAATTAAGGTTGCAAACACATATGTGGTTAAAGAATATTAGTGTTTAAAATAAATGTTAGAAAACATACTATAAAATGTATGAAACACACCCCAAGAAGTTGAGTGGCAATGTAATTGGAATATTAATATAGTTTAAGCCTAGATAAAGCCCAACGCTCACGAGGATCCTTCTCTGCCACCATTATTTATTGTTTCAGTTTTGGTAGTCTAGGTAGTATTTTCTCAGAATAGTATGCATGTTTGTTATTAGAGAAAAAATTCCCTGCTTCCTTGTCTTGGTGGGAGCCTTATTCACTAACTAGATGTGTACACAGTAATTTTATAGAAATTATAAATATCATCTAGGAAAATAAACATAATACAGGTCACTAATCAGTTAGCCATAGTACAATTATCGACTCTTAATTTGCATTAATTTGAAAGAAAGACTTATCAGTCAGATCTCCCTTGATCTGGTGGCATTTGAAAGATCAGTGTCTTTCTGCTTACCTGGTCTGTGCAGATTATTATTTAATATTTATATTGTGGCCTAAATTAGGGGTAGGCAATAATTTTCGCAGAGGGGTCACTCCATGAATTTCAGTAAATTGTCACAAACGTGAGCCGTTTCTGGTCATGTGACCGGAAGCCAGACGTTCAGGAAGTGACTCGTGAGAAACTAAGCTGCCCGACACTCCAGTTTTGTTGGTACCTAAAACATTGGGGAGCTTAGTGATTCTCATCCGATTGCTTCCTGAACTGCAGGCTTCTGGCCATGTGACCAGAGGTTTGGCTAGCAACCAGCTGAAAGGTGTCTGATGCCCCTAGTGTAGTTTAAGCAGAACATCAGCAGCAGAAGCAACAGATTGGGTGGGTCTGCTTTTACCTCTGCATGGTTGGCAGAGCAGAAACGTTAAATGGGCCAGATCCAGCCCGCAGGCCATATTTTGCCCAGTCCTGGCCTACTTGCTAACCAATGAGGGCTGTTGTGTAGGTGTTACTTAATGTCCTGGAGCCCTCAGCGTGGCGAATTTATAAATTTGTTAGCACTGTATACACTGTTCAAATGCCAAAATCATAACGTTCAACTGTAAAGTAAGAGTTTATTTACAGCTACGCTTGTAACTCTACACACTGTGTCTGTAAGGTTACTGCTGTAACCGAAAACAGTGAAACAAACAAATCATTTTAAAAGGGCACTGTCAAGTTTAAATGTAATTAAAAGAAAACCCAAACTTCCTTATGTTTTAACAATAATATTTAAATTTTATTAGTCAAATATTAAATCTAATTTTTTTTCATTTTTTTATTGCATTTCTTTCACTTTGGAGAGCGAAAGTAATCATTTCAGTTTTGTTCAGTGAATTTCACTGGTTTTGTACCATGGTGTTGTATTGTAAGCACTGCCAGGGAGCATTCAAATCCAAATAAACTGTTCACATTGGAAGTCAGGCCCCAATCCTGCAGTGATAGCCAACTAGATGTGGTCCCCATTGACAGACTGGGGTGGAGATTGGAGTTTAATGATTAACTTGAAATCTGAACTACCTTCAGCAATTTTTAAAAACTGCTTATATTTATTTGATAGCACACCTGCTCTTGAGTCTGTAATGGTTTATCACTCTCATTTATTGCTTTTTACAACTTATTCTTCAAAATAAAAAAAAAGAATGAAAATGAACATTTATTTTAATTTATACTTAGGCACCTAGATAAGTAACCTTATTTTCAGAAGCTCCCAGACTTAAGAGCCTGTCTTTAGGTACCTACTTTAAAAAAAAAAAAAAAAAAAAGCTTAGCTGTGATTTTCGTTGGGTTCAGTAAAACTTTTTTTAACTGCACCAAAATTTAGGCTTAAACTAGGGGCCTGTCCCTTTAAATTGAAATCTCAGTAGTTGTGATTGTATATAGTCTTGAAAAACGTAAGTAGCAAATAAGTACTTGGTTAATAAAAGCTGGGGGTCTTTGCCTACACTGGAAGGGCTCTGTCTGTAACTGAGTCTTCCCACTGAAAGCTTGTATGAGAAAATGCTGGGTCTGCTATGTTTGAACCATTCGGTTGTTTGCTTATCAGTAAACAGTACCTGAATACAATTCTTGGTTCAGAAAACTTAAATATTGTGCGGTATTGTTAATGATCAGATAAACTGTAAATCACTTCAAGTGTTAAGGAGGCAGCCATCCATAAAGAGTGTAAATATATTTTAAGTGTACCCTCTCAATTTCCTTTTTGAAAGGCTTCCTACAAAGGTACCGAGCATTCAAAATATTCTGGATGTTGACAGGGTTAAACCTACAATATGCCATATGCCCTGCTTTTATAATTAACGATTCCGCCCTTTTAAAGGCACAGTGTGAAATCCCCAGAACAGAGGAATTGACTCACGTACCCTGAATGACTTGAGAAAGTTGTTGCACATAATATTAAATATATTAAATTAAATGTATCTGAACCAGCCACGTTGACTTTAAAAGCTCAGTGAATGACTGTTTTCAGTGATTTTTTGGTTGGGCACAGCAGCTACTTGGGATCATTGCTCTAGAGAATGTGTAACTTGGCTGTGACACAGGCTTATAAAGCAGAACGGCCAAGGGGAAGAAATGTGATTTTTTTTGCAGTGGAGGTGTTAAACTTTGCTTTTATTTTTAGGGGCTGTATTACAGTTTGGAGGCAGTACTGGTTTCAACTTCACAAGTCATAGCCCAGGAGTCTTCACCTTTGGTGCGAATCCTGCTGCATCAGCACCATCAGCCCAGCCTCCTGGTTCTTCAGGACTTGCATTTAACCCGCCTGCATCATTCACAATGGGGTAAGACCGTAAGAATACTGTTAAGTCGCCGAAAGGGGGTCATGAGCCTCCTAACTGATGGGCTTCAGAGCTGTTGTTGCTGTGTGTGCAGTCTCTGTCTCCCACATCTGTTTTCTTTTGCATTAGTTTTGTTCATGCAAACACCTATATGAACAGTGAGCTCCATAGTATAAACACTGGATAATTCAGTCTGGTTTTAAAATGGACTAGAAGTTTTGGGGGCCTGGCCTGAATTTCAGAAGATGCTGAGCATCCACCCTCTGAAAGTATCTCAAGTTAGGCACCAAATCACTTTTCACTCCTGAGAATTAAGCCGCCTTTCCTATTTACACACCACACATCTACTGTAAAGCTGGCGCCTGACTCACCTTCTTCTGTGTGTTTTCTACTTTAATATTCCAGATGTGGCTGATTATTTTCCTTCCGGCAACCTTCTGTTGCTGTGCGTTTTATGGAGTTTTGGGCCTGACTCCTAGCTATCAGAATACATATCATTGCTAGTAGTGATTTTAAACGATTCCGGAAAAATCCTGAGATCTGCAATTGCATCATGCTAGACTTTTGACTACTTTTGATTTCTTTTTGACAGGTCTGAGAAAAATATTTTCTCTGCTTCTGGATCTTCAGTTTCTGGGAGGAAGATAAAGACTGCGGTTAGACGTAGAAAATAATTGTCCGTGGTTATTAAGACAGCAACTTTCACAACAGCTAGTGTCCTGCAGTTATTGGATTGTACCTCATGCTGGGTTTAGCTGAAGTCAGATCTGCCTAAAGAAATTCAAAACTGTGCTGTCTTTCCCCTTATAGTCTTTTTGGTAATAGGTAGAGTTGGCAACAGGATGGTTCTCAAGCAAAACTATTTTAGAATCCAGCAATTTCTTTATTCAGACTCGGCACGGTCTGGCTATAGACGTGAATATAGCCTGCACAGCGAATAGCTTTGTATAATACCTCTTCATCTGCATCACTGTGTGCGCTCGTTTGCGTTTACTGACTCCTCAAAATTGTAATTATATCAGTGAAGGGATTCTGTATAGAGTAGAGAATGCTGATAATGAATGATTTCTATGCTGAGTTTGTGCTGGTGTATGTGTGAAGTGAGTGAGTTGGGTGTATTGTGCACTAAAATTTTCTGATAGAGGAAGACTGATTAAAGGATGATCCATGCTAAGGACTTGTTAGATCTGTAGTTCTCCATTTAATAATTATATGCTATTTCTCTATTTCGTTCTTACAGCTCTTTATCACCTGTCTCGCCTTTTTGTTATTTTATTATGAAAAATGTGTAAATACAATTTTGTTTCTCTTTTGGCATAACAAATCTGTGAACTTGAAATTTTAATTTTGTGTGTTATGGCAATTTGTTTAGTATTGTCTCAGATTTTATTATGTAAATCCCATTATTCAAAGTTGCCTAAATCCATTTAGAAAATCTTTAAATAAAATTGGGAATTCTTAAAGCGAGTTTATTGGCTTTTCTGATCCATTTTTGTTTGGACCAAAACCCAGTATTGTACAAAGTATTAAGTATATATTTTTATATTTACAGAAATGGACTGTGGTGACTTTGGATAATAAGGAAAAGTTTAATATTAAAGCCATGTTTATTACAGTATAATTAACATGTTAAACCATGGGATAAATGCCATCAATAAAAATTATGAAATATTGTTTGTGGTAGTTTTAACTCACAGTGGAACTATCTAAGATTAAGCAGTGTCGGTCAGAAAGTAGGGTTGCTCACCTTCGGTGCAGTAACTGGAGTTCTCCGAGATGTGTGTCCCTGTGGGTGCTCCACCGATGGGATGTTCGATCCGTAGCGCAGGGGGGTGCGCTCACACCATCAGTGGAGCACCCACGGGAACACTGCTCGGAGGAGAACAGAGGTCAGACCTCTTCTGCAACATTGCTGCTTTTAAGAGAAATACTGAGATTGGGTATAAATGTGTGTTCTGTGATTTAATATATCCTCTAAACCAGGGGCTGTCCAAACTTCTCAACCCTGAGGGGCTGTAACTGGCTACTTAAGTAAAGCCTGAGGGCTGCACCTAATTTGCATATACATTTACATTCTTTTAAAAATTGAAATAAATGCACATAATCATAATATGCTTGTACTTGTATTTTACTTATTTAATTCAAATTGCTGCTGCTTGCAGTTCAAGCACCAAAAGCAGTCAGGGAGCAATAGCAGTGGCTCTCAACCATTCCAGACTAGCTCACCCCTTCCAGGAGTCTGTTTTGCATTTCACTGCAGACTTGCTTACAAAAATCAGACAAGTATCACAGCACACTACTACTGCAAAATTGCTTGATTTTCTCCTTTTAACCCTGTTATGAAAAATCAATTGGAATATAAATATTGTACTTACATTTCAGTATATAGAGCGCTTAAGTTATTGTCTGTGAAATTTTGACTTGTACTGACTGTTAGTGCTCCTTCTATAGCCTGTTGTAAAACTAGGCAAATATGTAGATGAAGTGACGCAACTATGGTTGAGAACCACAGGACGATAATCATGCAGGACCGAGGCAGAGTCCTTGCCCGTGACCTATCGCGGGCTGAATGGTCACACACTACTGGCTCCAGATATTAAATAGTTGCTTCATAGTTTTCTGTGTAGTTGTCATGGGGCTCTTTAACAATTATGAATAGGATGGGAGATTGGTGAACAGGTTAGAAATCCTCTGAACCTAAAATGATTTTAGGGAAAAATTCTCAGCTCCTTCCCCCATATCATCTGCTCTGGGGCTTCCCTACAGCAGGGGTTTTCAAACTTTTTTCTTGGGACCCAGTTGAAAAAAAACAAACCAACCATTTATGACTCAACCATTACATCTTTGAGCAATGCATTCCCGTCTTTTGGCGGCAGCAGCGGGGGTGTCGCAACCCAGTACTGGGTCCTGACCCATGGCTTAAAAACAACCGCTTTGTACTAATGAAAACTAGCGAGGCAGCTGTACCTGTACTGAGCCCTTGAGAGAAGCTGATCTCAGTGCTCCCGGGGGGGGATTGTTAAATTCTGCCAGCAGAGGTGGATGTCCGACCAATTGTACTTACCCCTATCTGTCACCCCATGAGTGCCAGTTGTTGGCAGGACCAAAAATATTTGCTGAGATGAAAACCAGTAGATGCCCTACATAAGTAAGGAGACATTCCTGGAATTTAATTCATAAAAAAAGCAACTTCAATGTCCATTCAAATAGCACTAAAACGTACTCATTATACTGTGTGAACATTTTTAATAATCCAGACTTTTATCCCATAGTACTTAAGCAGGAAAGTTATGTAGACTTGAAAAAAAAAATCTTGTGGTCCCCTACTTTGCTAATATGCTTGTTTCGTCTCCACGGCTGCCTGACTGCATACTTCCCTTTCAAATGCAGTGGGGGGAACCGGTCAGTTCATATCTTCAAGGTTCTACTGCATCTGGCTGTAAAAATCCTCCTGGCGACAAGATGTGAGACTTTTTCAAACCAAAGCCTATAGTAATCTTCTAGCACCACTGCTGCAACTAGCGGAAGATGGTAGTAAAAATTACATGGATCCGTTTCTAGTAGGGCTCCCCGTGGTGGAGCTGGACAGGGGCTCAGTACAATTGGAGACTTGGGAGGAGGGTGGATTTAAGGAGCTGCAGATGGCTCATTAATTGTAATGAAGTTTTATTCTACTGGATTAGTCACCTTTAAAAACAGCAATTGCTTTCAAAGGTAGGTGTAGTTAGCTTACATTAGCTGCACTTGACCTATTGCCTCATTAATTAAAATCAAGTGACCATGGCCCACTACACTAACTGATGCACAAAGGAACTGGATTAGTAGCAAGTAGCTGCTTTCTGCCTGCTTTACTAAAGCCAGCTCTCCAGTTTGCTGGCATCACTAGATCAGCATGCCACACTGGCCAAGCACTCCGACTCTGGTCAGACTTTGCCAGCACAAGTGGTCTTTTACTGAGATACAGCGATTCCTGCTGCTGCTGGTTCCCAACTCCCTTCTCCCACAAAAGAAAGATTATCAAAAGTGGTGCGCATCTGGCTGAACCAGAGCATCAGTTCACAGTAAAGAAAAGTTGGAACCATTCCTAGGGTATGTCTAAAGTGTTAGCTAAATCTTTTAATGTGCAGGGAAGAGATACTGATGCTATACAGCAGTTTTACCAGGTGGCAACTCTTGGATTCTACCCTCTACAGTTGCAACTCACCCCACTACCATCCAGGATTCTGCATCGGGATTGAGTTAGGCTTGTTATCGGTAAAGAACGCTCTGTGATCGGGTCGTTTCTTCAGAAATACACCTGAAGACTGACGCAAGACATGCTTAGTGCAAAGAGACCTTTTCAGCCAACCTTTTTGTTGCGTCTCTTGTTCGTAGAACTCAATACCTAGGCTGACCTTAGTCACTCTTCCCACTCCCCACACACCAGTAGAGATACTTCAGTCCCATGATTAGCTTGTCTTTTTCCTTCACTCTTTCTATCTTTGCGTCTTTCATATCCAACGCTTTAGTTAAAGCAGGAATACAAAAGGGTACTTGTACTTTATGCAGAGCTACCCACCGTCAGACTGACTTGTCAGTCACCCTGTGTGTCCTTCATTTTCCACAAACACAGCTGAGCACTAACTGTGACAAATTGCCACATTTAATTGAGGCCAGAAGTTTAAAGGCAATTTAGAAGTGAATTTTTAGTTTATATTCTAAACAGGCAACCAACTGTGGATGAATTTATCAAAGATGGAGCAGGGGAGACAAATATACACTTGGCTCACAAAGTGCAGCTGTTGCCCAGTGCAGATAATTCAGAGGAATTAATTAATTTCCAAAATGCAAATGTGGCAGTCACTCTTGAAATAAAAGGACACAAGGTCATAAGATTTTTACTGAGGAACTGAAGGGTATAAATTATCTTTAAAAAGTATCAGACAAGTGAATACTCTGACCAATCCCAAACGAAGTGGCAACTGCAAGCACCCATGTGTGAGAGAAAACAGACAAGCTACAGGCAGTGACATGAATTCAAGAATCTTTGTAAAAAGCAGAATAAATGTTTAATATATAAACAGTTCACTGCAGGAATTCACTGTAAACCATCTGGTCATATGACTGCCAGCTTGAGCATTTAAAAGCAGAAGACTAGATGGCAACTTGCTTTTTGATTTCACAATTTTTGTTTTGAACTTCTGCTCTGGTATAGCCTCTAATTTGCAATCATTGTCCAGTGCACCATACCAGCCACACAGGCAATTCATAACACGTGCAAAGTACAGTGCAGCCGTTGCAATGAATTCACTTACACAGAAGAAACAATTACTGTTAAGACTACTATGAGCCTTTCAGAAACCTATAATTTGGGTGTTAAAGGTAATGACTAATCTTAATGTTCAAAAGTGATTGTATATAATGTATCCCTCAAGACATGCATTAGAACAATTTTATGATGGTACAATTAAGTTGATCCATATTTGTAAGACATTCCCCCCAAATTTGAGGTCCTTAGACAACAACACTTTAGTGATTAATGACTAAATGGGAAGTTATATCCTATGCAGCATGTGGATAGAGTATTTTACCTCAACTACACTATTTACTGTTAACATTTTACAAGTGTAGATTTCACATTGGGGGGGAGGAGGGAAGATGTGCAAATCTGGCTCTTTAATGCTAATCAATTTCTTCCTTAAAGCAAGCTTGTCTCCATTTATTTGGGACAGGCTATAGTAAATAGACAAGCCTGTTAAATCTTGTCTGCTTAGATTGTAATTTCATTTGTTTGTACAGTGCCATTAAAACTTGGGGGGTGAGTCCCAGAGGTTCTTTTAATACAAATAAAGTCTGTTGAACATTTGATGGGGCTAGGCTTGGAGTCTGTCCAACTGAGAAAAGCTGTCAGTGTCCTGAGCGCAGATACAGTCAGCCAGCAGGCTGCCAATCAAGTCAAACACTCACCCTAGAGTGGCATTGGAAGGCTGTGGCTTAAGCAGAGTTAGGCTTTAACATGATCTAGCAGTAGTTCCTATTTATGCACATCTTGTCAACCTCCCAAAACTGTTTAATCTCAGTAGTAGGACTAACTCAGAGCTCTTTGTTTGTGGTGTACCTGCACTTCCCAGTTTCATGTGTAACCTATTCAGGCTACTGTTGTATCCACAAGGGTTTGCAAACAAGAGGTGCTGAACATTAACTGTTTATCAAGAGGGCCCTACGAAATTCATGGTCCATTTTGGTAAATTTCACAGTCAAAGCATTTTAAAAAGAGGTTCAGTTTCATGGTTACAGATGATTCTTAAATGTTCCACTGTTACCACCAACCATGGCCACATATTTAAAAAGAAATATGTAAAGCCCTCAAGTCAGCATTTCTCAAACCAGGGATCCCAGCCCGGAGGGGGTCACAGTACCTGGGCCCTGCTCCTCTGTAGGGGAGAAGGAGAGGAGAGATGATGTACAGCAAGCTGGCAAAATCTGCTGCCCTACTTCACAGTGAAACTAAAAAGGAAAATCAAATGCTGCTGTATTTGCACTTTGGCTGAACTCACTGTTCATTCAATGGGTGAGCTCAAGGAATGAGAGTTAACTGGGATTTAAATTTTAAAACAGCAGCTCTACAGTTTAAGAAGAGCAGCTTCTAATTTGAACAGCAGTTAGGAGGCAGTCTATTTTAGAATTAGTGTGTGAACAGAAACTAAGGCTTCAAGTAGCAGTAAGCTCACTCTGGAAAAAATCCTCTAACCTTTCTAATGCAGACATTCAACCTCTTGCTAGCAGTAACCAAAAAAGATTAAACACCATTATAGTGAAAATTAGTTCAGCTTCATGCTTCCTTAGATCAGAATACTCTCCAGGAACACTTCAGTACTTAACGAGACACAAGAGGTGTTAAAAGGCTAAGCTATAGTGAAAGTTGATAGTAAATATAGTTTAGGAAGGGGAGTGACACACAGTAGAAATGCTTGTTCTGTGTTTACATTGCACATTTTAAAGACACCTTCCCCACCACATTCTCCGTGCAAAGTAGATAAGTTACTCTTAATTGCTGCAACCTCTTGCCAATATTTAGTCCTAAGCCAACCGCAGACAGCATTAGGGAATTCCAATTCATTATTAAAGTAGTGACACATTTAATCAAGTTTTAACAAAAAAAAGTGGCACTGTTCTTCAGCACCTTCCCAGCCACTATTACATGAAGAATAAACATAAGTTATCAATGCTAGGTAATTATATTAAGGTTCTTTGTCAGGAGGTATCCAAGCTGTTCTGCAGATAGAAGCACCTAGGCAGAATTTTAAAATAGTGATAATTTTGGAATTTACTTGTAATAAATATTACACAATTTATGTTCTGGTTGGTATTTTCTTCAGGCTGCATATAAACTCCCTATGTAGGTTACCTGTGAGAAAACCTTTCCAAAGAGAAAATTTTCATCTTTTGTTTGTTACCATGATCTATACTATTAACTATATGGCTCTGAAGGTATTTACACAAACGTAATTCACAAATACCACAGTAACGTCTTCCCACACAAACTAGTAACCTAATTTACCTCTTCATTAGGATAGACATATATAATAAGTGACTTGATGCTTAACACAATCATGCAAAAAACCTGGCACAATACATGTTTAGATAATACATTTAAAAAGTGGTAAAAGGACAATTCTTAGAGTGAAGAAGCTCATTAAGACTTTCAGGGGTAATAACCAATACCCGACCATTGCACAATGCATTGGGTCAGCTTATTAGAAACATGTGATTAGCTATATCTACACCTCCATCCCCTAAAGAAATACTGCAATCTTCAAGGAGTAGTTTCTGTAGTGTGGCTTAATTGGCATTTACAATACACAACTGCAGTCTCCATCTTATTTTTGTCACAAAATAATGAAGCTGGGAAACTAGCGTTCTTAGGATGGTGATATTTCCAGGCACCTCCTTTCTGGATAAAGGACAGGGAAGAAGCTGGTTGTAATCTTACGTTAATACTTCCAAATTGAGTAAGTACTATTACTCTCAAACTTCTTTGGCATTCAAGAAAAATGAATACTTTCAAGACAATCACTGGCACCATACTAGAATGACTTTTTGTTTAACATCTGAATCTGTCTCCAGTTAATTTAGGCAACCAATACTGATGGTCTTCTTTACTTTGTTTCTTAGGAGTTCAAAAGAGTTTGGTAATCTGGGCTTCTTTTGTTATCATCTGACTCCATTTCTTCTTACCACAATAGTTCCTGCTACAATGTCATAGGCTGTTCTGTTATGCTGAAAAAACAGCAGTGTAATGAATGCAGGAAAAAAGGAAGCAATAGAAAAATTCTTGATCAAGGCTCGTATTGTAGACCTGGAATGAGAAGGAAATCAGTTTATTTTTATTTTCAGTCCCTGCCTAGAATAGTTTTTCCCCTAATTAAGTACAATACCACAAATTTATAGAACGAAGTGAATCTCATGGATTTAGAAATCAAGTAGTTTAACATGCAAAGCAAAACAATTCTGTTTAAGCAATTATATAATCGGTACTTTACTTGTGGGTGACTGCAAGAAAACAGTCAGGATTCTGTCTAACAATCTGCCAAAGAGATTCAGATTAAGGCCAGAAGTGACCATCATGATTGTCTACTGTTTGATCTTCTGCACATTGCAAGCTACAGACCCATATCCACCCACTCCTGTGCATACATTTTACTACCAAGTATGTATTGACAGATCTCTCATTTTACAGGACTGTTTTAAAAAGGCAACAGATTTGCAAAATGCTGGCAAAATAATCTTATTTCAAGTCATACACTTTCAGCATTATTATTTACTAGTGATACAATTAAATGAAAAGAACGTACGTCGTTAGGCTAACATTGGAGGATGGAATCACCAACACACGATTTGGTGCAATAAGTACAGATGTATCACAAGTCACAACTCGAAGTCCAAGCAGAAACTTCCCTGGGGTTGCACCACCAGCTCCCCAAATACAGATAATCTATAAAAGAAATCAACTATTTTAATTCTGCAATCCACCACTGCTGGTTGCCAACAACAGTTTTAGTAAATCTGATCTATAAATTAAAAGAAATCCAAAAGGTACAGAAGTGTAAAAGTCTTAATCTTAATACACTGAAGATTTAATTTACCTGTATTCATGTAGTAAGTTTACTTTGTAGGATAGTTTTAAAATAAAATGTGTACTTTTAGTTTATTTTGGGTAAGAATTGCGTGTGTGTAAAGCAAATTTAACCAGGCCTTCAAAAATAATTGATTTAAATGCTAAAAAATGCAATGTCTAATGAAAGATTTAGGAAGAGACTATGCTTGAAACATGGCTAAGACCCCTCAATTACCAAAAAATTGTTCTAACAGACGAAGGGTTGTATTGTGATGAATTTATAGTAACCTTCAATATCTTAAAACATGAGTCTATGTAAAGAGATAAAAACCAGCTGCAGATAGCTCTGATAACCATCAATTGAGCCCACGCTGCACCATCTGGTCTTAGCCAAGGTTGAGGGAAGGCCAAGGTGCCCAAAACTGGTTCTTAGCTGAAATAAGCAATTGGTAATGACAATATTCATTTCTTATGCTGTATATAAAAACATGTTTGCTAAGGGCTGTTCTTCCCACTTGATCATGCTGGTGCTAGTCAGAATGAGAGGTGTCCTCAGAATGGGGCCTTTTGTAAGTGTACTGATCAAATACATGTTTGTTACTCTGTTTGCTTATTGTTTAGCCTTTTATATGTTTTTAGAGCAATTGTATAATTGGCCTTTGAATTTAATAAAGGAATTTATGGTTAATTTCTAGTCATCCTCTACTAGTAATACCAACAATTTCATTGATCACCAACTGGCATATCAATGTTGCACAACAGACTTCTTAACCAGTTATTAATCAGTTTTCAAATATCTTTGATAGTCATGGAACAACATTTGATTTGGATATCCAGTTTATAAGTCTGAAGATTTAATATTCATGGCTAGTTACCTCATAGAAGCAGACTAACAACCGGTAGATAAGGGCCACTATCATCATTTTCTGCAAATCTTCCATGGATGTGTCTTCATCTATTTCTTCTACTATATAGTGCATAGCGAACTTGGAAATGTCCCTGTACAAAAGAAGACTTCAGTTTACCTAGTGAACGACTCCATAAATCTACTGTATTTGACCTTTATTACGGTACTGCAGGGGTGGACAAAATTGGCTCTCAGCTAAATGCTGGCAATTTTACTTTTGGTCACCAGAGGGTGCTCTTCCATTACATTTCTGCAGTGGACCATGGTGACCAGAAACTGATTTGTCAAAGCCTGTGGTACTGTCATTCCTGCACTCTGGAACCTAGGCCTGGTCCACACTGAACGGTTACACTGACATAACTATGTCCATCAAGAGATATGAAAATCCTACACCCCTGACGGACACAGCTATGCCAGCATAACCCCTGGTGCAGGTGCAGCTTGTTGACTCAGAACCCTAAGGTTAAGATTCTGTCACGGGTATTTTTAGCAAAAGTCAGGACAGGTCGCGGGCAATAATCAAAAATCCATGGAAGTCCACAACCTGGCCCTGACTTTTACTAAAAAGACCACGGGGACGGAGGAAAAACAAAGCTGGCAGCGTCTGTTGCTGCTCTGCTGGTCTGGCCAGGGCTCAGCTGTTGGATGGCCCTAGCCCAGAAGTCCCAGGAAGTAAACAGGACCAAATCATCTCTTTACTCATAGGCCAAGCCTACACTACAACCTAACTTATGTTATTAAAATCACTTGCGTGTGCACCTGTGGCTCCTTGTGTCAGTGTGCATCCTCATCAGGCACACTTGTATTGACTGTATTGTCAGTGTGCAGCATTGTGCAATGGCTCCTGAAGGCTAGTAATCAACACAAGCAACACAGGGTATACAGACACTGGCACAGCGTTGAACTCATTACATTGATTGTGGCATTAGTAAAGCAGCAAAGAGAGGCACTTCGGTCAGCAGGAACCAAATTTAAGTGAAGACTTCCACAACTAGGTCAACACAAGGCAGCTTACAACCTAAGAGCGTAGTACAGACCAGGTCATAGGATTTAATGCCAGAAGGGAACATCATGATCATCTAGTCTGACCTCCTGCATATTGCAGGCCACAGACTTCAGCCACCCACTCCGATAATAGACCCATAACCTGTTACTGAAGTCCGCAAATCATGATTTAAAGACTTCAAGTTACAGAGAAGCCACCACTTAGTCTCATTTAAACCTGCAAGTGACCAGTGCCCCTGGCTTCAGAGAAAGGTGAAAAATCTCCAGTGTCTCTGCCAATTTGACTCAAGGAAAAATTCCTTCCCAACCCCAAATATGGAGCTCAATTAGATCTGAACATGTCTGCAAGACCCAACATCCAGACTCTTAGGTAAGAATTTGTTATAGTAATTCAGAGCCCTTCCCGTCTAGTGTCACATGACACCCCCAATTATTGCAGGTATTTGCTACTAGCAGTCACAGCTCAGCTTCTTGTCACTAAGTAATCTCGTACCATTTCAACCATAACCTTCTCAAGCTCAGCCTTGAAGCCAGTTAGGTTTTTGCCTCACTACTTCTTTTGAGGCACCGATCTTTTTATAGTTAGACACCTTCATCTAATTTCAAGCCTAAATTTGCTGATAGCCAGTTTATATACATCTGTTCTCGTATCAACATTGGCACCTAACAAATAATTCCTTTCCCTCCGATATATTTATACAGCGCAATCATATCTCCTCTCAGCCTTTGTGTAATTAGGCTAAACAAGCCAAGTTCTTTGAATCTCCATACATAAGGTAGGTTTTCCATTCCTCCCATCATTCTAGTAGCCCTTCTCTGCACCTATTCCAGTTTGAATTCATCTTTCTTAAACATGGGGGACCAAAATAGCACACAGTATTCCAGATGAGGTCTCACCAGTGCCTTATATAATGGTACTAACACTTCGCTATTTCTACTGGAAATACCTTGCCTGATGCATCCTATGATTGCATTAGCCTTCTCCACAGCCATCTCACACTGGCAGCTCATTGTCATCCTGTGATCAACCAATACACCCATGTCTTTTTCCTCCTCTGTCACTTCCAACTGGTAAGTCCTCTGCTGAAAGCAAAAATTCTTGTTTCTCCAGAGCCATATGACCTTGCATTTTGCACTATCAAATTTCATCCCAATTCTATTGCTCCAGTTTTCAAGATCACCCATATCTTCTTGTATGATATTGCCAGTATGGAGGAAGATCAGCATACCGCCTCATCTTTAAATCATCACAGGTTTTGGTGCACTCTCACTTTTTGTGCCATGGTCATTAATGCACATGTTAAACAAGACTGGACCCAAGATGGATCCCTGAGGAACTCCAGTAGTAACCTCCCTCCTGCCTGATAGATCACCTTTCAGCCAGTCCACTGTAATCTCCCCTTTATCCAGTTCCTTTCTCACCTTCCAATTCACATATAAATTCCCTCCTTCAATTTAACTAATAATTTCCCATGTGGAACTGTATCAAATGCCTTACTGTAATCCAGGTAGATTATATCCACTGCATTGCTTTTGTCAAAAATACCAGTTATCTTCTCAAAAAGGTCAGGTTAGCCTAGCCTGGCACGATCTAGCTCTTCTAAAACCATGTTGTATTTTATTCCAATTCCCTTTTAACCTCTGTGTCCTTTACTTTCTCTTTCAAAAATGGTTCTAAGACCTTAAGGTCAAACTAACAGACCTATAGTTTCCCAGATCACTCTCTTCCCCCTGCCCTCTTCTTAAAAACAGGTACTATATTAGCAATTCTCCAAACATAGGATACAACCACTTAATTCACGGATTCATTTCAAATGTTGCTATTGGGCTTGCAATTTCGTGTGCCAGTTCCTTTCATGTTCTTAGATGGAGATGATCCAGACCGCCCGATTTGGTCCCATTAAGTTTTTGGGGATGACTGCCACCTCAGATGTGGTAATTTCTATTTCTATATCCCCATTTCCATTAGCCTCTCTGCCACTACCCCTCAGCTCCTCAATATCCCTTTTACAAATTGAGGCAAAATTATTTAAGTGTTGGGCCATGCCCAGATTATCTTTAATTTCTACCCAATCCTCAGTATCTGGTAGAGTTTGCTCTTTCCTTGTTTTCTTTTTATTTAAATGATTATAAAACTTTCTATTATTGGTTTTACTTTCCTTTGCAAGGTGCAACTCTGCTTGGCTTTTTGGCAGTTGATTCTTCCCTGACACTTCCTGACTGCCAAAACATAGTTTTCCTTGCTGACCCATCCCATCAGCCGCTCCTCATAGATTCTCAATAACCTGTGGAAGATGCTTGTTCATTCACCTTGGTCTGCAACCCTTCTTTATGAACTTCCCCCCCTTTCTTGGGATGCAAGCTTCAGATAATTTCTGCAACTTTGACAAATTCAAAGCTTCCTCCCCATTCCGATCCTTGAATTCTTCAGGCCAGTGCACTTCCCTAAGTCCCTTTATTTTTAAAATTTTGTCCTTTTGAAATAGCAGACCCTACTTGCAGATATATTTATCCTTTCATTTAGTTTAAACTGATTAGCTCAAACCAAGGTTGTCTCCTTCCCCTACCTCTTTTTGGTTTGGTGGGTTTGATGAAGAAATCTGTCAGCTATCACATCCAGGAAAACCTATGCCCTACCACTATCAGTAGCACTTGTCCTCCAATCTGTATCTGGGAAATGACAATCTATTAGTACACAATTCCTTGTAGTATTTATTTGATTAAAAAACATTAATGAGGTTTCTATCCATATGCAAATCAGATCCGGGGGGGGGGGGGGGGGTCTGTAGCATATCCCAAGCACTGTCTCTGGAAAAGAAAAAAACAACCAGGAAGCTTCTCAAAGTGATTTTGGCCTAAACAGACTGTCCGTTCCATCTCTTCCAATTTCTTTAGTCTACCGAATCATTAATACATATTATTACTCCATCACCTTTACTTTTATTTCTGACTTCCATGACCAACATCTCCTTCAATACCCACCCTCTTGTCATGACTACTCTTCCACTGTTTGTCAGTCCTATAATACCTGGTGTCCCTGCCTGCACCAGTTACCCAGCTTCCTTTCACTGGTGCACAAACATCTCCAATGTGTGTGTTTCACTTCACCCAGATTCCTCACCTGATTATACAGTCATTCTGCCTCCAGTGTCGCCCACCTGACGGTTAGTGCCAATCCCAATGAAGTGATCTTTCCTCTTAAAGTCTATTATCCTACCCTCCACTCTTCCGTTCTCCACTGTTGTATAGTCTCTTTTTTTATTTTCTTCCCGGTCAATATTAGAATCAGGCTGTTAGCTTTATCAGTAGAAAGCATTTTTACATCGTTGTAATTATGCCCGTACTAGAAGTTGTACCACTTAACTATATGGTGTAGTTAAAGCAGTAAGTATAGCTTGTGTAGCAAAACACAAAGTGCACAGAAAGCATGGAGGTGTTTGTAGAAGCAAACAAATTGGCTTTTAAAATTTGCATAATTTGGGCAGTAGATAGAGGAACACAGAGTTAGAAAAGGCCTTGAAATTGAGGAAAAGCAGTCATTATCTGCGGCAGATTTTCCCCACCCCCATTTCTCTATTTCTTCTTTTGAATACTCAAGCAAAAAACAGAATTCCACTTCTGGGTTACTGCACCAGGTTTGTTATGCCCCATTCTTCCTTATTCTACATTACCTCTTAGTTTTTTTTATAGTAGAGCCTTCTTTGAAGGTTTCTGTAAACACATGTGCAGGATCTAGTGCTTCAGGTGTTGAGCTATGGAACTGTCATGAAAAGCAACATCTTTTGAGAGGCTCACAAAAGATTTTACAGGAAGGCAGCTTCATTGCCCAACTCTCTGCTGGGATGCCCTCTCTCACACAGGCAGCCCCAATCACCTCAGTTCCTTCTCTGCTGCCATCAACTGCAAATGGAACTTGCCAGCTGATCCTAATTCTTCCCTTGTATTCATATAACTAGTTAGTATAGTGTATTATATGCTAGTTAAGCATACACCATCAACTCTCCACTGGAATCTATTTGAGCCCCAAGCCGTTCAACATGTGAACCTCCTGACTGATTATCTTGCATGTCCAGGACATGCTATATCTGGGTTATCAAATGGGTCTCACACACATGTAGCATGCTACACCTTCACTCCCCCTTCAATAGAAGGGGGAGACACTTGAGACTCAAGGTTCACCTGGGTTCTCCATGCCTACAACTTGATATCCAGATCAGGCATTTGAGGGAACTGAGACAAGTCTCAATGCCAAGGTCCTCTGACACAGGACACAAGACCGATATTGTAATTCTGGCCTTTAACTCTGCTCTCTCTCACAGGTCCAAAACTGAAATGTCTTAGCCTCATACCAGTAGCAAATTCCTTATTCAGCACTGCTAGCAGCAGCTAAATCAAAAGTGGCAAAGACGACCAAGTCACCCCTGTCTACTAAGGCTCAAAGTCTTTATGATGATGCAGGAAAGAACCAATTCAGCATCTACTCCTCATTCGGCACCAACTTCAGACCCATCTTCCAGTGCCAGTACTCTGGACTAGTATTCCAAGTCCCTGCAGATGTCTGTCAGGGAAAAGAAAGCAGATCTTTCCACAAGAGGGGCTTAGTCATCCCTTTCCTCCTTTGTACTATGATCCAGGATTTGGGGATCTTGATAGATAACCAGCTGAACACAAGATCCAGGTGAAGTGCTATGGCCAAAAGGGTCATATAGCATGTATATGAATGGATGGATAGCATAGATGTATAGACAGAGGAATATCTAGTAGGATTAGGGAGGCTGTATAACCTCTATTTGGCACTGGTGCAACCCCCACTGTAATACTGTTTTCAGTTATGATACCCACAATTCAGGAAGGAAATTGATAAACAGGAGATGGTTCACAGGAGAACCACAAGAATGACTGGAAAACATGCCTTCCAGTAAAAAGCTCCAGGAGCTGAACCTTTTAGCTTAACCAAGAGAAGGTGAAGAGATGATTTGATCAATCTGTAAGAACCTACATGGGGAACAAATTGAATAGAGGGCTCTTCAATCTAGCAAATGTAGGATCAGATAGCTAGAAGCTGAAGAAAACACATTAGAAATAAGGCAAAAGTTTTTAAACAGTGACAGTAACCACTGGAATAGCTTTCCAAGGGCAGTGGTGGATTCTCCATTACTGACAATTTTAAAATCAATATTGGATATTTTTCTGATTTTCTAGTTCAAACAGAAATTCAGGAGTTTATACCAGATGATCCAAGGGTCTCTTCTGTCTTTATAATCTAGCAATGTTCTCAAGAAATATTTATTCCTTACATAAAATGTAATTTTGAAGAGAATAGTGAAGGTTGATGGTTTCTATATCTGATGTATCTTAACCCCCAAAACTGTTCACAATTTTTTTTTTTTAAATTAAGTGCTACCTCCTAGACCCTTTAAAAAAAAAAATTCACCAAAGACTGTGGAATGTGTGTAGAAAAAAAACATTTCAGCTTTGAAATAACTTTTTCTAAACTGTGAGATTTTGGAAAACTCTGATAGTGCTTTTTAAATGTTCAAGCTAGTGTAAAATGCTTTCCCCACCTACTCATCCATAGAAATTTCCTTTTAATGGCACTCAACTTGTTTTAAATTTATTTAATAAAAATAAGTTAACATTTGAGAGAATTTCTAGGCATACACAATAACCTTTTATAATATATACAGCTGTATAACATCATTTTAATAGAGATCTATTTAAAAAGACAAAATAGATTTGAAAGGAGCTTATCAATTAAGATTCCATCATGTGCTTCTCTGTGCAATCCTATCTACTTCAAAATGCACAACATTCCTCAATCAGACGAGTGAAAGGCTTTATATAATGACTTAAATGGTTTAACTTACTTTATTCCACTGAGATGCATAATACTTAAGACAATGCTTGCCTTTATAAAAAAAAGAATAAAGAAATCCACCATCTCTGCTATAAATCTGTGTGCCAAGGATGGGATAATGTACTCCCGACCTGAAACAAAAACAGTTAAAGCAATTATCCAAAATTTTATTGCGCTGAAGCAAAGTTTAATCTTAAACCTGAACATTCTGTACAGTGCATGTAAGAGAGGCAATATTAAAATGGTATTCCACATTATCCCTCTGAAGGGAACATTTAAAAATGTTATTCTGACCCATGGAAACCCTTATCCTTTTTATTCAATTACCTCCTTAAAATGCACTTTAATTCTCATGATAATCGGATAAGTTAACTAAGCCAACTAAGTAATGTATCTTTGTTGTTGCTCTTCCTCATCTTATCCCTTCCCTGCTGTTTCAGTCACATAGCACACCTAAGATTAACCAGACATGGTCTCACCCAGGCAGAACTTATTTTTGCAACATGCCATTTTTGCATCCTATTATATTTAAAAGGAACTTGATATAAAGTGGTTTCTTTAATCTGGGGTTAAAACTGCTTCCTTCCCATTATTCTCTCCACTTTAGAGGAAGTATTCAGAAGCAGCCAAGCCCCAGCCCTGTGAAAATCTCATGTCAGGTTCCTGAAAAAAATCAAGGAATCCTGAATCAATAGCTAGTATTGGCCTCCAAACTTTTTGTAAAAAAACAAAGACCAAGAAGTTGTTTGTCTCTTGAAATAAACAAACCCCAAACACTCCTATGTGGTGTTTTACCAAAAAGGGCAGGTACCATGTCAGAACAAGAAAATGAAACTGGCTACTCTGATTTAATTGGTTTCAGTGAGAGAAATGCAAACATTTAACAATGCTGGGTTTTTTAATAGTTTCAGGTGGTGGTAGTAAAAATACAAGAACACTCTGTTTGTCACCCCCGCTCTCCCCCAAAATGCCATTAAAAAGAATTGTAGTTAATCTGATTCTCACATTGTATTTCCTCAGCAGCACTTAGAGAAGCAAGCACCTATATAAAATTAATGAATATTCTAACAATTAAAATGCTCATGCACCTGACTTACTAAAAGCATATTTGTTAGAATTCACACAAGTATTTTTGGAAGGGAGAAGGAACCCTTTACTATTGTACTTCCCCCACAAAAAACTTCGTCACTATAACCTTTCCTACAAACAGGCACCATCACAAGGCATTTACAGAAGCTGCACAAATGGCACTGTGAATATGCCTCAATAAGCTACTTGAGAGCAGCATAAAGCTCTCAGCTGCCTTCTTGGTTTAAAAAGGCAGATACAATTAGAGTGATTAGGTAAGGGCACCTTCTTAGCATTTGCTTCTTTGTAACCCCCTTTTATATCTTATCTCACTGACAAGTTCACTCCTTAATGCTACAGAACAGCAAAACAGATTCAATTCCCATTCTTGCATTATCCCAGTTGACAAATCATTTCTAATTGTACCATCTTTAACCAATGACGATGCAAGAATGTGAAGAACATAGGTGGGCCTCCTGACCTCAGGTTGATCATGCAGTACCAGAAAATAGACATCAAATCAACTTTCTAAAATGAGCATGTTTAATATGGCAGTTAGCAGCATGGAACCTCTGGTTTTATTTTTCCTGTCTATAGCCAGATTAAATGCCAGCAACAACTAGTTAAGATAGAAGGTTAGCAACAAGACTGTGACAGTCAGGACTTAAATAAAAACAGACTTGTTTTTAAAGAGCCTTAAAACTCCTAAATCAGGAGACGATAAACCCAGGTGCCAGGTCACCATGGCACTCGGGAATCCTAATCTGGCACCTAACTGCACCATGGTATTTCAGGGACCAAATGCCTTTCAAAAAATGCCAATGATACCTTCAGTGGCACATGGCTTTTTTCAGCAGTGGGGAGCTTCTTCATCCTGGACTGCTGCAGCAGCGGCATTTCAGCAGCAGGGGCCCCCATCAAACATGCCACACACGAAGGCGCCCCAGTTTCACAGCTAGCACATTGACGTATGGCAGATCTGTCGGGGCCTAGCCTAAATCTATAAATAAGGATGGTGCTAGTAGGACAATACTTCATATACCATTCCTGGAGAATAAGCATGCCAAATTAACAAGGATTCTTTTATCACTTCCAAGAAATTTTGCTTGCGGTCGCAATTACCCTTGGTATTCAAAATCACTTTTAAGTTCCACAGGGGTAGCCGTGTTAGTCTAGTTCAGCAAAACAACCAAGGAGTCCTGCGGCACTTTAAAAGACTAACCTGTATTTATCGCATGAGCTTTCGTGGGTGGAATCCGGCTTCCCAGGGAAGGAAATACAGGAGCCCATCCCCAGCCCAGCTACACGCCTACACTTCAAACCTACCACACAAGGCCTGAAGAGCTCCCTCCCCCCACTAGAAGTGGGTCCTTCACCCACTAAAGTCCTGCCACAGACAAGCTGGAGCCCAAATTTGCTCGTTGGCCAGCGCTGCCCGCTTTCGTGATGGGGCACGAGCGAGGCGGAACGGCTGCAGCGGAAGCCAGAGTGCGGAGCAGATGCTCGGCGCTGCTCAGACCAGACCAGACCGCGCCGCGCCCATAAGCACCACAGCCCCCGCCCAGCTCTCACCTGCCGGCCGCCCGCTCTCCCTCGGGCCGCTGCTGGCGGCCGAGACCGGCCTGGGCACCGCGGGCAGGCGGGTGGGAGCTGGCGGCCAGGCGGGCGCCGGGCGGGGCCCCGGCGGGGCGGGGGTGGCGAGGAGGTAGCAGGGCCCGTAGTAGGCAGGCGGCGCGGGGCAGCCGGCGGCGGGCGGGCCCGGGCTGCCGTAGGCGGCCAGCAGAGCGGGGAGGCCGCTCTGCCAGCTCCAATAGCCGCAGTACGAGTCCCAGAGCCACTGGTGCACGCGCCGCGCGTACTCCGCCGCGCTCAGCCCCTCGCCTCCCGCCGCCGCGGGCCTGGCCGCCATGATCCCTTCCGCCGCGGTCCTTCACGCACCGCGCAGGCGCGGGGAGCCGCCCCCCAGCCGACTCCTCCGCCCGGGCGGGGGGAGAAAAACAGAGGCGAGGAAAGCGGCTTTTCCTCCCCCCCCCCATCCGCGCGGAGAGATGGTATCGCCCAGCGCATAAAGAGGCAGCAGCTGAGGCTGCGCGCGCTTGCATTCGTTCGCGTGGTGGTGCTCGGGGCGTGGGGAAGATTCGGCTCCCTGGGAATGGAACTGTATGGGAGGGGTGATTAGCCTGGAGGTGGGGGTAGGGGGCTGAGCCTACTTTTGTGAAGCAGCAGGCACAGCCGCCTTTTCTGCCCGCTCAGGAGGTTCAGGGAAGTGACCTGTCCCTAACTAAGGTGCTGACTCAGCAGGAGCTGGGAGGGTCACTGATCCCTGATTCTGAGCGTTTCAGGGCTGGGTGGGACTAAAAAAATATCGTCCCCAAAGGTGTTGCATAATTCATGGTCAGCTACCAGGAGGGTACTGGCCTCATACCAAAGGAAGAGAAAGAGAAAACCGTGCTTTCACCCATCTGGCCTGCTTGGTGCAGAGTTTTATTCCCTATGTGCTCTTTGTCACGATGTTATGCTGTTGTCTCATAGAAACTGGAAGGGCCCGTGACAGATCAAGTCCACTTCCCTGCACTCATGGCAGGACCATGTACTGATGTCAAACCACCCCAATAGGTGTTTGTCTAACCTGCTCTTAAAAAAACTCCAGTGTAGGAGAGTCCACAACCTGCTGAGGCAACTTATTTCAGTATTTAATCGCCCTGACAGTTAGGGGGACCCTGCAGCACTCTCCACCAGGAGGCTATACCGGTTGTGGTTCTTAAAACACTTGGTTTTTGAAAGACAACAGAGTCTTGTGGCACTTTTAAAGACTAACAGATTTATTAATCGCATGAGCTTTCGTGGGAGAAAATCCCACTTCGTCAGACGCTTTGAAGATAGGAAAGTTACAGAGTGCGAGGAAATTAAATGCAGGGGAGTGTATGACATAGCATCATTTTTTAAAAATGTCTCAACTTTGGGGTTGCTGACTTAATCAGAGGCTTAGCGCTATTATGAGCATGGGGTTTCATCCCTGACTCTCTTAGCTAATAGCCATTCATGGACCTATCTTTAATGAGTAAAAAGTGTTTCTGTGGACTGGTCTACACTTTAAATTTACAGCAGCACAGCTATATTGGTATAGCTGTGCTGCTGTAAGAGTGCTTGTGTAGCTGTGTTATATTGGCAAGCTCTACTGTTGACAATAAAATCAACTACATGAGCAGTGGTAGCTATGTTGGCAGGAGAGTGGCTGGCGAACATAGGGACCTGGTTTGAAAAGTTGCTTCCCTCTAGATTTAGGCCTCTACAGCTGTCTTTTATTTTGCTGTATTATGCAGCTAGTTGAAGGGATAGAAATGTACAAGAGTAGCTTTGTTTGCATGTATTTTGCTTTCCCCTGTTCAGCTAGGCAGTGCAGCAGAAAGGCATGCTAATGTGCACTGTGATTTCACAGGAATTCTCCAGAGAGATCTCTAGGAAAAGTCCCTGAAGATACTCACCAATTCTCTGCTAGAGAGTCCTCAGCAGAGCTGCTTTGTTTCTCCCCTGGCTGTACATCCTATCCTGGGCACAGCTCACCATTCCCTGCTTGATCATCGAGCTATGTGCTTGCCAAGGGGCAGTGAGAAAGAGGTGTATTTTACAGTAATGCAGTAATCAATATTATTGCACTCAGTCATGCTTCTGTTATTTATTGTACTTCTGCAGATGTGCCTTTGAGGGGAAACACCTCCTCACCTACCGAGCATCTGCAGCTGATAAAACAGCCATGGAGAAGCAAAGAGGGGATGTTTCAAGAACTCTTATGGTTGTTTTGGGGGTGAGAGGGAGAGAAATATGGGCATGGAGGTACATTGTGCCTGAAAAACAGAAAACTGATAGGCAGGAGAGGAGGGAGGGAGTGATAGCAGATCAAGAGTGCATGATAGCTGCTAAAGTCACTAATAATTCTGCAGATTGAATTCATGTGTCAATACAAAAATGCTTTCATGCCCTCCCCAGACTCTACCCACACATTCTACCAAATTCTCAACCTGCCTCATTACCTGGTTCACTCCCCCCTTCAGACAGCTTCCAAAATGATAGTTGGAGTTACACCAAGTTGTCCTAGCTTACACTGCCTCTCACTGCTTTCTCCTCTCCAGCCCAGCTTTTTGTGTGTTTGGTGAATAACTGTTGTTTAATAAAGATGTACTTTGTGAAGAATAAGCAATCTGTCTCTTGCACAGGGTGGTGGCAGTTCATTGATGCACAGTGCAAACAGGATAGCAATTATAACATGCCACAGTACTGTTTACAGATACCGTATTGTTGTTCGTTGTCAAACATCACACACCAAATTCCTTTAATCTCTTTTACAATGACCACTGAATCCAGGAGTTGCCTGTGTTGCAAATGGCAAAGACCATGGGTATGAAGCTTTTTTTTTAACGGGAGAATCTTAACCTCCAACTGAAATGCATGTAGACAGATCTTTCATTCCTAAAGGGTTTCAGCTGAATGCCTTAATTTACAACTCTCTATGTTTAGTCAATTGAGTGAGATATTTGGGGCTGCTCTGTTGATAAGCAAGTATGAAGTCTTGGTTTCATTGTTCCTATAACTTAAGGTGTTCTTACATGAAGTGCTGCTCTCTATCACACCTATGCAATTCTACTGATATCAGTGCTGTTACATGGAGTGTAAAAGATAGAATGGATATTTTGTACAAGCCCCATGGCTATGCTGAAATTCCATTTTGAATTGGACTGAATTTAGCTGGTATAACAGGTGTGCTGAGGGGGCAGGGTATGTTACCATTTAATTCTCCCACAAACTTACCTTTGAATTTGGCCAATATCACTGATGAATCAATCTTGTCATACCAATAATGCTACTGACATGATTAAAATGTGCTGCCCCCTTATCTTTACATTTTTGGTGGATGTAGATGAATAAATTGAATTTTCTGTGTTTTTGCCATCACCATCTGTGCTTTCAGGGATTGTGGCCCCAGACTACTTTCATATTACTTTCTGTGTTGAAAACTGAATTATGTTTGAAGTTCCATTTTCTAACCTAAAATTAGCTAAAGGGCACAGAATTAACTAGGGGCATTAGGGTTCAAATAAATGGATAAAAGCTGCCATTTTTCTATCCTAATTATTTCTAGACACTTGTCCTTTTGATGTCTAAGCGATGATATCTTTCCCTTAAGTCCCCTGCCTCTCATCTCTTCTGTTTCCCTCTTCTTCCCTTGTGTTTAAAACTTTGAAGTTTAAGAAACTAAACTAAATTGGTAGGTTTACAACAGCTTCCGACTTTGCTGTCTAAAATTAACTTTACATGTTAAAACTTCTTGGCTGGTTTCCAGATGCTGCTGAGCACCACAGCCAGTCTTTAGTAGGAAGTGATGGCTTTCCTCTGAATACGCACCTTCAACAGAGCTAGCAGCAGTACATCAAAGAAAAACCACACCGTCATGGTGCCCAGCAACACTGGAGAAGTAGGTGTCGGTATTAGAAAGACAAAACACCTCAGGCTGATGAAAGCATATTGATTTTTAAATCAATTTAGTTACTTTGTTGCAAACCCCTAACAGAGGTGGATTGAAACATATTTAAATCATGCTTAAATTGATTTGAGTGGGGTAGACAACTTTAAGCTAAATCAGTTTAAGTACATCTCTAATAAGAAGATCTACTGTAATGCATGTTTTTAATATAGCCTTGACCAAAATTAGAGATCAATTTAGGAAGATGAATTCTTATACTGCGAAGTCTGGCATAATGTGGAAAGATAAGAGGAGAAAAAGGTAGTGCTTAAAGTGGTGTGAAAAAAGTGTTTGTGTGAGTCTTGTTTTCCACAGAACTTAAAGTAGTATCACATTTGCCTGTCCCTGTAGCCCATTAATTTTGTCCCTCCCCACCCCTTCATCTCAGTTCTCCCCACAACCTGCCTCATCTCTGCTCCTGCAGTTGTTACCATTCTTTCTTCCTCTCCTAGGCTCAAGGGTTTGCACTGGGGTTCCCCGCCCTTTTCCAAGATCCAGGGGCTCTTCACCCCCACACATTTTCTATTCCAAACCATTTGTTGCAGGGTGCAAGCAGAGTTCATGAACCATTTTGTTCACGGGGAGAGGGGGTGTGGAGTTGCCCTGATTTTTTTCTGCTTCCTCCAGCGAAAAGGGCTCTGGCTCTTGAGAGGAAGGGGAGAGGGCATGGTTTGTTTTTTGCAGTAGCTCTGATTGACTGTCTGCTGGAGATGGGCAAGAGAGGAAAGGAGGCAAGTCTTAAATGTCATTCCTGCTTGAGTTTTAAAAATACTTTTATTTGGGGCTGCAACCCATTGCGTATTAAGCCCTGAGAGAGGGAAAGGACAAAAGAAAAGGGGGAAGGGGGAATCTGGGCAGAAGAGAACTGCACAGTGTGATTCATGTCAGGTAACCTTTTGGTTGGAAGACTGTGATCAAAAACTCATACACTAGAGAGCTACTTTGCTACTGGATGACTATGGCAAACCCAGGGATTTTTAAAGGAATCCTGAAAAACAGATTGGTTTTTAAAATAGTTAAGACTCATTAAACGAAGATCTATTCTGAAAAGGGACTATAAAATTGGTATCATGCAGCTCCTTGTTCATTACCCTTTGCTGTTTTCTATATTAGCTGTACTTTTCTAAATTTTGTTTTAAATAGGTTATTTAACATCCAACCCTGCAAACTCAACTAAAATCAGAGAGTCTACCTTTGTTCTGGGCCTTACCACTATAAAGAGTTCTCAAGGCCACATTAATCTGCCAGTTACATTTGTGAAACCTCCCATGCTCCAGGTACGCTCTCAGTGACACGTGTGCAATCTTAGTGCTCTTAGAGGTTTTACACAGGTGAGACTGGTTGGAACTTAATATGTAATTCTACTTTTGAAGCCCAGCATGACAGAAAATCCAGCCCACTCTCCCACAGTTGCATTGACTATGGGGCTGACAGGAATTTTTTAAAAAGCAGCAACAAACTCCCTCTTGTCATGTGAGTAAACTGTCCTATGACTACTCACAGGGAAGAGAGCTATTGAATAGACTGCGTGCTTAGTAAGTTCGCTGATGACACCAAGTTGGGGGGAATGGTAGATACTCTGGAGGGCAGGGACAGGATCCAGGGAGACTTGGACAAATTGGAACACTGGGCCGAAAGAAACCTCATGAGGTTCAACAAAGACAAGTGCAAAGTCCTGCACTTAGGACAAAAAAATCCCATGCACTGCTACAGGCTGGGGACCGATCAGCTAAGGAACAGTGCTGTAGAAAAGGACCTGGGGGTTATGGTGGACTTTATTAAACCTAGAATTACCGGTAAGTCAACTTTAGGCTTAAAGTTGAATTAAGCCAGTGTAGACAAGGGGTAGCCCTAAATCGACTTAGGGCTACCCCAGGACTGCACCAATGCCCTCCCTGCTGGGGGGGGGGGGTCACAGGGGTAGCCTGGCATGCCCCCTCACAGGGCAAGGCAGAGCCCTGCTCACCCTGCCCCTATTCCCTGCCAGGGTCCCTGTCCCCCTTTGCCCCATTGTACCTATGTACAATGGGGCAAAGTCTGAGCCCCCTGGCACTGGGCAAGGGGTGCCCCTGCTACCCCTGTGGACCTACCCTAGGTCCCCTAGCCCCTAGAAGTCAACCTAGGCGTCCAGTGTGGACGCTCTAGGTCGACTTTGTAAGTTTCCCCCAAAGTCAACTTTAAAATTTAAGTGTAGACTCACTAAGTCGACTTAACTAAGTCAGCCTAAGTCGACTTAGATAAAGTCGACTTAAATTTCCAAGTATAGACATAGCCCAGGTAACACATTACTGTTGTTGTTCTCACCGCTCCAGGGAGTGCGGATCACGATTCTCCTGGATTCTCTGTTTATAACTGGGCTCTGCCAGCTAAGAGTTTTTCCTCATATCCTCCTCAGATCTGATGTTAAGGTATTCTTATTTTCCTTGTCTGCTTCTCTTCCTCGTCTGATGCCACACATATAAACAGTCACCATGTCCTTGCTACTGCTATAATGAGTGGCCCTGAGCCATCAGGCCCAGATAGACTCCCCGAGTCTCATTGCCTCCAATCGAAAGGCTGGAAACCTTCCTACCTAAATTCCACGTAGGGCACACAACCATCTCTCCTCAGGTCCTCCCACCACTGAGTCATTGGCTAGATCTCAGCCAGCTGGCATGATGTCAACCCTTGGCATCCTGCCAGTTATGAGGCAGACTCCATGTTTTTCCAAAATGGAGTTCCTACTCAATTAATCCAAATACGTATTAAACATGGAAAACAGGCCCGTATATAAATGTGAACACTAAAATCTTCTCTGACAATGGCACCAGCATTTCAACTATATAGGCTGTTTAGCTCTTATGCTGGAGATCTCTATGGGCCAAATGATGTGGACTGATGTTTTGGAGCAGTATTTGAGGTTTCAGGTATTTCTGAATTATGTGTATAATGCAATGGCACTAAATCAAATGCTTGATACAAGTTCTACAGGGTAGAAGAGACTGTGATTTGTACAAAGCTTAGCACCCAGACCACTCTTAACAATGAATAGTAACATGAATGGTTTAGTTGAAAACAATGGAAAGGTTTCAAACGCAGACTGAAAATTATTTACTCTGTCATCTTCTTCAATAATCCCTTCAATAATCAATAATGCAATGAAAAAATTCAGTGTTTAAAGTCAAGTAGGTATTTCCAGTTTTGTGTGTGTGTGTGTGTTTTATAGTGGTTATTAGATAAGTATAACTAAACGTGCATGAGCTGAATTGTTCACTGATACGTAGAACTAGATGTTTTATCTCCCCCGATATTTTCTTTAAAAAAATCCTTTATAATTATCATATTCAGAATCAAATTATCAAAGAATATTTTCTTGTTTTGAATGATGCAAATTTTGCCTTGTTTTTGTAATGTAGATTTTCCTAATTCCTAGATTACCTACAATTCCAAATTAGTACAGGTATTCTGTATAACTAGAATAGTTCCCACATTGTCTGATTACCAACAGAGCTTGGTGCACCACAATAGTTTTCTGCCACCTGGTGGATTTATAGAGTCAGTACCTCAATACTTACAATCGCTTATGTTTTTCTATATTTTTAATTACATGTATGAATAATTAAACCAGGATTTTTACAAAATTTCCTTTTTAGAAGAAAATGAAAAAAGGGCCAATCCACTCTTTCTTGACAATGAGTGGATAATTATTGTATTTACTACATGAGTTTCTGCTTTCAGGGATATATCCTGTCATCAATCTGCATCAAAAATTGGCCTAGATTCTATTCTATAAAGTTGGGATTATTTCTAGAATTGTATATTTCCTAAAGTTCTTATGATCTTATCCTGCTTCCCTTAAAATCCCTGGCAAAACTCATGTTTACTTTGGTAAAAGCAGGCTCTCTAGGCCCAAATTCACACCAAGTGCAAAGCAGTGGAGACATTGGTCGAACGTCTACGGAGTCTGAACTTCATATGGGGTCTGGGGTGTTGCCCGACAGTATCAAGCTATCAAATCTTTATTTTTTTTATGGCTTTTTACAAACTTGATCATTCTAACACCAGAACACAATTATTTAACCATCTAACACCATCTATTATTTAAACACACGTTCTATCTGTGGGGATAATTTTAGCATGTAAGACATTTATCCCCCTTTTGATGGAGAATTACACCATCAACTTTATCTGATTTTCATGATGCACATGTGTAAATATTAGCATAATGCAGACAACAGGCACTTTTGAACATTAAAGCCTTTATTCTCAATTTTGTCATTCTCTCTCTTTCTCTAATTAATGGAAAGAAATGGGAGTTATCAGGTGGCCATCATCAGCTTCCAGATTCAATGGATGAAGAGCTTGTACCTTTAGGAATGAAGAATCAGCCTTGTATCCAAGCTAATATGTACAGGTCACCAGGTTGTACTCTTCTAAACATGTCTCAACTTCATTGGTGTAATTACAGATAAATGGAACTGTTATCATTTTACTCCCAGAGGCAATATCTAGACTCTGGAACCACAGGTTAAAATCCTTCTCATGCCAACTCTGTCCTTTATTCCTTCCAGGTATATAAACTGAGTATCGTGAGTTGTTTACTGCATATATCCATTTTTATTTTCATTGCTTCACTGATGGCCTGTCTGTTTTGCATGGATGTTAGAGATCCCATGACACTATCTGCAAGAGTAGCGGTTTGCTTCAGTGTTCTTGGCCAGAAATTTCCCCTCCTATGCAGTATGTTGGCTGGCTGACTGGCTACTGCCACCCACATCAGTGGTTTTTGCATTTCAATCATACTGTATATGTGGACAAAAGTGCCCATGCACTGTGTTGCCAAATAATGAAAATGGTTACTACATACCACAAAGTTCTCTCAAAATCACTCTGTCTGTATGCACTCAGGTGGAGTCTAGCTGGTGTGATGCTGTACAATTTAAATTGGTGCAACAGCATAGAGAATAATCACAATTTTAAGCACAATGGGGGTGTGACTTGGACATAGAGAGCTGGCATCCGCAAAAGATAATGCAAAACTTCGGCTACTCAGAGGAGTTCTTGCTTATTCCTCACTTAAAGTTATGATATATAGTTTGTGGCATTAAAACTGGGGACAGAATTAAGTGTAGATTAAACCTAGAGATAGATATTGAGTGGATGCAATTGATTAAAATTGGCATAGCTCATCAGATCATCATTATGCAGAATACCTGAAGGATGTAGGAATCTATATTTCTTTACTAACATGATTTTAGATATGATTTTCAGTAGAGGATTATTCTTTAGAAGTAACTGTACTTAGATTTGTATGAGGTGGAGTCAGAATCTGGGGTTTTGTTTTGTTTTATTTAAAGATCCTCTTCTTTCATGTCCTCTTGATACATTGAAGATGAGTTTTCATTGTAAGGCAGGGGGCAGCCCATCCTAGATGAGAATGCATTTCAAGGAAGATAACTTGCACTTCTAAAAAAGTGTAGTAAGCACACATATATCAGACATCATCAGCTAAGAGGACAATTTTTTTTATAAATGCTTTTTCTGCAATATTTATAAAACATTTGCAGGAACATAATCCTTAGGGAGAGAGCTGCACCACTGTGGTGGCTTCCCTGCAAATATTAAGGAAAAGAGTCATACAGTTTATAGCTCCTCAGACAGTCAATTATTTCAGGGGAGAGTCAGTACCCCTGGTTCCTCTCCCTAACCCTAACCCTGCCTACTATAAGAATGGTGTATTTGCTTCCTGTAATTGTTGAATATTCAATACTTGTTTTGCTTCAGCAGTTACTTGGCATCATGTTGCTGAGTGATGATGTATATAATATCAGATGCAGGCTTAGAAGAAAAGTCAATGCCTCAGATTTAGAATGTTTCCCTCACATGTGATTGTTTTACTGCAAACTGTTCTGTCATGACGTACACTTCTCGCCCATTTCTCTAGGTATGCATTCTACATCCAGGTGAAATATAACAACTAGTGGATGATGCTATGCTGTGTATCTCTGATGGTCAGCCCAAAAGGGACATGCCCATGGTCACACAATGAGTTAGAGAGAAAGCTGAGTTTAGAAACAATCTTCAGCTACTCCCACTTGAACGTGATCATTTCTTGGACATGCCCTACAATACATATAGGTGCACCAAAAAGAGAAAGTGATGTTATGCCCTGGAATTATTTAAAGAGAGGCCCTCTGAGATACTGTGGTTGTCACTGAGGCTTTAATTTTGAAATTGCAAGTCTGCTTGTTATCACTAATATAGAATAGCCATGCTATTCTCTGGGAGAAGTGGGGATGGGATAGGATGTCCAAGAGACGCTTGGTCAACAGCAGGGAGTCCGAGCTGTCTCCCCTCATTCAAATCTTTAGAAATGGCATTTAGGAAAATGGATCCACATAAAACACTTCAGTAAAGTACATTCTGAATAACTCGCTGTATTTAAAGCAAGTACAGACTCCTTCTTTTATTTCAGAATAGGTTTATTGTTGAAAAATGGTATGTACTAAAGCCACAACGTTATACAGAGAGATAAAACATCAGATAGTAAAACTTATCATATGAGCAATATTGGTTGTAGTACAATCAAAAATACTTTAAAACAGAAAGAATTATGTACTTTGAAAGGTGCAGTAGGCACAATATATATTCTGTAACTAGCTTTGCAAGCATATAACCATGATTTCACTCTTATAAAGTATTACAAGTGATCAAAATGTATGCTGAATTTTAATTACTATGCACTGAAATTGTAAAATGAATCGCACACTCCACCTTAGTATTAAAAAAAGCATGTACAATAAGGACTGTAAAGTAGAATCAGGGGTCTTAAAAAAGAAATAGTCCCTTTAATTTGGGTTCAGAATTCATGGGAATACACCTATGGCTTTTATATATGGATATATATTTTGAGATTAGTATGCAAGTCTTTCAAGTGAGGAAAAAAACAAAACAAAACCCCAACAGCCCAGAACTATATCTCCAACAGATAGCATACACAATAGAATACTTTAAAGGAACAGAATTGGCAAGGAAGCCAGTTACAGGGCACCTGACATAAGCATATGTCCCCAAGCATAAAAAAAACCCATCTCAGTCTTCAGAGTATGTTGTGAGGTACTAAGTGAAAGAAAAAAGGCCCCAAAGAAAGGAACACAAGCTTACAGGCTTTAGTTTAAGTAATGTTTTCTAGAAAATATTAGGACTAATAATTTACAACAACTAAAAGGAATACAACAGGTCTGTATAAACTGAAAGCTGAGGGATACTCTACCTATACATATTAGAAAAATGTTTGATTACAATATCCTGGTTTTCTATTCCACTGGCAAAATGTATTGCTGAAAATTGTACTCTTGTGTCTTAAAAAACAATTATGATTAGCACAGATCTACAAGAATCACACACTTCCAAAGGGTACGTGTTCACCGCATCATACATGAATTGCTTAAAAGGTAAAATAAACATCTTACTGCCTTAAGATTATTTTTGACTACCAGAAACATAAAAAGGAATGCACAGAATCATGATTTTAACAAAGTATATCATGCAACTTTTTGGTGTACCATGTGCAGTGCAATAGCCAGTAAGGTGAATGGAGTAATTTTTAAAAAAAAATCCCTTACAATTACATGACATCATGTATAATCAGAACCGTAAATGAAGACAAACTGTGTGGAAACTTTAAAAATATCAGAATGCCTAAAAAAAAGCATGCTGGATGTGTCATTGTTTCAAGATCTACTACAGCAGTATGATCTACTGCTACTTCTAGTTCTTTATGTTGCTTTTTTATTTAACCTGACCTCAGTCTGAGATTGTGGTCAGTAGATGTTGTATGGCATTAGGAAGTTAGCCCATGATCTCTGCAGGTTCAGTGACCAACTTAGATCCATCCCATGCTGTCTTGAACTGTTCAGGAACAGGAAATTCTTTCTGGTAAAGAGCAAGAGCAACAACGATGGTTAGATAAACAGTGGGATATCTTATTAAAACCGGTGTAATACTATTACTTCTGCATGATTGACAAGGCATTTATAACTCAGACATCCCTGGATTACAAAGAGGCTTTCTTCATTACTCGCAGGAAACTGTTTCAATGCCCCGCAGGAAACAAACTCATCATTAACATAGTTCATACTGCTTTGTTAATGTGCTAGTTTGCAGTAGCTCCCTTTCACATTATTTGGGTCAACTGTGTATATATACTTTTTCAAAAAAGACAATGGACTCCATAAGCAGGCAGCCAATCTAACTGGATGGGAATGTAGAAGGACTTAGACCTGGTAATTTAGTGACTAATAGGAACTTTAAGGAGAAAAGGGATGTCCTATAGAGCAAAGCCATGGTCAGTCCTTGGAATTTAGTGGTAGGTTGTTTAATCTCAGATCTTGAGATAATTATTCACCAGTTTTAGGTCAATGAACCATAATGCATGTAATAAAAACACAATCACATTACCACTTCAAAAGTGAAGCACGCCAAAGGACATAATATGCACAGTCAGTGCTTCACAGGAGTCCTTAGTTCATGCAGTGTGCACCTGTGAATGTGGGCAGGGACCCTGCTGGAACACTGGCCCCAGGTTCTGTGCACTCTGCAGGATAAAATCTGTGTGATGCTCCTAACGTGGATGAGAGGGCTCCTTTCTACGGGCTCTCTGGAAGGGCCTTTCAGTAGTCCTGCATTTCTTTAAATGGCAAGTGATTTTTGGTTGCCCAGCTTGAGACACATTGAAAGTGATTTTCAGACAGTGCTGAGCAGCCATCCTCAGAAAATGAGGCCCTCTTAAGATGTCTGAAGTTGAGCACCCAAGATCACTAGTCACTACTGAACATTTAGGCTATAGTGTCCAGCTATCCTTTTAAATTAATAAAAAACTCTCTGTTGAAATTCTAGCACAACAATATTAAAAATAAGTTTAAGATAGCCTGGTTAAGCCCTCAGTAAAGTTGCACACGCAACTTGAACCCTGCCCCCAGGGCTGGATTACCAAAGGGGCTTTAAGGGCTTAAGCCCCGGGTGCCAGACAAAAAGGGGGTGCTGGGCTCCAGCCCCTAAAACACCTATATTAATCTGGAGACCTCTGCCCTGCTCAGCGCTGGCAGGGCAGGAATGCAGAGAGCTGGTCTGCCCCTGGGGGTGGAGTGGGCCAGAGCCTGCTTGCTCCACCCAAGGAGCAGGGCCAGATGGCACAGCCTTACGCTCTGGCCCGGCATGCAGCTCTCCAGGGCCTGTGGCCTTGTGGGGCTGTATGGGGGTTGCTGTGCTGCGCACCAGCCGCCACCCCCTGGCAGACTGGCCAGGGTGGGGCCATGTGGGAGTGCCCTCAGACCCGAGGGCCCCCCGCAGGGACAGAAGGAGTGGGGGCCTGGCCCCTGTGGTGAGGGGCCCAGGTTGGGGGCCCCATGATGGGGGGCCACCCGGGGCCCCCAGGGTGGTTAATCCAGCCCTGTCTGCCCCCGTGTGTATATGTATCATAACATAGTCTAATAATATGAAGGAGATAATGGGTCTTTTTAATCCACAGAATTACCTTGCAGCCCAAGTAAAGGTGTTTGGTGGATAGTAGCTGGTGGATTGATGTATGGAAAAGGGCTTATTTCTGTGGTTTGAATCAGACATTGCTGGGGGGAAACTGTGGCACTTTAACTTCTACTTGCCTAAGAGTATGAAAGACTAATTGCTACAAAGATTAAAAGATGGAGAAAAGTTGAGTCTTGAAAAATATTCCACTTACATAATCTGCATTTTGGGGGATGAGAATGTTCATTTCAGATGACTTGGCACTCACAATCTCGCAGTCTAATGACTCTTCACTGAGGTATATGTGGCAGCCTTCTGTCTTATTAATGGAAATAGTTGGCACTCTTCCCATCACCTGAAGAACAATATATGTCCCTAAGATCAAATGCCGCTATGCCAATGAAAGAGACATTTCACAGTCCCATCCGCCTGCTGAGCCCATCTGGCTTTGGCCACCAATTCTTGATTTATGACAGCTGCATTTACTAGTGGGGACTTAAATAGACTGGCACTGTCCCATTATTAGACAGTTGGAAGATTGCTACGGTCTAACTGTATTAAATGTTGTTCTTTAGCCCTGAAGTTCTAAAACCTCTCTCTCTCTCCCCCTCCCCACCCTCCCTTGGCCATGATCATAGAATCATAGAATAATAGGGTTGGAAGGGACCTCACGAGGTCATCTAGTCCAACCCCCTGCTAAAAAGCAGGACCACTCCCCCAAAATCACCCCAGCCAGGGTTTTCTCTAATCGAGCCTTAAAGATCTCCAAAGATGGAGATTCTACCACCTCCCTAGATAGCCCATTCCAATGCTTCACCACCCTCCTAGTGAGAAAGTTTTCCTTAATATCCAACCTTGACCTCCCCAGCTGTAATTTGGAACCATTGCTCCTTGTTCTGTCCTCTGTTACCCTTGAGAACAGCCTACCTCCCTCCTCTTTGGAGCAACCCTTCAAGTAGTTGAAGGTTGCTATCAAATCTCCCCTCAGTCTTCTCTTCTGTAGATTAAATAAGCCTAGTTCCTTCAGTCTCTCCTCATAAGTCATGTGCCCCAGCCCCCTAATCATTTTTGTTGCCCTCCGCTGGACTCTTTCTAATTTGTCCACATCCTTTCTGTAGTGGGGAGCCCAAAACTGGACATAGTATTCCAGATACTGACCAGCCTGTCGAATAGACCTGACCAGTGTCGAATAGAGGGGAATTATCACATCCCTCCATCTGATGGCAATACTCCTACTGATGCAGCCTAATATGCCATTGGCCTTTTTCGCAACGCTGTTGGCTCATATTCATCTTCCCGTCCACCATAACCCCCAGGTCCTTTTCTACAGCGCTGCTACTTAGCTGATCGGTCCCCAGGCTGTAGCAGTGCATGGGACTTTTCCGTCCTAAGTGCAGGACTTTGCACTCGTCTTTGTTGAACCTCAGGAGGTTTCTTTTGGCCCAGTGTTCCAATTTGTCCAAGTCTCCCTGGATCCTGTCCCTGCCCTCCAGAGTATCTACCATTCCCCCCAACTTGGTGTCATCCGCAAACTTACTAAGCACGCAGTCTATTTCATCATCAAGATCATTAATGAAGATGTTGAATAGAACCGGCCCCAGGACCGACCCCTGGGGCACTCCACTCGTTACCGTTTGCCAACCAGACATTGAGCCATTGATTCCTACCCGCTGAGCCCGTTGATCTAACCAGTTTTCGATCCACCTTATGGTCCACTCGTCGAACCCATACTTCCTTAACTTGCCGACGAGAATGCTGTGGGAAACCGTATCAAAAGCCTTGCTAAAGTCAAGGTATACCATGTCAACGGCTCTTCCCGCATCCACAAATCCAGTCATCTCATCATAGAAGGAAATCAGGTTGGTCAGGCACGATTTGACCTTGGTGAATCCATGTTGACTGTTCCTGATCACTCTATTTTCCTCCAAGTGTTTCAGGATGGATTCCTTGAGGACCTACTCCATGATTTTCCCAGGGATTGAGGTGAGGCTGACCGATCTGTAGTTCCCCGGATCCTCCTTTTTCCCCGCACACTCTCCCACTAGTGCTTGTGTATAACTTGCATGTACATCAGTGAAACTTATGGGAAAACCGACCCTCCAAGCAAACACGCACTCTGTGACTGTAAATAGTCCCTAGAGAGAGGCTTCACAAATTTCTGTGTAAAACATTCTGCAGCTTGAAAGGTCTCTGAGGTATTGCAGCACTAGTAAGAAAGGGTTTATTAATTCCCCTGCCAGCCATATTAATACCACTCAAAAAGTGTACCGAAAGTGATTACATTTAATTATACAGACATTGTTTTAAGTCAGTTTGAAAGCGAGTGCAAGATTTAGTTGAAGGGAGAAGAGGAAGCAAGTCAACTCTTCTTTGCATCTGTGGAATTGTAAACAACTCCACAGGGCAAATTGGCTGAGTCACTGTTTGTCACTAAGAATCCCCTTTTTCTCTCCCTACCTCCTTCCAAAAAAGCAGTAACTAGAGCCCCATAGTATATGCTAGCCAACAAATCAAACAACAGAGTTTGGTTAGGATTATAAAAGAGCACCAGTGTGTGATTTATTATATATGCACGCAAATAAAAAGGAGTGTTTACTCACATCATTCACGTTAATATATTTCAGATTCAGTTCCTGAATAAAACGTTGATATTGATTAACACAGCATGTTAAGTGACCATGGCCTCCATCCTATGGCTCATCTGTGTAAGTGGACCGCTGTGTCTAGGTTGATTTTAATGGAGCTCTATTTAGGTGAAAGAATACTCCTATATGGACCTCACAGCATGACTGGGGCCTATTTTATTTAATAAATATTAACCCAGCAGGAAAAAAAAAATCAGTGATACCAGTGGGGGCCAAGAGCCAAACAGCATTGTGCTATTTTTACTGTTTATAGCATGATCTGTTTGAATTCCAGTAATCTGTTACATTAATGTATCATACATGCAAAAATCATAAAACCAAACCTGCAAAGTGCTGACAGAGTTCAGGTGCTTGGTCCTCAGCACCTTGCACGTTCAAGCTCTTAGAAAGAAGACAGCAGCCTGCTTCAAGCAGCTGCTACTCAGCGTGACTCACACTTTTCTTTAAATGAAAGACTGGCCATGCTATAAGGCAATGAAATCATATGCAACATTCATGGAGCCTGAATCATCAAAGGCGTTTTGATTTTAACAAGGATATTTCCCCTTTATTTGAATTTTAACAAGATGTGGCATTCTTATTAATTATGCATGTACTTTGCAGCTTTAGTGAATGGTTCTAGTGCTAACAATCAAAATCCTCTATATATTGAAGGAAAAAACCCACTGTTTCCTAAGTAAATACGTCCTTTTCTCTCCCCAACTGCCTCTCTCCCACAAAAGGAAATGTAGTAATTATCAATATTTTTTTTTGTTAACGTTCAGAAGTAGATGTGTGCCTAGTAGTAATGGCTTTCACCTGCATATCATTTAAAAGATACAAAATATCTTGCTGTTCCCCTCCCTGTGGTGGCTGTGACCCACTTTTCTGAAGCACGATACAGTGCTCTTCATTATTAATGTCACTCAATGCGCTGTATCAGCCCATCCATGTTTAAGGAGAAGATCCCACTGATTTCAGTGAGAAATGTGGACCTCAAGCCTGATGGCAGGGGCGCGGCAGGATATGAGTTAATGCCTCTTTCAATAGTTTTGGTTTTTATTGATATTATAAAAGAAAGCCATTGTTTGTCTTTCTCTCAGCAAAGTCTGAGAAGCCATTTTAATAGCATTTTGTTGTTAACAGGATAGACTTTCAAAGGCCCAGCACTTAGCTCTCAGCTAAAGTCATTTGCAGTTAGGTGCCTTTTGAATATCCTCACGTGGGCAAATGGAGAAAATTAGCTGAATGTCACGACCATCTTCTTGACTTTAGCACCAATTAGGCAAATGAATAGCATCATGCCGGGAAACTTTGCCATACTCTAGCACTAATGGACCAAGATGCATGAGGTCAAAGCTGGGGACTGTTCACTGAAAAAACCTGATCAGCACTCCCCAGAAGTAACAGTTCTGGACTATCAGAAAATGCCTGTGCTGACCTCAACAGCTGCCCCAGAACATGAAGGAAAGGTTTCTCTAAGGGAGCTTTGATCAGTGGCACTTGAAAACTTGAAGGCAAAAAGAGCAGTAACTCAGACGTTTTCTAGGTAAGTTAGCAAAATTTAGTGCATCTACAGGGTAACTTGCTGAAGCACATAACTTTATTTTTGTACACTCCAGGGAAGCTCACGTAATCTCAAATCACTTCAAAGTTGTTTTCTTGTTTTCCGAATGGATGTTTACCTGAATCTGGATATCCTTGGAATTGATCACTTCTACGATACCCACAACGTTGTCAAACACAAGGCCAAACTTTTTGCAGTTGTCTACAAAAAACAAACCCCAAACAATGAAGGCAAATAAAAAGCTGTCATTATAAAAAAAAAATTACTATATTAATAACTAAACTTCTTCAATCCTACAATGACTTACATGTGTGAGTAACTTTACAGCTAATGGGTCTATTAATGTGCATAAAGTTACCAGCATGTGCAAGTTCCTCCAAGATTACTGCCACAAAGCTAATATGTGAGACTGTCCACTTACCAATTGTAATGGAATTGATTTTCCCTTTCATTTGTAGTGTAGATTTGTTGCACTTAAAAATGTAAGCCACTTGCTTGAGTTCAGTGTCTGTGATAATAAGGTCGTTCTGATTCTCTTGGTATTCCTGTTTTTAAAAAAAGAACGTACTGGTTTCACTCTCTTTAATAAGTCAGCAGCAATAAGGTATACTTTAAGCGCAATTTTATTCCAGTCATTGCATCTTCACATAGAGAGAGAGAAGGGGGGGAAAAAAAAGAAAGATTCTCACTCAGCTTGTGATAAGTCTGTCTGACTGGGCTCATGAGGGGACATATTCTGTGATGTATGGGCACAATTTAAAGTTGGAGGGTCTGTGCTGTGAAAATCATAATACAGACCAAGACAAAAAAATTGTTTATTTTGATACAAGGTTCTTCTACACTCAATTATTTAAAACTATCCCAGTGAAGCTGTTGCTTGGTTACCACCCAATTTTAGAACAAGTAGGCGCCTTCAGGAATAGAACAAGTGTGCATTATATAATTAATTAGGGTTAGGTGTGAGCATGGCAATCTCCAACAAGGAGTAGCCCATGAAGACCTCCTTTTATTTGTCAGAGACTGAGCGCCCATTTTGTGCACAAGATTTTCAATTGATTTCAGTGGCAGACTTGAAGTATGTAAGCTGCACACTGCCTCTCCCAATATGGTAAAACAGAATTCATAGCTAAACGCTGGTCTCCTTAGCAGTTACACAGAGGGCCTTTGCTGCACTTTCCTGTCTTAGTGAGAGCACCTGGAATATTCTAACGCTAGCATAGCTTAACCCACATAAACAATGGCTGTTGCTCCTGCCCCCGCAACCCAGGCAAGCAAGGGCCTATATGTAAGCTACCAGCTGACTAAATTATGTCTTGTCTTTCCCCCTCTTATAAATTGCATAACTTTCTATTAGATGAGTTTTGTATGCACATAGCCTCTCGCCAAATCTTTAATCAAGCTATTCCTTCTGTGGGTTGGGAAAGAAGATAGAGAACAATCATTCTCTCTATTTTTAAATACTATGGTATACTGAGGATGATGATGAGGAACGTATGAGTACCGGTTCTAGACAAAAGTGCTTCCATTGGCTAATAAATGAGGAGAACTTCCATTGTCTTACAACTATATTTCTCATACAGACAAATGGCACAGTGGGTGGGACTTTACTCAATATGTGTTCGCTGTGTGTTTCCTTCCAGAGGGACTTTTTGACTGAGTTAAGAACTAAAATATTGGTTTTGAACCCAATAATGATATTTTCCAGTTCAGTTAAGTTATTATACTATTCTTACCAATAAATGAACAAACTATATAGTCTACAAGAATATTAAGTGATAACCTGGCTAGATGGGACAGTGCAGAGCCACTGTGCTCCCAGAGATTGTAACTCCTCTGAGGCTCCCAGAGGAGATACTATGCCTCAGGTAGGTACAATCCCTCTGGGGATATCCCTGGCTTGAGACTGTGTTTGTGTGTATGAGATGTGAACTGAACTTACCACTCTCCATTTCTTTCCCTCAAGTTCTAACAAAGGAGAATGGATCTGCTGAGGTGAAGTCTTGGGAGAAGTAGGGCTTGGAGTATGGCTTTTTGTAGGAGAACGAACTGGTGGACCTTGGGCACGTAGATTGGGATTCTTATGGGTCTTCTGGTCATCAGAGACATGTCGGAGTCCTAAAAGCCACACAAAAAATAAACACAGAGGTGCTAATATGCATAAGAGTCTCACTCCCAGTATTGGGACCCTGGAGAGGTTAATATTAAAGAAAAGAAGAGGTAATACCACAGGTAGTTTAGTTACCATTTGATTAAAATGTCCCACACACTTACGCTTTTATGCTTCATCAGGTATTTAGTGAACTGTCTGGGCTCATGCTTTTACATAAAAATTCTTTTACTGTGAATGGTCGGCATTATGTCTTCACAGATAAGATCAGCAATGTCTATTGGCATTTCTCTGTACAAAGGTCTAATGGCACACTAGATCTGTAGCAGGGCGGATTTGATTTAAATCACTAGTCAGGAAGACTCAATTTAATCATGGTTTTCTATATAAAAGTGCATTGTTGTTGATTGTTATAACCTCAATAGACGTTCTTCACAACTCATAGATAGATATAGGTTTCATTTTTAGAAGGTACACACTATACATTTTTAAACAGTGATTTATTTTGAAAACTTTTCAGGTTAGTTTTACAGCTATATCAGAAAATGAATGATTGTTTGGTTATTTCATTTACCAAAGGTAATTGAAACAGATATTTATGAAGTCATTGGGAAGTGAACTATCTCCAATCCAACAGGTTAATCATTAATATTTGGAGGATTTCCTTGACATCCTGTATTAGGAGAACATCACCAGATAGATATTTAAATTGTTTTATTGAAGAAAAACATCCAGTATACATAACATTATTGTTTTAGTTAAACAGCAAACATGTAATATTTTGACAAAATCGTCCAGATATATTCTGCCCTAAACAATCTCCAATTCATTGAACTTTTTGAAACTTTGCACTTTTACAGAGAGAAAAAGGATTGACTCTGTGTACACAAATTTGCAGAGGGATCATAGGATTGAGGTCTGTTATTTCTCACCTCTGTACATTATTTATTTATTTTAAAACATTTTTGCTGTTAACAAGCATGTTATCTCTGGAGACACAAATCCACAGTTTGAGAACTGCAAAATTAAGTGTCCCTGATGGTATCTTCTAGACTGAGCACCATTATAGATAGAAAGATTAATCTAAGCAATCTATACAGAAGCCTCTGGAACTCCATAAGATTGGGTCCTTAATCCAAGGACTATTGCAACTCATGAATATACTGTCTCATACTATAGAATTAAAATTTATAATCCCTAAAATATCTTTGAGCTCTAATGTATCTTAATTAAAACTATCTTTCGATAGGTTTTTTCCCCCAAAAAGCATTTTATCAAAAAAATCTGATTTTTAATTTAAAAAAGAAATCATTGATTTTTATCCACCCTGATCTGTAGTGATTTGTGCACTCTTCCAACTCTATTAATTTCATCTGTGAAAATTAAATTCTCAATCTAATGCATTCACCCTCATAGTATCTTGGGCCAAATATTGAACTTTCTAGTACTGTAGTCCAGTCTTATTGGGAAAAGGTTAATAGATTTATCTAGGTGTAGTTACAACAACATTATACAGTAGTATGGTAATCGGTATCTGCTTATCTAGCCAAAGTTTAAATACAAATCAGTGTACAGTGTGTGAAAACGCAGAGTGGGCAAATTCTGGTCTCAGTGATGTCAGGGAACTGCTGCTGAAGGCAACAGCACCAAAAGTGTCAAACTTGGGTGACAGTAATAAGGCACCTAGATTCATGATGAGGGATCTAAATAAGTGGCCTGAATTTCAAAGGTGCTGAGCACCTTTAGGTCCTACTTATTTCAATGGAAGCTGCTGGTGCTCAGTACATCTGAAAATCAGGCTACTTATTTCAGTGTCTAAATTTAGGCTTCCAAGCTTAAAAATATTGGCTTTGGGATGCATTGGTGTGACTGAAGGCAGAATATGGCTAAGTATATTTAGCTATCATCAGATGGCTGAAGAGTGACAGATTGAACAATTTTCCTCTAACCTTTGGTAATTGCCTCTCCCTGGTTAAGCTGAGCAAACAAGGCTGAGCGAGCTGTGGTTGCTTCATCCTTTCCACTCTCTGTATCAAAGGGAGGAGGAGGTCCTGGGGGCAACGGAGGGGGTGGCGGCGGCGGGAGGCACTGCCCACTTGTTAGAGTGGACAACACAGATGCTGTTGATGCAATCGGACCCTATGTGAGAGAGATGGAAAATATTTTCAATGTAGTTTTCAGGGAACACTCAGTTATGGAATCTCATTTCTTTTCATGCTTGAATGCCACTGGGAATTGGACTTCAGTCAGCAACGGGCTTGGGAAAAACTGCTGGCGCCAATGAATGAATTTACACAGTGAATCTTTCTTAATATCTAAGGAAGAAGGTTTCTTCTTTCCCCAAATACCCAGATAAAAATAAAATCTAGAATGATGCATATTCATTATAGGCCAGACATTTCACTTTCATTTCCAGTGAAGATAATACAATGAATAATACAGTGGAACTTGGCCAGCCATTTATACACATGCAAAGTAGTTATAACATGCTACAATTCAGGTTTTGCATATACTATATACATGTGTAAATTGCAACATGTGGCAAGGCTGTTGTAACTCAGGCTGTTAAATTCAACATATTTCAGAATTATGATTGAACTGTTTATATTTTTAAAAATTTCTCTGTGTTTCTAGCACAATAGCTCCATGTGCATTTATAATACAAGTTATAGACACATTCTGTAACGAAGGATGTGGACATAGTGTGACTAAATTAATCTGTCTAGCAATTGATTTGTGTAATCAGGTGTACATGATAATGGTCTGTCTGAACCATGTCTATGCCATTGCACTGTGAAAAGAAACAGAACAGCTTTGATTATGAGTAAAAATCAGATTCAGAGCTTAGTTTTTAGTTAGGCAAATTAGAAAGGAAAGACTGGAAGGATCTAACTTTTTTCCTATGTACCAACCTCTCTTCTCAGTTACATCCAAGCTACATGGACAGGATATCACTGGACTGCAGAGAAATCAACTTGCACAATAGCCTTGAGTACAATTATGGGTTTTGGAAACAGGCAATGAAAGATGCTGATTCTGAAAATGGAAGTGTCTAGAAGAGTGGTTTTCAACCTCCCCCACACCCCATTTGTGAACCTCTATAAGATCCTGAATGGAGGTGTGGACCCCTTTGGAAATCTTAGACATAGTTGACGGACCACCTGAGGGCTGCAGACCACAGGTTGGAAACCAATGTTCTATGGTAATGACTAACTTTTGCAGACCCCTTAGATCCCAGAGATTGATAGACAACAGGTTGAACATCACTGGTCTAGAAAGAAGAAGGAAAGTTATAGCCAAGTAACCCTATAGAAATCAGTAGAATAACATGGATGTACATTATCCCTGAATTTATGCATAGAAAATGATTTTCAAAACCTAGGTCCACCTTTTAAACTGTATCTGTTCTTAGACATCTCAATAGCCTAAATTAAGACTGAAATAAAGTAATGAGATTCCCAGGATATAACTCAGGGTTGAGTTTGCTCCATTGTACTTGCACCTCTCAAGTCATGAGGGACCCAGCCAAAGTTACCAAACACACCTGGGATAGAATGACAAGAGAAAAGACAGACAAATTTAAATAATTAGGAGGCATTCAGAAACTTCCAGCAAACAATGGTGCTGCTGTCAGTTCTCTCTCTCTTAACCTGTGTGAAGCGGGGCACTTCTCTGCATTGGTCAGGAGAGTGTTAAGAGAGTCATTGGGGAGGCTGCATGGAAGGTAGCCAATAGGAAGGTATTGCATGGCAGCCAATCAGGGCCCAGGAAGCCAGTATAAAAGGCAGCTGCAGAGCAACACAGAGGAGTGTCACCCAGGAGCTTGAAGAGGGAGGACTGTCCTGTCAGCACCCTGGACAGAGTAGTGGCTGGCTGCTAGGACTCAGCAGAGCTAAGTACCCTGAAGGAAGGGTGGAGAAAGTACTGGGGTTGCAGTGACATGGCCCAGGGAAATCCACTGAGGAGTTGCAGGAGATGCAGTGAAAAGCTGCCATAAACAGAATCCCTGGACTGGGACCTGGAGTAATAGGTGGGCCTCGGTCCCTCCTTTCCTCCCCCAGTGACCAGTGGAGGGGTAGCAAGAGTCCGTGACCACAATGGGAAGTGGGTAGAATGGCCTGCAGAATCCCCCAGAAGGGGAAGCATGGATTATGACTCATTTGGAGGGTTGCATCATAAGGAGGGTCCAGCCGAGACAGGACGGAGGGCAGGACACCACAGAAGGGGTGTTGGCATGGCTGAGAGCTGATTCCCCAGATAGTCAGCAGGAGGCACCAAGGCAGTGAGTCATACCATGTTACACTGTGCAGTACTGATTTGACTATTTGAGATCAAGTAATATTTATGCTGCATGCAGTTCACTCCATGGAGGAGGACCCATGTGTAGCATAGAGGCTCCTTAGCAACGTGCCCATTGTTCTTTTCAAACAAATTTCACCTCACAGCTGACAAATTCACAATCCCAAACACATCTTACAGGGTATTTATCCATGAAGAGTCACATGTAAAAGATCTACAGAAAGCTCATCATTTGTCAAAACTCATAATCTTTGCAATATATATATATATATATAGGCAATATTTAAGAATAATGTATTTATACTGACAGTATGCTTTATGGATTCGGAATAAAAATTAGTCAGCTGGGTACTGGGTCTCGGTGATGACCCATTCAAGCAACTGGGAGTTGTCACCTCTCACTGGTGAGCTAATGCAAAGTTCTATTATCTATCCTTGTCACCTTGCAGAACAGTCAATGGAAAACCATCTAAGACAACTGCTAACAATCAAAACCACTTGGAAGTGGAAAGGAACATTTTAGCAGGCAGATTGCCCTGGGTGCAAATAAAGACAATGGACTATTTCAGTATAACAGAGTATAAGGAAAGACACTCTGGATCCATTCACTGAGGAAACCCCTTAAGGAACAGGGGGCTTTCATGATCTGGACCCTGGTTCTTGTAAGACCGGCCAGCTCTGCAAGGGGCTGAACTTTGAGGGAAGACTATTTCATTACATAGAACAGGGAACTATTGGTAAGCATAGGCCCAGGTTCTTCCTTTAAAATTTTGTGTTATAGCCAGTTGTTTCCGTAACTTGTGCTCACTTATAGTTAAATCTTTCTTTAAAAAAACTTAGTTCTGTTTTATCATAAGCACTGTGTGGGTTACGGTCGTGGGATTTTAAGGTAAAACTGGTAAACTTCATCTTTGGGTGCAGAGAATCTGGACTTCCTGTGAGCAACCAGTGTCTAGGAGTGGATATCACAGGGAAAAGATTCAAAGGGACTCAAGGATTGAGGTGAACCTATTGTCAACCTGCGAGGTGAAGACAGGACTTGGCATAGCCCAGAAGAGAGTGCTTAAGTGACTAACAGTGGTGGTGTCAGGGAGCTGACAGCCAGTTACGACAAGGAAGACTTCCCTCTTTCTGGAGGCAGGGGTAAGAGAGGTAAGACTCAGTCCTGGCTGCCCTGAGAACCACCAGACCATGCACTGCTCTTAATGCTGTGGAAGCCCTGAGATACCTCAGGGCAAGGGGACAGAGAGCGTGCAAGTAGACTGGATGAGCAGGAAGGTGTTCCTAGTCTGCCAGGGAGATGGGTTTTGTGCTGCTTCTGAATATGCTGGTATGGATGGCATCTTTGAAATGACTGAGCTGGGGTCCACTGGATCCGTAAGTTGCTCCAGGACCTTGGAATGGCTGCACCGGGAACACCATGGGGGCAGCAGTCACCATAGGAGCTGCCACAGTAGCTTGGAAGGGGTATGTTTCTGTTGGGTGACCTGCCCTTGAATTGGGGTTATTGAAGAATTCCATTCCTCACCAGTTTCCACTTAATTCCCTTCACAAAGTCCATTTATTTGTGCTTTGTATTGTGTGGTGTGTGTATGTGTGAGCCTCTGGGAATAGGAAAAATAGCACATTATATGCTCACAAAAGTTCAGCTTTTCTATGACAGCAGGTGCTTAATAGCATTGCTATTTGCTAACAACTCTTTACATTAATTTTGAGCAGATGTCCACAACAATGTATCTTTACACAAAGAATATATAAGAGCCATTTGACTAGCAAGGACTGTTATCTGCAGGCTGCCTTCCTTCTACTTTCATTTCAGCTGTTTTCTTTGGTAACAGCTGCCCTCCTCAATGGCTTGGTTTATGTACATCCACTCAAGTTATGCTCAGGGACGTTTGTTCCCACCCGTATATTTGGGTGGTCATTTTCCATTTGTGATTAAGATCCTCTTGTTGAAATAGCATCATATTTGCAAATGTCCTTCTTGTAAGAAGTATCAGGGAAGTGACTGACTTCAGCGCTAACTAGTTACAATGGCAATTTTATACATATACAGGAAGACATCTGAGAGCAAGGGAATGAGTCATTAACCTTAAACCCACACAGTAAAGTACTAGGAATCTCAGTGCGGTTTAGAAGCTTGCTTCTGTGAAGAATTACATACCTGGACAAGGAATTCTTTGTAGCTGCATGAGTACAATCCTATGTAGGGTAGAACCTAGCTCTATGTGGAAATAGCTGTGTAGGGGACAGGAAACGGCACAGGATTATCTTCATGGTGTTTTCCCCTGCAGTCTTCCATTGTGGTCAGGGTTTGAGCCTGTGCAGGAGAGCTATCTGCATGAGGCCCTGTGCCTCCATACTGATTCTGGTTCCCCAGCAACCCTCCAAACCCTAGTGACACAGCCCCAGTGGAGTCCTGTTCAGAAAGCTCCAGCAACTTGTGCACGCCCAGGAGAAGCTGAAAAAGGGGGGAACTGCTGTGGAGGTAGTGCGGGAATGTAATACCGACTGTGGCTGTATTATGCCTCCACTTCTAGTTCCACCTGTCTTCATCTACCTGGCCTATTCGCTGAGGGAAGGAGTAGAATGTTGCATGGAGGAAACTGACACCCACATATTACACTACAGGGTGATACCAAATGTGCAGATCTGTGGCAAAGGGGTGCTTGGACCCAAAGTTCTTTATTCCGAATAGTTTCTATGGCTATGTCTACACTTATTAAAGTTAGTTCAAATTAGTTAATTCGAACTAACTAATTTGAACTAATTTTAGTTAGTTTAAATTAACTTAATTCAAACTAGCAAAATGTAGTTTGAACTAAGCAAGTGCCATTCATGGCACTTGCTTAGTTCGAATTAGCGAATTGCATTGAGTTCAATGGGCCGGTTAGTTCGAACTAAGCAATTAGTTCAAACTAACATGGCCACATTGGTTAATTCTAACTAACTAGTTCGCATTAACCCTTAGTTCGAATAGCATATTCAAATTTATTAGCTCGAATTAAGGAAGTCCTTAATTCGAACTAATGAAAGCCTAGTGTAGCCATGGCTTTAGTTAGTTCGAATTAAGCTTCCTTAATTCGAACTAACTTGCCAGTGTAGACATAGCCTATATGTGTAGATCTTGGAGCATAATGTAAGCCTTGTAATGTGTCTGAGACAACCTGGCCCATTCCGAGTACAATGACATTAGGCACCATGGGTCAAATTCGTTCCTGCCTTAACTCCTTTGACTTAGTGAAATTACATCAGAGATGAATTTGCCCTAATGCCTAGGAGTTTGGGTCCTGATCACAAAAACTTTCTCTATGGGGGGAGGAGGGAAGCACCTATAAACTTCATCTAGAACACAAAGCAACAGCCCATCACTTGAGTCATGCAGAATGCTGGAGGCACATAATCTCAGTGCTCTGTGCACTGCCCTGGCACAACTGTTTGCAGCTACATGCAAGTCCATGTGTTGGTCATGACTTCTTAGGATCTAAATCATGTCTCATCTCAGCTGCCTGAGATAGACTTTCTGTATTTTTGTCCCAATATAGGATTTACAACCCTCTTTGTCACTCTTGCTGCTTGTTCCTGAGATAAAGTCCCTAAGAACTTTATGTAGGGTTTGAGGCAGAAAGGATCTCATTTCTATCACTTATCAAGTTCAAATTTAAGTCACAGAAAGGTGTCTGTACTTCAGGTAGCATCCAGATGTTCCTATGAGAAGTGAGGCCTTATTATGTTGTACGAACACACAAAAAGATAGGAACATTTGTCTCTTTGTTCAAGCTTTCGGTATCTGCTGCAGGGTTTTGTGTGTAATAACAAGGCATATGGTAGGGGGAGGGTTCCTCTCTATGTGAGATTTGCTATGGGAACACATCTCAGTTGTTTGTAGTCTACTCCGATTGCTTTAGTCAAGGAAAGACATTGGCTATAATTATAAATTTCTAAATAATACATATAATTACATTATATATAAACAGAAATAAAAAGCATCTCTTTATAGTTTGTTTTGCTGTATCTCACGATACAGGTATTTAATTGAGGTGAGGCAGGTGGTATGGGGGGGCAAAACATCTTCCCCCACAATTCATTGAAAACTTTCCTTGTTAAGGCAACAGATGAATAGGACTCCCAATGGGGAGATTCACTTTCTCCTCCTAAAAGGATACTCCACCCCCCTTTATATAATCCTAGTTACATGCCTAAAATGATTACTGCAATGAGTTGTTCTCTTCATATACATACAAGCACAAAGATGAGGCTTGTAGAGCTCAAAATATCATGTAACAGCCTCTGGGAACAGGTGGACTATGACAGAGAGACATAGATCTTTTGTTAAGGTGTTTCTTCTGTAAAAGTGGCTTAGTGTTATGGCTCTATTAACTACAACATGTTAGGCCACCTGTCTGCAAGCATTCATGCTGCCCAATGATATGGAAGTTATAAGATGAAACAGCTGATGTGCAGGGGCTGCAGTCTTTGTGAATAAAAAAAAATCCTCTTTTTTCCCCCCTGGTTCTTGGCAGGATTATTTATCTGTCTGGCACTCCAGCTCTGAAGCTGTTTTTATGAACTTGTCCCACTTATCACCTGTTCAGGATTTAACATAGGGCCTGTATCGCCACTGAGCAATGGCACTATTCAATCATGCAATCAGAAATGCTCTGCAAAGCCTGGGGCCTCTAAATCACCCTGAAGCTGAACGATGATGTACTATCATTAAGTAATTTGTCTAATAGGCCTATTCAAACTCCTTATATTTTTTTAAAAAATTGTAGCCTCTTAAATGTATTAGTAGATGTCTTTCGCTGCTTTTCCCTCTATGTATCTATAGTCCTCCCATTCCATCCCTCTGCCTCCAGAAACTATGGCTGTGTTTACATTACAGTTGAAACTACACTTGATGGTTGGTGTCAAACAACTCTTAGCAGGCTTCATCTTAACTGTGACTGAACAGTATTTGGCCACTAGTGCGAATAGGGCTAAATTAACATTAAAAACCAGATTACAGTGTTGTCAACCCCTGTTAGAAAGAGGGAGTGAGGGCACTTCCTTGGTGTGTTTGATATAATTAACATTATCTACATGAGCGGGAAAGCTGATTTCAGCATTGGGTGGTGTTCTGCAACATTGACACTGAGCATCCTTGGCTGGCAGTTTCTATAATGTAGTATCTAAATGATAAAGTTCTGTCTTAGAAGAGAAGGGTGATGGCTGAAGCTTTCTTCATGAACCTCTGCCAGGCAAGCTCTAGGTTGTCATGGCATCAGTAAAAGTCTCAGAGCACAGCTTGTTCTGAGAAATAGAAGTGGCTCAGATTAAAGTGATGTAAGCTGGTCAGCAAAATGAGAGGGAAATACAAAATGGGGCAGAACGGTGTCCCAGAAAAGATTGATTTTTAGTAAGAAAAGGGGGCTGGGGGAAGCCGTGTTCTCTTACTAAGACCCAGAGAATTAAAACTCCATATTGAGAATACATCCCTACTTATATTTGTGCAGTCCTACTGAACTCAGTGGAATTGCACAGCTGTAACTTGGGGTGGAATTTAACTCCTTGTTTTATGAAGGATGAGTGTCGCTGACAGTGGTGGTCTTGGGATACAAGTATGTAGGCCTGTGTATTTGCCTAAGATGGGATTCTGGGACTGCCTGAAAGTCAGAGTCTCTGAGCTATGTTATCAAAGAACAAAGACATAGTGTGTTCCTCTTTCCTATCTGCAATTAAATGGGTTTTTCTTTATTATTTAAAAAAATAAAAAAATGCAATTAAAATGTTTCAAAGCATAGTAAAAGTGCAATATATAAATGCACAAATAAGGGAAAGCTTTAACTCCTTTTCAAAACAGGTGCCAGAGCAAGGCCAAGCAAGCCACTGGGAAAGTGAGGAAGGTTTATAAAAAGGTGTTTTAAGTAAACAGGGCAATAAACTAACCATGGGCAAGATGTGACCCCTCTCCCCGCCCCTTCCATAAAGTACAAAAGACTTTGTACCAAAGCCCCCAGACCCTCCAAAACAAGATACAACCATATATTAAAAGGACTGGTATGGAGAGGAAGGCCTACAGATATAATTAAGGCCATCAAGAAAAAGGAAGGAGAGGAGGTTTCAGTGGCATACGAAACCATTGTAAAAAAATAAGGATGTTCTATGAGTGTATGAAACTAAACTAACCCCTCCCCCTGAAGAAACCCTCTTTCAGCATAATATAAAAAACTTAAAAATACAGTTACAGTTTTAAGCTAAGTATACCTCAATAAATCCTTTGCAAAGTGCCTGAAAATTAAACTCTAAACTGTTGCTTTCCAGCAAACTATGTCTAAAAACTGGGGGGGGGGGGGGGGAGATAAACCCCTAACAAGTGGGTGCATTGTTTATTTTTTAAAGTTCTTGCTGGAAACATGACATTGCATCAAGTGTGTTTATACCGTCCCGTCTTTTGTTTGGGGGTCAGAAAAGAATATAAACTGTACTCCACATGAGACCCTGGACACAGTGATGGGATTTCTTGATAAGTGGGTCAAACTAGCCACAGGATGGCAGATATGAAAGGGGCGAGACAAAGTTTTATGGGAAAGTATTAAAGGAAATGATGGAGTTTCCACAAAAGAATGTCTAGGAGGGACGCTTATAGCTTGGAATAAAATGCCAATTTTTTTATTGGGACTAATATAAGGGCAGACTGGCATGCTAACTTATGGGTTGCAGTACTTATTTGTGGTTCTCAGTGAGGATGCTTATGGGGTTTTTTAAACTCAAATTTCAGGTTTCTTTAAAAGAACAGTTAAAATATTGTGTGTTCCATTATTAATATTTTAGAAAAATATGTGTTAGAAGATAAGACTTGCAGACAGAGATAAAGCTCTCATTGGCTTCAATGGGAGTTGAATGAGGTCACTGTAAACGAATCTCAATTTTGAAACTGTTGGTAAAGTTGCAGATATTCTCCTAGATATCTGTGTTTGATTTATAAATGAGGAAAATGTTTAGTGTTTTCTTGACATTGTGATAAATGGAACATTTTAAATTAAATTTACCACTATTAGTGGTATTTAGTCAAATCAAAAATTGGCCAATTTTGTCCCAAATGACCATTGTCTACGGAAAATAAATTATCCCAGCTCTACAAGTAACTGAGAAAAAAGTTTTGGATAATAATCTTCAAGCAGTATTTGTTTGTTAGCACTGATTTGCAATATAGTTAGCTACAACAAACTTTCCTTATTGCCAATATTTTTCATGCCATAAAGTAAACCTGCATGAATAGGAGTGTTTCCTTGTTCCCTTCAAACACACTCAATCCTTCCAGCAAATTAAAAATTTTATGAGACATTCCTGCTAGTTTATACTACAGCTGTTTCTCAAAAAAGAAAAAAAAATGGGGACGGGGAGAAGAGAATGACTGTTCAGTAGGATCATTTAAAAAAAAAAAAAGTCCTGTGGATTTCATGAGTGACAACTGAAAGAAGGAACAGTTTATTACTCCAGCTGTAGATTTCATGTAGAGTTCAAAATGTGGTAACAGGCAAACATGGTTGCAACTGTCACAAAGCAGAACAGTTGTTGCATGGGAGAAATGTCATGCCAATAATTTTGAACAGTTCATTATAATTATAACTTTGCACTTCTACAGGATATTCTGACATCTGAGAATATCCAAGCCATTTTAAAGCATTAATTAATTGAATGTTACAGAGCTTTACTAGGGTGACTTAGTATTATTATCCCTATTATACAGATGGGTAAACTGAAGCTTAAAAATTAATGGCTTGCCTAAGGTCACATAGGAAATGTGTAGCAGAGACAGGATTAGAACCCTGGTATCATGACCTCCACCCTTTTCAGGTGACTTCCAAAACCTCACAGATTCAAATTAATCCAATGAACTCCAGAAACCTTATTTTAGGGAAATGATTATGGACTGAATTCTTGCCAATATGATTAAAAAAAATAATCTCTTTGAGTTGCACAGACACTATCCTGTTAATGTTCATGAAAGTTGCATATCATGATGCTATATTTTACTCCATGGGTGTCAGGGCTGGGTGGTGGGTGGCCTGTGTGCACCAGTCAGTTACCACATTGCAGTGAGGGAATGAGTTGGGGTTGAGCTAAGTAAGAATACCAGAGTTGAGGTAAGGCACCAGGTTACAGATACCAAGTAAATTGCAGAGAGGGGGACAAATCAAGCTCATAAGCTGGAGTCTATGGTCCACAGCAAGACAAGGTATGAAGCAGAAATAAGCAGTTTGTCTGTGTCCTTGCTTGGACAACTCTCCACAATGGCTTTTCCTGATTTATACAGCTGCATGAGTCAATCAGTGGGCTGCGAGGGGCTGGGCAGTATTTCCTATAGTGCCTAACTTCATAGTCAAATTCCAAAGGGGTAGCCGTGTTAGTCTATTGTAGAAAGACAACAGAGTCTTGTGGCACTTTTAAAGACTAACAGATTTATTAATCGCATGAGCTTTCGTGGGAGAAAATGACGAAGTGGGATTTTCTCCCACGAAAGCTCATGCGATTAATAAATCTGTTAGTCTTTAAAAGTGCCACAAGACTCTGTTGTCTAACTTCATAGTGTTCTTCAGCAGAAACCTGGCCTAAGCTTCCAATGATGATGTTGAATCATTAGCAGCCCAGAACTCTAATGGTCCCAGATTCTAGTCCTACAGGTTGTGACATCATTCCCTCCTTCAAGGTGGTGCTGGCTCAGGTTTGTCCGGATGACTCCTTTGGAATTCCCCCACCTAGTCAGGGGGTGTGAACATGGAAAGCAGGCTCCCAAATGCACTCTTGCCAGTCCATCAGATAGTACAGGGGGACAGGGACCTGTCGGGCGTTGAGGATGGCATGCACTTTATACTCCTTGTGACCCTGGATTTTGACTGGTGGAGACAGTGGTGTGGTTCCTTCAGGGAACGGGCTCTCAGTATACAGCTTCAGCAGAGTAACATGAAAAAATACTGTACTTTGAAAAACAGGGGAAGCTGTAATTTAAAGGTAACCAGGCTGATTTGCTGGCATAGTGGGAAGAGCTTCAGAACAGGTGGTTCAATTTCCAGGAGATGGTCAACTGGTCAGGAGATGCTTAGCAGTGAGCCAGAGCTTCTTGTCACCGACAGGTCACTTGCCTCTTGTAGGCCTCCTTCTCCTCTTCTAAGTGGTTCCTGAGCTCTTTCTGAATGAGATGCATCTGCTGGACCCAGTGGGTGGTTGCTCGGTTCAGGAAGGCTGCTGGAAGTGTTGGATGAAAACGGGTGGAACAAGTAATTTGTGAAGAAGTGACTCCAACCTCTATAGGCATGGTCAGCGCTGTTGTAGAAAACCAAAAACAACCACCCCTTCCTCTCCCCCCCATATATGACAGGAACGTGGACCATGATGATGATTTCCAAAACATCTCAAATATTGTTCCAGTACTTGGTTCACCATTTCGGTTTGTTCATCTGTTTGGGATTGGTACATAGTGGAAGTGGATATGCAAACATCTAGTAACCTGAATGGTTTAATGCCAGAAGTGAAAGATAAACTGTGGGCCTCTGTCTAAAACCATGTAATCTGGGAGACCATGGAGATGAACTATATATATGCGTCAAATTCCAAAGGGGTAACCATGTTAGTCTATTGCAGAGAAACAGTCAGAGTCCTGTGGCACTTTTAAAGAATAAGAAATTTATTTATCACACGAGCTTTCTCTGATGAAGTGGGATTTTCTCCCATGAAAGCTCATGTGATAAATAAATCTCTTAGGCTGCGTCTACACTTGTAAATTAAGTCGACTTAAGCTTGCTTAAGTTTCCTTAAGTCGACTTAAGCAAGTTAATTAAGTCGACTTTATAAAACCTCAATTTAATTTGACTTAAGCTAGTGTAGACATGGGGTAGCCCTAAGTCGACTTAGGGCTACCCCAGACTGCACCTATGCCCTCCCTGCCGGGGGGGGCACAGGGGTAGCCTGGCATGCCCCCCCCACAGGGCAGGGCCCTGCCCACCCTGCCTCTATGCCCTGCCAGGGTCCCTGTCCCCCTTTGCCCCATTGTACCTATGTACAATGGGGCAAAGGCTGAGCCCCCTGGCACTGGGCAAGGGGTGCCCCCCCCTTCCCCCGTGGACCTGCCCTAGGTCCCCCTAGCACCTAGAAGTTGACCTTGGCGTCCAGTGTGGAAGCTCTAGGTCGACTTTGTAAGTTCCCCCCAAAGTCGACTTAAAATTTAAGTGTAGACTCACTAAGTCGACTTAAAGTCAACTTAGTTAAGTCGACTTAGCTAACGTCGACTTAAATTTCCAAGTGTAGACATAGCCTTAGTCTTTAAAAGCACCACAGGACTCTGTTTCTCTCTATATATGCACTCATCCAAGTATGTTATCCCACTCCAAATGAAACAGGGTATTTTAGCCCTTAATGGTCATAGACTTTTCCTTGAGGAAATGGGTCTTCTTTTGAGGCAGAGAAGATGAGGGAGAACAGGTCTTGTTGAACTGTGGTGTTGACAAGATTACTAGGCTTGAGGAGGACTCGGAATTAGGTTCCTTCTTTTCCCAGTAGTATTTGTTATGGACTGTGAGGTAGGTAGTCAGGTCTAGTGAATGGAGCAAGCACACAGGTTAGAGAAAAAAGCCAAGAATCAAGCCAGTCAGAACCAGGAATCAAAGCTGATGGTCAAAGCCGAGGTCAGATGCCAAGTGCCAGAGCCAAGAGTCAAACCGGAGTCAGGGTCAGAAGTCAGAGGCTGGGATCAGAGACAGGACTGGTCACTGAGGATTGGAGGCAAGGCATAAGGATAGGAGGAGAGGCAAGGATCAAGCATGGAGCAAGAGTGAAGATGGGGATAAGGCTGGTGCCAAGAGGAGAGAGGGAACCAGGAATGGAGTTGGATACAGGAGATAGGCAGGTCAGAGGCGGCCTTTGGCAATTGGGGGCCCTAGGTGAAGGCCCATTGTGGGGCCCCCTATAGGCCCGCAGGGGGCCCCCTCTGTGACTCTCTCCCCCCCTTCCAGCCCCAGCTCCCCCAACGTGGCCCCAGCCCCTGGGCCAGCTTCTCCTCCTGCTACAAACAAAAGCAGACATGGCTTTTGAGATAGGTGAAGCAGGTGATGGGACCCCTTACTGCTCGGGGTCCTAGGCATGCGCCTGCTTTGCCTACCCCAAAAGCCTCCTCTGAAGCAGGTCCAATGCAGCGACAACAAGAAAACACTTTGTTGCTTGGACAAGCTTCCTGTTTCTCCTCCTGAGTTAAATAGTCTAGTTGGACCAATCGGTGGAGCTAGGCAATCCTCCAATCAGAACTCTTGTGGGTGGTGTCTTGGGTAGAGCTACAGCCCTAATTGCTTCTCAGCCCACTGGTTTAAGTAGCTGCTGGCTATAGACCAGGAAGTGGCAGCTATCTGGGGACTCCTCTGCTCAAGACCTGGAACATCACCATTATTCCCCCTTTTGTGATAGAACATTGGCTTTCCTGTTTTGGTTTCCAGCACAGTAAGACACTGTAAATTTAAATCAAGAGAAGAACAAGGTCCATCTTAAATTCCCCTGGTTCAATTATTAGGCCTTGCAGAAGCACTCAAGATTCTCTATAGTCAGTTAAAATCTATAATGAATTCCAAGCTCCTTCAAGATGGTAATGCCATTCTTCAAATGCAGTTTTTATTGTGAGCACCTCCTTGTCCAGTATTTCATTGTTCATCTCTGCAGGGGTGAGTTTTCAAGAATGTAACGCACTAGGGTGTAGGGGTCCAAGTAGCTGCAAGAGTAGCACTGTGCAAGTGCCACATGAGATCCATCTGCTTCCACTGTGCCTGGGAGAGTCAGGTAAGAATGTGCCAGAATTGGGGCCGTGGTGAAGGATGTCTTGAACAGGTCAAAAGCAAGCTGGGATTCAGGTGACCAAGTGAACCGAATGGCTGCATGAGAGAGGGAAATCAGGGAGCTATTTATTAAGAGAAGTTAGCGATGAATCGCCTTTAAAAATTTGCAAAGCCTAGGAAGTGCTGCAGTTCTCAGACTGTCCAGTGTGCTGTCCTGTTGAGGATGGCTTCCAGCTTCTGGGGAGATGATGTGGCCCAAAAAATCAACAACAGGTTGGTCAAAGGTGTCTGGCTCTAGTTTGACATACAAACCAGGCTACTTTAATCTCTCCAGGACAGAACAAATGTGATGATAGTATTTCTAGTCAGAGTTCTTAGAAAAAAATATATCATCAAGGTAGATGATCACATACTGGTCGAGGATGTCCCTGAACATATCATTTATGAAATGCTGAAATGTGGTGTGAGCATTGGTTAAGCCAATGTCATTACTAAGTATTCAAAGTGTCCCTATCAGGTACACAGATGGTCTTCCATTTGTCCCTAGGTCTTATACACACTAGATTAGATCTTCAGGAGGTGTACAGTTTAATGAAGATTCTGGCAATCCTCAGGCAGTCCAACAATTATAGGATTAGGGCCAGGAACTACTAGTTACGAATCGTCATCTGATTCAATACATGATAGTCTACGCCCAAGCATAGAGACCCGTTCTTTTTTCACACAAAGAGGGCTGGTACCCCTATTAGATAGGTTCCAAAGGGGTAGCTGTGTTAGTCTAGTTCAGCAAAACAAACAAGGAGTTCTGTGGAACTTTTAAAGACTAACAATTGCTATTACAGCCTGAGCTGATCCTATGTCTTCCTCTTCCCTGCATTTATTTTCCTCCCATTCTGTAAGTTCCTCATCTTCAAAGTGTCTGACGAAGTGGGATTTTCTCCCATGAAAGCTCATGCGATAAATACATTTGTTAGTCTTTAAAAGTCCCACAGGACTCCTTGTTTGTCCTACTAGATAGGTGGATATCCAACTAAAGGCCTTGATGAGATTTTTCTGGATGTACATATGTATTGCCTCCAGCTCTGGTTCTGAAATGGCATCCATCCATCTGTAGGGCATCTCTCCCTCATGTTATAGGTCTGTTGGACAGATGTAGTCTCTGTGTGGGGGTAGCACATCTGCATTTTTCTTTTCAAACATATCCAGGTAGTCTCAATACTTGCCAGGGGATGCTGAAGTTCTGTCCTGGAGCTGTTCCGATCTGGTTAGCCCCTGCCATCCAGAATCTTTTCTGAGAGTCTATTCAACCCTGAAGACCTGGATGTGGGTCAACTGGGAGTTGGTCAATTTGTTGGAGTCAAGCTTTGTGTAAATACTTAGATGAGACAACAATGCTCCTCCACCACCAGGAGATACACATAGCATGTCATTCCAGCCAAATAAAAAATTATTTGGAAGAATGGAGAGCGGATCATATCAAAGCATATTATTTCCTACTGCTCTTCCACTATTACTTCTAAGGGGTAGTCTCTTGGGTCACTGATCGTGATGACAGGGCAACCCATCAATTGTCTCATCCAGGTCCAGTGTGGGTTTTGGCTGGAGAAGGATCTGAAGGACTTGGGTGTATTTTGCATCTATAAAATTGGCAGCAACCCCGGAGTCTCTCATTGCATCATTGTAGGAGGATCTGCTGTGCCTGCTCCAAGACCTGCACCCGCAGCAGTAACAGGAAATGTGGGGAGACCCCTAGATTCCTGGGTTGGGTTCTCCTTAAGGACTGGGGATGGCTCCAGGGCATGGAGCTGTGGTGGTGCCTGGCTGTACCCCACTACCAGGACTGGTCTCATAGACTCATAGAGTGCGTCTACACTTGTAAATTAAGTCGACAAGCTTGCTTAAGTCGACTTAAGGAAAATAAAGTCGACTTAATGAAAATTAAGTCAACTTTATTAAACCTTGTTTTAATTCGACTTAAGGCTTAAGTCGACTCCCTAGAGTCAACTTAGGCCAGTGTAGATGTGAGGTAGCCCTAAGTCGACTTAGGGCTACCCCAGGATTGCACCAATGCCCTCCCTGCTGGGGGGGGGGCATATGGGGAGCCTGGCATGGCCCCCACAGGGCAGGGCAGAGCCCTGCCCACCCTGCCTCTATGCCCTGCCAGTATCCCTGTCCCCCTTTGCCCCATTGTACCTATGTATAATGGGGCAAAGGCTGAGCCCCCTGGCACTGGGCAAGGGCTGCCCCCCCTGCCCCTGTGGACCTGCCCTAGGTCCCCCTAGCCCCTAGAAGTCAACCTAAGCGTCCAGTGTGGACGCTCTAGGTCGACTTTGTAAGTTCCCCCCAAAGTCAACTTAAAATTTAAGTGCAGACTCACTAAGTCAACTTAGTTAAAGTTGACTTAAATTTCCAAGTGTAGACATAGCCATAGACTTTAAGGTCAGAAGGGACAGTATGATCATATAGTCTGACCTTCTGCAAAATGCAGGCCTCAAGACCTCACCCACCCACTCCAGCAATAGGCCACCAACCTATGACTGAGTTAATGGTCTGGTCCATTTCCTGAGCTCTTGTGCACTGAAGAGGACGCAAGGCCATATGTAGATGCCCTACAGATGGATGTATGCCATTTCAGAAGCAGAGCTGGAGGCATTACATATGTACATCCAGAAAAATCTCATCAAGGCCTTTATTTGGAGATCCACCAATCTAGAAGGGGCATCAGTCTTCTTAGTGTGAAAAAAGGACGGGTCACTATCTTGGGCATAGACTGTCATGTATTGAATCAGGAGACGATTTGTAACTGGTATCTCCTGCAAAGCTCCCATAGACCTCAATAGTGCAGGATCAGCCCTTGTGAATTATCCCACTGACTTCACTGAGTATTAAATATGTGCTACACTGGTCAAAAATTCCCGCTTAAATGCAGTATATTTATGATACAATCACTTTATTCCTGGCCAAAAATCTCAGGTATATCACTTTTGAAAGCCTAAGTGTACACTCAGGGGTTCACTGAAAACTAAGCAAACACATTGATATGTGACTGTTTAATTCTGACTTCAAAAAGTGTTTTTCTTATATCATGTTACCATTCTAATAACTCATAAATTTCTAGCAGGTGTCTGGAAGGAAAAATACCTGAGCAGCAAAGATCCAAGCTAATTTATTAAACTACTGACTTCGTAAGGTTCACTTGATGGTATGTCAAAAGAATTACATAACACTTCAAATAAGAAACATGTTTAGAATTTATCTTCTAAATGCCAGATTATCTGAGTTTTAATTGAACCGTACTTTCAGGATAACCCATTTCAGATACAAGGACATACTTTCAGTGAATGAAACTGATAATACTACAGATGCAATAAACTGTCTATAACCAACAGTGATGGATTGAGTACGATCTATAGAGACGTTATATCTGATATGAACAAATGGTGGGTCTCAGTCTGTTTGTGTACAGCTCTCTAATTAACAATTAAACCAGAAGAAACAGAGACCCTGGGTGGGAGGCTGAGAGGCTGGCTTACAACCTGTCAAATGTATCCTGCAATAGCTACTATTCTGGGAAAGATTGCAGGTGCCCACATAGCTAAAAATGAGTCCTATTTGACAAAATGCCAGTGAGATAGCTTTGTCTTTTAATATTAGTTCCATGCCTGTAAATTCCATTATGTAAAATAAAAGAATTTTTGTATATATTAGCAGATATAAAATTGGACCTGATTTTAAGGCTCATTCTGCTAACAAGGTAATAGAGTTCCTTAGCCCTGTCTTATAATCATTTCAAAATGGGTAATTTTTTCTCACACCTACTGACAGGATTAAAATAGAAGAGGATGCTGCAAGGGTGTAATTTTATACTAAACAGAGAGAAAGAAAATGAAGTTTAATATTTTGAACCTTTGCTAAAGAAAGAAACCCGCAAAGAAGCAGCTAATTTCTCAGACACCTCCAAAAGATTTAATATTTTACTTTTGGTTCAGACCAAAAAGTACATACATTTCAGCAAATAACAGTTTCTCCTTTGTTTGAAGTTGCACTTGCTATGCTTTGAGGCTTTGCACAGTGCATAGGGAAGAGTGCAGAGTTGTAGTTCAGTGCAAATCTGAGCAAAGGCTATCCCTGGGCACAGGTAATGTTATGTACTAGGCTCAGTTATTTTCACTGAACAGAAGTAAGTTTTAAGTCCCTGGGACACAAGACATGTGCAAGTCTAAGGAGACATGTTAAGGGCAATCCTTCTCATGTTAATACATGTTTCTCTGGACCAGCAGAACTCCCATTAAAGTCTATAGGAGGATTCCCATTGACTACAATGAGAATTGCATCAGGGCCTTTATCCTGATTCCTATTGTTAGGCTGTAGTAATCTGGCAACCATAGGCTTGTAATATTATAAGAAGTCCCAAAAGAGGTGGCTTAGTGGTTAGGAGGCAGGCCTCAAAGATTAGAAAGGTGCATTTTATCACATGATATCACCTCCACATAGGTGGCCTATTAATGTGGGGAGGGAACCTCTTCAGAGTTGAAGTTATTTTATCTCTGATTTCTGTAGGATATAAAATTTCTGGGGAGATTTCACACCTCCCTGGTTCCCGTCCGTCATGATGGTCATGCTGTGGCAAAGTGAAAGGGCAGAGGCATCAATGGGAAGGAAGATGACAGCAGAGATGGCCCTACCACAAATGCAGAGTAACAGAAGTCCTTTGATTACAATGCGCACCTCCACCCACCCAGTTCTCCATGTTTATTTTATCAGTGCACCCAAACCACTTGAGATCTTTCCATACTAAGATACTAAAAAGCTACCTTACTACAATATTCACTGCATTGCACTTAGTGTCAGCATTTGTTTTAAATCTTCTTGCTGTGTCACATTTGTCTTACCCCTTTCTTAAAATATTTAAAATTTTTTTAAAATAGACATCTTTCTCTCTCTCTCTTTTTAAATCCTTTCTTCTACCAAAGACAATGTTTGGGCTCACTGCAGACTAGAATCAGGTAACAGTAGAATCAATGAGTGTTGCTGAACTGCTCTGGCAGTGAAAGGGAAGGTGCACTCACGGTTTTACTCCAGGTGAGGCCTGTAGTATGATGCTCCTTGATGTAAGCTTGAAGCTCAGTCCAGATGTTCAAGTATGATTTCACCCAATCAACATGACGTAAGTCACTGTGGGGGGAGGGGGAAGGAAGAAAAAAGGAAATGTTTCTATGTGTTTAAATACAGACACTTCCTACTCTGTATTTAAAGTGGACTAAATGTTAAATCTATCACTGGCCACGGACAATTAAGTTAGCAGACTTCTGGCAGGCAGGCGACACAGCAAATGGTGAGGCCTAGCAGATGGGCAAGTCCTGAGATCCTTGCAGAGGAAAGGGAAAGGAACAAGAAGACTCTAGCACAGATGCTTCCTACCGAGGCTCAAAGTGAACCACAGCAATAATAAAGCTAGATGGGGTCACGTGCCATAAATCCATACTAGGCTCCTCTCCATGTTTTGATTTTTAGAAAATTAAAGATCAGCAAATTCTGTAAATGTCCTGGCTTCTGAGTTCAAATGTAGTTGTTGCTCTCCTTTACTTCTCTCAAACCAGCATGTGCTCTGTAACCCTTTTTCCTTGGAATATTTTAACCAGCACTTTATAAACTCTTAAACAGATGCAAAATATTAATCTAAAAAGAAAAGGAGGACTTATAATAAATGAAGGCTGGCCAAGAAACAAAGATTACCTATATCTTTTGGCTAGATAATAGGGTGTCATATTATAATGTCTGGTACACTCAAATATTTATAAGCCAAAATGTTAAAAAATAAGAGCATAAAGTTAGGTTCCAAAATGATTATTTAGGCACTTTAATAATAATAATGGCTTAATTCCCCAAAACTCCAAGCACGCAATGGCTACCATTGACTGCAGTGAGACAATGAATGGAAGTAAGAATATGGAGGGGAATAACTGTTCGTAGGATTGAGCCCTTCATGGCGAAACTCCAGTTAAAGATAATTTCAATGCTTACTAAAAACCTGATCCACAGACTGCTGGAATCAATGGAAAGACTCCCATTGATTCTGTGGGCAATGGGATTAGGTCTTAAAGTAAACCATGTCTCAGAGGAAAATCTCCACACTTAAATCCTGTGTTTTGCTTGGATTTTTAATATAACTTTCTGAGCTCCAATACTCAGAGATATCTTGCTGTGAAATACTAAACAAACACCACACCTCCTCTTACTTCTAAGTAGTATGCCTATTGTGTATCCATTTTAAAAAGACATACTTTCCCCACTGCTTCTTCTGCCCCTTGAAAAAGTATATTCTAAAACGGATCCAAGAATTACCCAGAGTAGCTAATTTTGGGCTCGAGGAGGCAATTCATAAATATAATTAAAGGAACCTTCTCAAAAATTCAGATCTGCAGACTGATTTTACTTGGGAGAAAGATTAAATTACTTGTGGACTGTTTTCCATCTGCTGATTTGTGTGGATGAAATGTGTAGCAACTGATCCGGCAAAAGGGCTTGAATCAGATACGTTAAATAAAAGGACAAAAATGGGTTCTGAAGCGCCTAATATGTCATGTAAGATGATGGCTACAAAATGCTCCCTCCCCCCAATTTCTAGGTATTGTGTTTTAGTAACAAGGGACCAAACCTGACCCTTCTGCAAAGTCTAAATGCAGCAGATTTGTGCAAGCGTTCCCCAAAAGAGCTCAGAGAAGGTGTCAACTTCTCTCTCATGCCACGGAACACCAGTTGCACTGCACTGTGTCTTCTGCCTCACTGTGCTCAAACCCTTAAGATACCCACCCATGCACTGATGCAAAAAAAGCCCCTTTGGAACCAGGGCATCAAGGGGCAGTAAAGTCTCAAGTGAATGGAGCTGGACTCCAGGTGACAGAGCCAAAGTGCAAATTTCTAAACAGAAAAGTAAAATGGGCAGGCAGGGAACTCAGTCTTGAAAGCAGTCACGGGTAGCTCTGTGTGTGCCTGCGTGCATGTGAGATACAGGAGACACAAATAACACAATACTCTTTAGCACCTCAGTGAAGCTCGTTCTAAGCTATCAGTGAGAAAGTACAGACATTAGCACCAGGCAACATACCTGTTTTTGTAGTCCTTTAACACTCTGTTAGTATAAAAGGTAGCAGCATCATTCATCTCCTTGACATAAGGACCTGGTTTAGGAGACTAAGAGAACAGCACCATCACACAAGAAAAAATAAGAGAAGATATAAAGCATTAGTCAAAAGCTTCCACCAGTATTCTAGACTGAGTGTAGAGATAAGGAGATGGGATTGTGGAGTTAAATACCATTCTGGATTGCTCTGATTTATTATTTGTTTATGGAGTATCATTAAGAAGTGTGTTTTAAAACACCTTAATTTGTGCATAACTCACCACTGTTATCCACCCAAGTGCAGGAATGCTTTCACTGACAGCAGAGAGGTGGTTGAACATTTTACTTCCTCGATTTCTCTCTCTGAAGGTCTGGATTTCCTGGATCTTGTCTGATATTGGTTTGAGCAGCACAGCCATCTCACTCTGCAGTAAAACAAGAAACAATTTTTACCACTGGCAGACCAGAAACACTCTGGGTTGAATAATTCTTTCTGTACAGTGCCATTGATTTAGGAGGGGAGTAAAAGTCAATGTCTTGCATAACTTGTAAGCTCATCACACAACCTTATTTGCCCTGCTCCATTTACAGCGGCAAAACTCTGCCTATTAAACTGTGATGTGTATTGCAACATAAATTACAATCAGCACTGGAAGTGTCTGAGGTATGTGCAAGCTATATTGTTAAATCGGGACCTGTACTTCTTGAGATCTGTGATGCTCCCTGGGCACACTCAGGGTTATTTAGCACCTCACCACTACCTGCCCTTAGCATGAAGGAGTTTTGTCTGTGTTTGCTGTGACTTAGTTTCCCGAAACCAATAGCCTCTGGAGGCACAACTGAACAGTCACAGAAATACCATGCCTGCTGTTTCCAGAGGAACAGTTATACACACAGAGAAAACTTGTACAGAGTAAAACACACACCCAGAAAATAAAAGCATACACATAAGGCACACATCAGCTTGGGAGAGTCAGCTCAGGACCGGCACTTTGCTTAACACCACAGCACTGAGGTGTATTTATAGTCAAAACAAGAATACATTTATTATCAAATAGTAGAGATTCAGGAGCTAGTGAGCAGGGATGTGGAAACAAAGGGTTACATATGAAACAATCATAACATAGAGACTAAACTCAACTGACGGGTTGACCTCCTGTCTAAAGAAGTTTATCTCGCCCAAAGTTCTTTTCAGCATTTTCAACCAAGACTGGTTGAGATCCCATTATATATATATAAACATGCTGCCCATTTACTTCCTAGGTGCAAGATAAAGTGGTGTCAACTTTGCCTTCTAGATATACTCCCAAAGTTCATGATCTTTATTCGCCCATAGGATAATCTCCCAGAGCTTAATAAATTTATTTATCACATGAGTTTTCATGGGAGAGATCCTGGATCTCTCCCACGAAAGCTCATGTGATAAATCTGTTAGTCTTTACAAGTGCCACAGGACTCCTTATTTGTTTTGCTGAACTAGACTAACATGACTACCCCTTTGGAACTCCCAGAGCTTGTTTTTATTTTCCCCTGTGTTCCCCCCCCCACCCCCCCACTTCCCAGTTTGCTTCACATATCTTACATCTCTTCATTAATATTTGACTTCATGAGTAAATCAGCATCCATTGTGTTAGTTTACAGTGCTTAATTTACGTCCTGACAGAGACAGACATATTTTTACCTCCTGTTGGAGGAAAACCTGTTTTTTTCTCTCTGCTGGTGAAGAATATTTTGATATAGACTTAAAAAAATATATTTTCAGTATATATACATAACTTCTTCCTACATTTCACAATGATAGTAATAACCCAGGTGACACTAGCTTTAACCTGAGACCTCATATGACATTCTTTGGTGAACCAAAATGTACATACCAGAATCAGGATATTCCTGTAACCCTCTTGCTAGCTGGCATTAAGAGGTTCTTGGGTCACAGGATTCCACTCCTAAAATGACTACATATCTTGAAGTTACTGTGACAGTTACAGTTTTTCATATGATATTCCAGAAAGTTCTTTAGGACACTTGAAATGCCCTGGATTTTCATTTTATCAATCAAAATGTATTTTGTGTCTGATTGTATTTTAGAAGTACAAAATATCTGTTTTGATATATTGCTATACCAAGTCAAATTGCTCTGTGTTTACCAGGAACAAACAGTCCAATAGGATGAGTACTCAGTATGATGAACAGTTTTTGGAATGAAGAGAAAAACTAGATGGGCATAGACACCATCTAAGCTATTCTTTTATTTAATGTGGATCTTAATCACATTTGTCCAGTGTATCAGATGAACTCTTTTAGAACACTAAGCTGCTGGAAAACCTCCTGCATTAGGTAATATACACATGTTGCTGCTGAGTGAGAATATAGCAACAGCTTAACAACAATTCTATTCTTGTCTGTAGTATAAACTATCCTGCAACCCAAAAATACGTTGGCACAAAAGTGGCTCAGTTTTTTATTTGAAAAGTACTGTCATCTAATCCATGCCATACACTCAGATGTGACCCATAATTGCTCACTGGGAAAAATTCATTTTTCAGAATACTTAGCACTGTCATGTCACATAATAAAATTACCATTATTGTACAATTACCTGCCCAATCAAGGTGCAGGTCTCTTCTATAGTAAGGAATTGGTATATCAGAGTGCTTAGATACCACAGTGATGGATGCTGTACAATACCTAAAAGGGGTAGATAGTGTAACAGAGAGATTAATTATCAGAAAGACTTTCCAGTCAGCAAAGATAAATTGATTGTAAGTGGCTTCATTTGTGCAAGATGTATCCAAAAGTGGGATTAGTGGAACAGGTGAAGCATTCTAAATGGCCTTTGAGAGCTACATGTTTTTCTTTTCCGTGTTGGGAGAGTGTTGTAACATAGAGAAGTTCAAATGTTCCCCAGATCAGCTGAGGAAAATCTTTATAGAGAATGAGCTTCTTCCTCCATTGCCATTAAAATGTCTCATGACTTCTGATTGAGCAATTAGAAGTATCACACCCAAGGTCTGATGGCTGTAAAAAAATAACACACAGCAGTAAGTTTTGCTTGTTTATTTTCCTCCTCTGTAACATGTGTTTCAAGCCATTCCACGTGACCTAAACGTCTTAAAATATTCCCCCTACTTAAAATAAATGTGTCAGATTCACTGCACGTTAACACATGGTCAAAAAGGCTGTCCCAGCAACAGGGGAAAAAACCAGAGGTTCAACAATGTTAAAGGAGCTAGTCTCAAACAATTTAAAATGCTGTCATATTTAGTATTCTTGGGTCATTGAGAAAGACCAGTGCATCTAAAAAGTTAGTGATATCTGGCCTGCCTCCACCAAGGGGAAATTAAGATATTTACAATATTAGCTGGATCAGAAAGGATTTTTGTTTCTCTCTAGCTAACAACTTCACGTCAGTGACTCTGAAAAGACCCTGCAATCTCTTAAAAATTAGTTTTGAGACCTTTATAATATAAAGTTTGGGAAAGTTCTTGTTTAAAATTTTTGTTTTTTTCATGCAATCCTCACAGCACAGGAGCAGTGATGAGCAAAACTGAAATTAAAACGAAGAAGTATTTGCCTTGGTTTGGGATTGTGCTAATTTGCTCATAGAGTCTAAGGAATGTTTACAGTCTTTAGCTTTTCATGAACTTTCATGGCCCAGATCCAGTCAAAAAGAATGTCAGTAGTAAAACGTGTAGTTCCAAAGATGCCTTGCATACCAGGCTGGATTAATGAAGGAGCTTTTGGGGCTGCAGCCCCGGGCTCAAGGAGGCCCCACCTCCTTGGCTATGTCTACACTAGAAAAAGTTTGGTCGACTTTAATTTGACTTAATAAGGTCGACTTTAATTCGACCTAAAGTCGACCTTATTAGCTTGACTTAACAAAGTGGTTCCCCTTAACCGAGACTTAGTAAGTCAACCTAACTTCCCTTAGTTCGACCTAAGAAAGTGGATTTATGTGTCCACACTGGGCTTAGGTTGACCTAAGGAAGGGTTAGTTCGAATACCCTGGGGTTCTTATTAAGTCGACCTAAGCGTTCATTAGGTAGACTTAAGGAAGCCCGTTAAGTCGATCTAATGAAAGGCTAGTGTGGACAGGGATTAAGTTAGGTCAACTTAAGCCTTCTTAAGTCGACCTAACTTGCCAGTGTGGACATAGCCCTTGAGCCCAGCAAAAATATATCGGGTACTGGCCCATGTGCCCATCACACGTGAGGTGGGATGGTCTGCTGGTCCCTAGTGCTGCCCCACCCCTGCAGTTGGCCAGTCAGTGGGCCCTGGGCACCCAGCACTGGCTCCATGGCTGGCCTGTTTGTGGCCATCTGTAGGCTCCAGGCCCCCCCTTGCACCAGTCTGCCCCGGTACCTAAGGTTAGCCAGTCTGGGCCCCCAGCCCCATGACTAGCTGGTCTGTGGGCCCGCCGGCCTCACACCTCAGCACTGAGTGCCAGCACCCAGGACCAGCAGCTTGCTGGTTTGCAGGCCTCCCTCCTGAGTGCCCATGATATGGGCTGAGCTCACGTGCATGTGTAAAGGAATCTTCTTGTTACTTCACACACCAGGGCAAGAGTCTATCACAATCCAGTCCTAAGAATCTGAACTTCTTCTGCATTTAGCTATATGGCAAGGGGAATTAATTGATTAATAAAACAGTCTGCTGCTTCTGGCAGTAATAGCTCTTTCTTTGACTCTACAATGAGAGCAGTATAGGTCTGGTGTGCTGAAGATTCTAAAAGAATTTTCTCTGTATTAGTTACCAGCTGCTTTAGTATTTGTTGTGATAAAGTGAATATCTATATTGTATCTGTAATAAAAATCAATTCAAAGCTGGAAAAATCTTCCACGTCTTTGGTATGTGCTAAATGAAATTTCTTGTCATGCAAAATGGCACAGTTGTTCAAGGGTATCTTGGCATAAACACTTGATGCATTCCTATTATAACATCATTTTGCTGAAATGTTTAAAAAATGCAGAACAGTAAACAGAAAAATATCATTTATAATTCTTAGCTTCTCTCTTACTCTTTGGCCTTTTTAATAATTAGCAATTCGAGACAAGAAACTCTTACAGTTATTGGTAAATCTAACCTATACCAAACCAATCCATTCCACATAATTCTACACAGTAAAACTAAATCAGAGTGATAAGGCTACTGAATTGGTTAGTTGAACCAAAAACACTTCAAAGAAGTCATTGAACACCATAGAGCCAGATTTGGGCATTGGCTTCAGTGGTTTATTTTAACATACCCTGCTCAGTACTACAAAATTGCACTGCACAATCATGAGCCACTACTTATTTCTGCAGACCTTGCTGCACGGAGCATGCTCCTGGAAACCCTTAACTTTATTCATGTAAGAAGTCCCATAGTGATATTAGCTTGAAGGAATGGGGCTTACATAAGTGAGTTCAACTGGAGTTCTGAGGCAGTGTTACACACTCCCATGACTTTGGCACAAGTCTAGCAATATCTGGCGGTTTTATAAAGCTCCAGCCTGTGAATCCCAGTGATTATTTGAAAATTTCAGTTTTAATTTAGAAACAGAAGTAACTTTCTTGCCCATCTCTTGTGGAGCAAAGCTTGAAAATGTGAAACCTAAATGCTCACAACCCACGAGGCAAATAAAAAGTAACCAACATGTATTATTTTGAAGTCTCATGATTTTTAAACCAATCTCTTAGGCTATGTCTACACTTGCTAAAATTAGTTTGAATTAGTTAGTTCGAACTAACTAATTCAAACTAATTTTAGTTAGCTCGAATTAGCTTAATTCGAACTAGGAAAACTTAGTTCGAACTAAGCAAGTGCCATTCATGGCAATTCATGGCACTTGCTTAGTTCGAATTAGCGATCCCCATTCATTTCAATGGCCAGTTAGTTCGAACTAAGAAATGAGTTCGAATGAACATGGCCACATTGGCTAATTCGAACTAGTTAGTTTGAATTAAAGCCTTACTTCTGAAGCCCTATTCGAACTTATTAGTTCGAATTAAGGAAGCCCTTAATTCGAACTAACTAAAGCCTAGTGTAGCCATGGCTTTAGTTAGTTCAAATTAAGCTTCCTTAATTTGAACTAACTTGCCAATGTAGACATAGCCAGAGTGTTCTGGGAACTGAACCAGGGCTTTTTTGAGCTGGTACTGAGTACCGGCACCTTTTTCTCACAGCAGTGCAACCCCAGCTCCTGTCACCGCTGCTGGCGGCCCCAGGTCCCTGGCCGAGTACCGGCATTCCCCCTCCCTCCTGCCCCGGCCCTTTTTTTTTAAATACAAAAAAAGCACTGGACTGAACTAATTTTTTATAAATGCTTCGGGCTGACAATATTAGGCTTTGTCAATCAAGCGACTGAGAGGGTGCTCCCCAGCATGGATTGACAGACACGCTAGCTCTGTGTGAACTAGCACATTAAAAATAATAGTTTAATTGGGCAGCACAGGCAGTGGGTCAGGTTAGCCACCCAACTACATGCCCAGGGGGTTGGGCGTGATTGTATTTAGGCAGCTGGTCCAAGCCATGGGGACGCTGCTATTTTTAGTACAATAGGTCCAACAGAGCTAGTGTGTGTCTGGTTACCTGTGCTGGGAAGCACCCTCCAGCTGCTGTGTAGATATACCCTGAATTCTTTGCAAGCTTGTTTGCATTGCAACAGTTAGCTTGTGTTTCAGTTACTCCACTCCAGTTACCCGAGCTCAAGCGGGAGTAGACAGCGGCTGACCTGTAAACGGAATAACACTGGAGTTATCCAGACTGATTGGATTAGCAGTGATGATAAGCAACCTGGGATGTTGCACCCCACAGCATTATTCAAGTCAGCGGCACTTGAGGTCCAACCAACTCCACTCCCTGATATAGACCAGCTAGCTTGAGTTTAAAGTACCACTGAACACAAGCTAGAGATTTTTGTGGGTGGACAGGAGTTGAGTTAGGAGGAAAACTCAAGTTATACTTCAAGCTAACAATGCAGAGAGGACAGGTCTTGAGTTTCATGCTGTCCCCAGTCAATAGTTGTGCTATTTTTTCCTCATGTATTTACAGGAAACATCATCATGCTTATGCTACTTTTTTTACATGTGCTTTTGAGGCATGGAGTTGATTATGCACATAAGGAATATCATTATCTTTATAAACTGCTCGAGTACCTGGGATCCTTCTAGGGTGAACAGATGTACCGATATTTAAGGCTTTGTCTTGTATATGTTACCCACCCCACCACCTGAAAAAAAAAGTGCCTGATTTTTCACACTTGCTATCTGGTCACCTTATTCTTCCCTCCTCAGATTCTAAGATCCCCTGCACCTCCATCAAGCTGGACAGTATATCTTTTACTTGTGAGTTGTGGCTGGCTATAAGATAGGCCAGAGTTAGGGATACCACTGTGTGTTTAAGGATAAGATATTGTAGTTTCTGTGATTGCTGATGAGATGGAACTCTGTTATGGATGAATAAAATTATGTCAGAGTTTCTGGTATAAATACAGTTGCAGAGTCAACGTAGATTGGGTACATTTACTGTGCTTTTCCATACTTTCAAATATTTGAGTTTCTTTTAAAGACAATCTGTAAAGAGGATTTTTTTTTTAATTGGACCTGGTCCTGTCTTTTATTATGTCTGAGGAAGGCATGAAAGGTGGCTTCGTTTTTGAGTTTCAAGAATGTCAGCAGTGTGATAGAATAACTATACTATTTTATTAGCAATCTGAACTCAATTGAAGTGGTACTCATGTTAGGCTGAAGAATGATTTTCAGAGGTGAATCTAAATAAAACCAAAAGAAGTCGTTAAACAGTCTTGAATCGCCAGGGCTTGCTGCTTGGGAAAAATCTGGATCCCTTTGTTACAGTTTTCTATTTATTAATTTTCTAACAAAAATGTATCCAGCTTTCAAAGGCAGCTGCCAGACTGTTCCTTTTGCATACTCTCCTCCTCCATGGGGTGAGATGATTGCACAAAGGGGCTTTGTCTTGTGTGGGACGTAAGGGAGGTGGAACTGCAGCCCTCTGCATCTGCTACTTCAGCCTATGGGCCAGAATAGCATCCTTTGCCCCATGCACTGGGAAGCATGTGGGTTACTGCTGAATTTGTGCAGCTACAGCCGCAGTAGTGCTTCCCCTGTCCTGGGCCCATAGGCCCTCACCACACTAGCTTATTAAGGCTCAGTACAGAGCTCTGTCTATAGGGATCACCCTGTGTGACCAATCCACTCACACCTCCCTCAAGGAGGGCTAAATCAATAGCTCCATGCAGGGGGCCTTGTGCAGACCCTCCACATGTAAGTGAATTGTCTCCAGTCTGATTTTCCTAAATGATATGAGTCTCCAACACAACCGTGCAGTTAGGGCTTATTCCTTCCTTCACAGAAGTCAACGGCAAAGTTTCCACTGACTTTAATAGTGTAGGATCAGGGCCTTAATGTTGTGAGACAAAACAGCCAGGAAAAGTGCCTGGCCTTACCAAGTCAGTTGTCTATTGACTGATGCCTGTGATTCAGCAGTGACTTAAATGGCAATTGATGTATTTCTCTTAAAAACCACACAAACCTCCAGCCTAATAACCAATAGGTGTTCTGTCAAAACTAACGAATTATTATTTTAATCATTTGTAGGTTTCATATTTAAGCATAAAATGTTAGGAAAGCAAATGCACAGCAATGTGAAAGAAAAACAGCTTCTTAATCAGCAAAGAAATGTGGAGCTGATGTAAATTAGCTATAGTGCCAAGTTACACCGAGAGAGTATCAGGCCTGATATATTTATCCTGGGAGCCTGGAGTCAGTCTGACAATTTTTATAATCAGACTTGCAAGCTACGGCATATTGCATTAGTCTCCACTGTAATTCTGGCCAGGCAGCGTACTGCATCCGAGAAAGAGGCACTGCTATGGTCAGACAAACCGTGCAGGCTCAACTAGTGTTCTGCTGCCTGAGGCAAACTGAAAAGATCCCACTCCTAAGTGCAGGCTGCTCTCTAGGCAAAAGCAGTTATCAAGCTTTTGATTTGCTCCTAATTTTTGCTGCTTGAGGTGATCCTGGGTTCTGTTTGTGTGACAGAGGGTGTACCATGTAACTACTGTGTATGCTCTCGCAATACACTAAAGCAGGTTTCATTACAGAGAGTGGCTGTAGGAGGACACGTGCGTTAACAGAAAACTCCCAAGTGCACAGGAAGACAGAGCTGTCCTCATGCTCCTGACTTGCTATATAAACTCATCAGATTTTTGAAAGGAATTACACCCTGCAATGCCATTCCAACATGGCCATTCATGGGGACTTCAGCTTTACGAAGGAAAATGCCACTGTTCAAATCCATTAACTCTATGTGTCTGAAGGTAAAAACCTGATCACAGGTCACCTATCTGACAGAGGTGGAGACTGCAGCAGTGTCTAATAATCACCACATTGTCTCTCCTGCCAGAAGATGTAGTGGGGGTGAGAGCAGCCCAAAAGTGGTGGGAAGTGGGTGGACATGCTAGCTAAGGGTGTGAACTAACTCTGTTTTGGTTCCAAAGGGGTAGCCGCGTTAGTCTAGTTCAGCAAAACAAACAAGGAGTCCTGTGACGCTTTTAAAGACTGACCATTTTTTTTATCACATGAGCTTTCGTGGGAGAAAATGCCCCTGACGAAGTGGGATTTTCTTCCATGAAAGCTCATACAATAAATATTTGTTAGTCTTTAAAAGTGCCACAGGATTCCAACTCTCTTTTGGGTGTGCAAAAATGAAGAATGTAGTCCTTAGCAGATTAGGAAATCTTACAAGAATGCTTACATCAAAATGGCTTAATGTAAGCTTATTTGCCTCAAGAGCTCAAGTATGCACATTGTTGCAGATATTCAAAACTGACTGAAGGACTGTAGAGAAAGGGTAAAGAAAAAAGTAAGAAATACACAACCAGTGGTGGGGTGGGTAATTATTTGGAAAACAAATAACCAAAACTAACTAAGGATGTAGCAGACAATTGGATGTGTTTGCAAAGCTGGCCAAAAAAGAGTCCATGAAGTTTTGGGGCTGCATAAAGGAAGATATCACATGAAGGAGTTGAGAAGTGTACGCTGCCTGTGGGCCCTCTCCATATGGTATTACTGAACAGGCATCACACATTTCTAGGCTTATTCATCGCAGAAACATGCTGATAATTAGGAAGGAATTCAAAGAGGGGGCGGGGAGAAGAGATAAGGGCCTAATGATGCAAGGTGCTGAGTGCCTCCTATTAGCACTTTCTCAACTCTCATTCATTTAAACCTGCAGCCTTTTTACAAGATTGTACCCTGAGGGCCTAGAAAGATTTAAGAAAGAAGAAAAATATTGGACCACTTTCTACATCTGCTTCCAAGTGCAACCTTGCTGAAATCAACCAAAAGAGTAAAATGACAGCAGACTTTGATCCAAAATATTTAGTTTGGCTGAGCAGTAACTGAAGAGGGAGGGATATAATGGCCAGCATGTTTTTAGAAAAAAGTAGGTGGCCTGTGGTTGGTATATCCAGGAATAATCAATAATGAAATGACAATTAACAGAGAGAAATTCAAGATAAATAATAGGAAATCTCTCCAACTGGAGTGTGGAGCAATCTCCCCTTGGATATGGTGGCAGGTCTAGCAAAGGCATCATTTAAAAACAGACTAGTTCCTATGCAGTTACTTGAACAGCGTAGAAGCCGCAAAAAAAAAAACAAAAAAAAAAAACAAGTTACATGCCTCCATGATGTTCTGTCCTCAGCCACATCAAGCAGGTTACTGGATTAGAAGCCTATGAACCACAACAAACAAGGAGTCTGGTGGCACTTTTAAAGACTAAGAAATATATTTATCGCATGAGCTTTCGTGAGAGAAAATCCCACTTCATCCGACGAAGTGGGATTTTCTCCCACAAAAGCTCATGTGATAAATAAATCTGTTAGTCTCTAAAAGTGCCACAAGACTCCTTGTTTGTTTTGCTGAACTAGACTGACACGGCTATCCCTCTGGAACATCCAGCCATGGTGTTTTAGATCTGCTGAGAACTCTTCCACTGGAACTGAAAATAATTCTCACAGGGAAGCTTGTGAGCATTTGGAGCAAATGACCACACCACCTTAGAGAAAGCTGGTTTACTGCCTGAGAGAGACAACAGAGTCCTGTGGCACTTTTAAAGACTAACAGATTTATTTATCGCATTTCTTCAAGTGACTTGAATTTGTACCATTTGATGTTTTCTATCATTTGGAAATGTTAGCTCCTTCTGAATGGTGTTCAACCTCTTTTAAATCTTGACAAAGCAGACTGGAGAAAAGTGTAAGAAGATGATGCCCTGAATAACCTTGTGCTTGCAGGAACCAGCTGGCTGAAAATATACACCTCTAACATCTAGAGACAAAATTTTGACATTTTTTCTCAGTCTCCACTTAGGCAAACTCTCACTGACTTTAACGGAAATCATTCCTGAGTAAAGAACAATTTTAAACCTCAGGATTTGCTTTTTCAATTTTACTCCAGTTTCATTAGTTTTTTTGGGGTTTTGAGTACAGTTTATTGTGATTTATTTTTTTCTAGGTGAGCCCTTCGCAATCTCCCTCTGAATTGGCTATAGTATCTGCACATTAACAACACGTATTTAATTGGAATGTTTGTCCACAGACCATTAGTATGAGACCAGCTGGGCACGGGCAGCCATATAAATTCAATCAACACTTTTTGTGTGTGTGAGGAATTATATTCTAGTACCCTTTACAGTTTGAACTGAATCTGTCATCTGAATCTGGTTGAGTTAATCTCTTATAAGACCAGTTTCTTACATTTCTACCTGTATTTATCTGTATGGACACCAATTTTTTTAATGAAAGGGGCTTTATCTCAGAAGTGCTATGGTGTAATTTTAAATGAATGGACTTAATGGCAAGATGTGCGTCATCACATCATGAAAAGAGCTGCCTCTGTGTTCCACAACATATCTGAGGAATAAAGTTAATATGAGAGGTTCTTTATAAACTGGCCTGCAACATCTCAGTCCAGCACTATCTACAGCAATGCAATGTCCTGGATCTAAAACTGATACTGCTTACACATAATAACTCATGGGCGAACTTTTTGGAGTAGAATATATGGTATAGATTTGGATTAGAATATGTGGAATAGGAAATTCAGATCAAAACTGTTTCACAATGTTTTGTTATCTTAATCTTCTGAATAGTTCAAAAAGCATTTAAACCAAAGTACTCAATATGCCTTTAAAATAATTTTTCACAAAATACACCACATCTCTTGCTCTCTCTCTTCACCCTTTTCCACTCCCTTATATAAATAATTTATGGTAGATAGATTTACGTTTTTAACATTTGAAAATGTAGTATCAAAAATTACTTCCAATAAGTGGATGAACATAAGAATCGTATCTTTGTAGAATTAGTCTGTATCCAGCAGCCACTAGTCGGGACACAAACGTTAATATCAAATGATAGTTTTGTCATGTGATCTTTTCCACTGCACCTATAAATATAGAACATGACCATAAAAAGTAACAGAACATGCACTCTGCTAAGTAATTTATTGCAGTTGATGCAGGATTGGTATGCCAGCTGGAACTGCTATTTTCACATATACAGATGATAAAAGCTGTGCACCACAAGCTCTGAGATGAAAAAATGTAAAAGCTAATAATAAGAAGCAAATCTGAACAAAACCAGGCTAAATGAGCTTGACTATTAGAAAAGCATTTGCTAGTAACTCACTGACTACAGATATTAATAAACTAAATTTCACTAGTGACCACTGCATTTGAATAAAAGAAAGGAATCCTTGCTTCTATACATGGTGTATTTCTCTTTTTCTCTGCTGTTGATCCTCAAAAGCCCTAATAATATTATCATTACAACAGCCATTTTTTAATGTTCTTTACCTAATTCATTAATTTCTTTAAGCAAAGAGAGCTGAACTCATTTATTTTTTCAGGGTTTTTTCTCTTTATTTTTTTCTTAAAAAGGCACCATGTGTGACATCACAGCATGACAGGAACTTGATAAATCCTCTCAGTCTCCACACCGCTGTCTCTGAATATCTACAAAGCTACTATGCCATAACTGCAATTCACTGGCTCATTCACAGCTTTACATTACTAAAGCAAACAGTCTAGACAGCTGAATGACAGAATTACTCGCTTTTCTCTTGTATTTACAGATATGCTGTTATCTTCATTTGCTTTTCTCTGCCCTGTGCATTCTGGTACACTAATGATTAGCTTTCCTGTTTGGATTCCACTCTGACTTTGTAGCTTTAGGCTATAAATACAAGCAGACCCAGATGACATCATATGGATATAGTCCTGCAAGGGAGGGATGGAGACTCTCCTTCCTTCTTTCTCTTGGCTATTCTATGCTCACCAGTTTTCAATAAGTGGTGCAGAAAATCTGCAAACCTGTTAATCTATGTGAAGTTAGTAACAGGATTTTTCTAGTACTGATATGCAGATATGAAAAGACAAGAGTGGTGCCTGGAACTGCATGTTCTGCCATGGAAAATACTATTCAAGCTGCTGCCCTGCAAACTATTTTGCACAGAATAAGCAGCCATCGGCAGTGTTCACATCTGCCTACAGAATTGCTGAACAACTATGCAAAGAACTGGGTCTGAAAAGCAGTCAGAATGCACAGCAATTTCACTTTTATAGATGCACACTAAAATTAATATGTATATCAGTGATACTGACTAATGCTCTTGATATTAAAAAAAAATGTACGGGCTTGGGCTCACTCAAAAGTGATCAGAAAAAAAGCCATATTGATTTTTCAATACTTATGACATTTTTAACTTTCCAATGGTGCTCACCTAAACCTCAGGTGGACTTCCCTTCATAGCTATAACCTTATCCTGCAAGTCCTATTATAGTTTTCAACAAAGTACACACAACTGTGTCAGGCCAGCCAAAATGCAAGAAAGAAGTTGACAACTCTTGTGATTTTTATTCCAAGTTGTGCAATATTTGGTGTTTTAAAGTCCACGTTCCTTCAAAGCTGTGATTACATGAGACTCTCAGTTTACTTTTTTTTTTTAATTGAAAGTTTCTGGGTCTCATGGTTGCTGAGAAAAGCCTGAAAATGTGACTCAGTTATGCTAAAAGCTCGTAACAAATAAAACAAGACAAGAAGATAAATAAAAAGATCCCCCAAATGTATTATTTTTCAAAGCTAAACATGAATTTTTGGGTGGGCCTGACTCACAATTTTTGGGGTTGATAATACTGCAGTGAGTTTTACTAGGAGTCCTTGAATCAGTTACAGGCATCATAATTTCCCAAAGAATAGCAATGTAAGGTCTCTACTGAAAGCCTGTCTCACAATGATCATCACCTCATTGCAAAAAGTGTGTTTAAATAATACGGTAGGAATTATGTGTATATATACTGTGCATTTTTAAGATACATAGGACAGGTCACCATAAGGTGATACACAAGTTCCAGTCAGGGATAGGAGACTCATCTCCCTGACCGATCATTTTGTAATGTGTGTCTTACAATGGAAGTTAATCATGAATGAACACTATTAATGACTGCTCCTTGGAGTAGTTAGTCCTGGAGCCCACAAAAGAAGAGGCAATTCTTGATTTCATCCCAAGTGGCACACAGGATCTGGTCCAACAGGTGAATATAGCTGAATCACTTGGGAATAGCAACCATAATATAATTAAATTTAAGTCCTTTGGGGGATGGGGGAGATACCTAAGAAACCCACCACAGTAGCATTTAACTTCAAAAAGGAGAACGACTCAAAAATGAAGAGGCTGCTTAAATGGAAATTAAAAGGAACAGTCTCAAGAGTGCAATGCCTGCAGGGAAATTTTGTATATGTATACCTCAAACAGGAAGAGGACCAAACATGCCTAAACAAGAGAGTAAAAGAGACAGTTAGGGACAAAAGGACGTCTGAAAAATTGGAAGTCTCATACAATGGAACATAAAATCTGGCGAGTCAAGTGGAAAAGTATAACCAGTGAGGCCAATAAAGAATTTGAAGAGCAACTAGAAAAAGAAACAAAAACTAATAGCATGATTTTTTAAAAACTACATCAGAAGGAGAAAGCCTGCCCAACAATTCGTGGTGCTAAGAAGCACTCAAGGAAGACAAGGCCACTGCCAAGAAGCTGAATTAATTCTTCGCATTGGTCTTCACTGCAGAAGATGTGAGGGAGATTCCCATACCTCAGCCATTCTTTTTACGTGACAAATCTGAGGAACTCCCAAAATTGAAGTGTCAGTAGTGGAGGTTTTAGAACAACCTGATAAATTAAACAGTAATAAATCACCGGGAACAGGTGGTATCAACCCAAGAGTACTGAAGGAATTCAAATATGAAATTTCAGAACTAATTACCATGGTATGTAACCTATTACTTAAATCAGTCTCTGTCTCACATGACTGACAGATAAGTAATCTAAAGCTGATTTATAAAAAAGGCTTCACAGATGATCCTGGCATTTACAGGCCAATAAACCTATCTTCAGTTCCAGGCAAACTGATTAAAACTATAGTAAAAAGCAGATTTATCAGACACATAGATGAACATGATATGTTTGGGAAGAGTCAACATAGCTTTTGTAAAGGGAAATGACGCCTCACTGATCTATTAGAATTCTCTGAGGGGGCTAACAAGCATGTGGACAAAGTGATCCAAGGGATATAAGGTACTTGAACTTTCAGAAAGCCTTTGATAAGATCCTCACCAAAGGCTCCTAAGCAAAGTAAACAGTCATGGAAAGGTCCTCTCAGGGATCAGTGGCTAGTTAAAAGATAGGAAACAAAGGAGAGGACTAAATGGTCACTTTTCACACTGGAGAGAAGTAAATAGAGAGGTCCCCCAATGATTTTTACTGGCAGCAGCACTGTTTTACATATTCATAAATGATCTGGAGAAAAGGGTAAACATAGCGAAGTGGTGAAGTTTCCTGATGATACAAAATTATTGATAGTTAAGTACAAAGCTGGCTGCAAAGAGTTACAAGGGGATCTCACAAAACTGGGTGAGAGGGCAACAAAAATAGTAAAGGAAATTCAATGCTGATAAATAAATGCAAGGTAGCGCGAATTGGAAAATATAATCCTAACTATACATACAAAATGATGGGGTCTAAATTAGCTGTTATCAATCAAGAAACAGATCTTGGAGTGGCTTGTGGTTAGTTCTCTTCATATATCTGCTCAATATGCAGTAGCGATCAAAAAGGCTAACAGAATGTTAGGAACCATTAGGAAAGGGACAGATGATATGACAGGAAATATCATAATGCCAGTATCTGAGTCTATGATACATCCATAGCTTGAATACTGTGTGCTGTTCTGATCACCCCAACTCTGTGTTAAGTGAAGCTGAGAACTAATGTGTAATGGGCAAGATGGCACGTGCTGTTCCTTTGGGAGCAGAGGGTTTCAGATTTCGGTAGATATCCAGCAGATCAGGGCCTGGATACCACCTGGAGATTCTGGGAGGACTTGGGGTTTAGAGTGTGCCTATCATTAACCTGCACAGGGGAGCCTGCATGGGCTGAGAGGGGAGTATGTGTGCCACCTGTGTTTGGTGGTTTCAGGGAGCTGACCCCTGGTTTCAGGGAGCTGACCACGCTCTCACACTAATGGCAGGTAGCAATGCAGTGCCTCACAACCCGGGTTACCTTGGTAAACATCACACCTACCAACCCGGGTTGTTATATACCACCTCCCATTATAATTTCTGTCTGTGTCCTTTACACCGCGTGGAAATAAGTCTTAAGTCCATTGTGTATCTGTCTCCTCACTCATGAGCTGAAGGTAAGAAAAAAAAAAAAGTCCAAGATTTATGACCAAGGTGAATGCATCTTGTCAGTGCATGTTGGGTTGACTTGCATAAGATGTAAATAAATGATGTCAATAAAAAGTTTAAAAAAGTGAATCAGATTTAATGGAGGCTTGGAGCAGGTTTCATTTTTAGGGCTCTTCAGGACAGTAAAGCATTGTGGTCTGTCTGAAAGTTGGGATGACTTAATGTGGGGAAAGGGAACCACAGTTCTCACTAGCAAAGCACAGAGAATATAAGACTGAGACCCAAACATCTAAGGAGGCGGACAAAAGCAATCCCAAATAATCAACTTTTTACTCCTGTGAAAGGGGGATGTAGCAACAATGGATTGGGATCTGTCTATTCTAAAGGGCTGATCTCCCTTGAGTTTGTAAGGCTGCATGAAGGGCTGACCGTACAAGTGGGAATAAATGATTGCTTGAGGCCCAGCTCCAATCGGGATCCTGCATGGCCTCAGAGTCATGACCCACTTCTATCTTCTGAGAGCAGGGCCAGATGGGGACACAATTCACAGGGTAATCCCTTCTAGCTCAGGGCTGTATCAGTCAGAGGTCTGGCCCGTGGTCTGCCTGTGTCAAGCTTGGCTATTTTCCTCCTTGAGTGCCCATGCAATTAAAATGCACTGATTCTGATATCTTTTTATTTGTATCTATAGGAAAGCCAGTGACAGCAGAACCTTGCTAATTCATGCTAATGCGTAGGAGTCCCACAGGGATTACTGAATTATGCAATTTATTGAGAAAGGAGTCGAAATGGGAAGGGGGGCGAGGAGTTTGAGACTGCAGGCCGTGAACAGGCTGTACACAGGGACTCTTCATTCCCTTCATGCCTGTGAAGAAAAGTTTGAGGGCAGGCCCTTGGAGAGACTGGGGTCTTTGAGATGGACAGGTCAAAGGCTAAGCCTACTGTATTACAGAAACTGCAGTGGATGCTCCACAGCAATTACATGGCTACTTCATGCCCAAGTGGTGAAGAAGGATTCAAATAGCTTCCCTTTAAAAAGTAATTGTTCTGACAGAGAAATGTTTCCTCCTTCTCCTCATGAAACATGCTATTTCTTCCCCAAAATTAGTCTACCTTGGGTCTTAAGTAGGGCACGAGTCTGCCCTGGGCCAATAATAATGTTTCTATACATAAAAAATGTTGTGACTTTCCAGTCTGTTACCAAGTGTCCCTATGGGGCTAGAAATGAGAGTTTTATTCCATGGGAAACAGGAGATCTCTGGCTCCCCAATAAGATACACAGTGCTCACTTCCAGGCCAAGAGGGTCCAATGGTCCCTTTAGTATTGTGACACTTTTAGGCATGGAAAAGCTGTTTTAGGGTATTTGGGGGATTTTATGGCTTACTCTGATCCCTGTGCAGTGGATCTGTAGTTACTAAGATCCTTTGCTTTCCAGGTAGAGGGCTGCAAAAACTAGTTGCAGTAAAAAAAATTTTTTAAATTTCTAAAATATTTTTAAAATGTTCTGTAGTATATGTGACAAACAGCATACATGATTTGAGGAGCCGCATAACCCCATTTCCAGCTTTACCACTGATACTACACGCATTCCAAACTCATGTCAGTACAGCATTGATACCACACCATCACATACTCCCTCTAAATACAGAGCAGCGAATGCATAAGAACTTGAGTGCTGCTATTTATACATATATACACACAGACATTCTAATATGTTGCCTCCCAAAATGTTATACAGATTTCCTTACCTCTTGAGGTTCTTGATATTGAGATGCTAACAACAGGAAGGCTCTCTGTGCTTGGAAAGCAGCACGTACCATTTCTGCCTATAAGAGGAGGCAGAAAACAAATTAAACTTTAGTTCTGGAAGGAAAATAATTGTCAGCAGTAACTTTAACACCATCTTTTTAGCATTAACAATTATTCTGTTCCTTCTTTATGCTCTAGCTCTTTCCTACAGCCTTCATTTCTCTAGTTTGTAGCTCCAAGTCAAGTGTTCTTGCTTAATTGTCTCTTTCTGCTTCTAGCCTAACTCCCTGCAGCAGTACAGACAGGCCACAAGACAGTGGAGGTATAGGAATCCAGCACCTTAGCTACTGCTAGCAATAGTTCCTCTGTTTTTGAACATGCACAAAACAAGCACAAAATTTGAGCTTGGCTAGAATGTACAATCTGATCCTCATTCCCTGCACAACCACTGAACAGGAAAATCCAATACAGGCACAGAAGATAACAGTTCATAAATACATACAGCTACATTTTCAAACGAACATAGCTGTGCTTTCTCCCGTGCTTGGGAGGAGCTCCCATAAACATCTACAAAGCTATCTCATTATCATCCCTGATTAAAATTCTCCTTTGCCATCAAGCCTTCAAAAACTTGACAACAGCTAGGTTGCTGGTGTGCTGAAACCACTAAGTCTTGTGCTAATACTTCTCATTATTTCCTCGTACTCCCCTGTCAGCATTCATCCAGTGTCTCTTCTTTTATACTTAGATTGTAAGCTCTCTGAGGGGTAGAGACCAGCATTCTGTTTTTGTACAGTACCTAACATAATGGGGCCTTGGTTCCTGAATGTGGCTCTTAAGCATTATCTTAATACAAATGATTAACAATATTAATAAATGAAAAAAGGATAATAATGTTAAATTAACTTAATAACTGTACATTCAGATGTGAATGTATGCATCGGCACTTTTGTTTTTTCCCCACTGTCTTTCCTTTATTTATCATTTTTCCTTTCTAAAAATAAAACAAGGAAATTAACTATGAAAGCCTCTGTGAACACAACTTTTGACTGAGATTTTAAATACTCGAGTCAGGAAGTTTAAAGTTAAAGCAACAGTAAACCATCCACACTACACACATGAATATTATCATTAACACCATATCTAGTAATGTCAGATAACATGTGAGCCAATTCATGTCTGTGGTATAATGTTGCTGATTTCAGAGGCATTATTACTGTATACCAGGAATGAATCTGGCATTAGATGCCACAGACTGCTATGGTGACCAGAATGCTCATGTTCCTGGCATGGGTATTTAAATCTCGACCAAATGCTTGTATTAATATAGCCTTTGCAATTAATATAATATGATTTTATGAGGCTTTTTATTGTCACTGTTTATGTTCTTCTTTCTTCTCCCAGCAATCATATTTAAAGATGGGTCTAACTTGAGTTCCACTGCATATTCGTATTTCTGGAGATTTGTCGATTTCATTCCACATGTCCTACCAAAGGCACACAGGTGCATCTTCATGTTGAGAATGCAATGTCACTGCACTGCCTATTTTTAGAGCCCTGCAAATCTGCAGATATCCGCATTATATCCGTGGATATCCACATCTGCAGATACAATGCGAATATCTGTGGACAATTTCTTGCGGATGCAGATTGGATACAGATCCATATATTTGTTTCTGTGCAGGACTAGAGCCCTGCAACTCTGCAGATATCCATGGATAGCTGCATTATATCTGCATCCGCAGATACAACTTGGATATCCACAGACCATTTCTTGCAGATGCAGATCAGATGCAGATCCACGTATTTGTATCCATGCAGGGCTCTACCTATTTTTAATCATCTCAGTGTCTTGGGACATTTAATTGTCACCTACCTGGTTCCCACAGCTAGTTATTTACTTAAACAGATACCATTCTTTTTACAGAGAGCTGGTCCTTGAATTGGACTCTTTATTCAATGGGCAGCCAGTGTGTTCACAGTGACTTCTGCAACTCAGCAGACAGGCTGCTGCATTTTTATATCAGCTGGAGCTTTTAGTTTTGTTTGGCTTCCATCCCAAATATGAAATGCAGTAATGAAGTCTGGCGGTCATAAACGCACAGGTTACCAAGGCTAGATTTGTGTCCTACAGGATGGCGCACAACTTCTGGCTACCTGCAAGTGATAATGGGCATATTTTGAAGCCATGGCTATCTGGGCATGCAAAGTCTTTGGCGGTCCTTTTAGCCACTTCAAAGCTGTGTACAATTTTCACAATTAGTAGGCAGGTGTCTTCCATTGAGGTGCATGTTATGAAGGAAGCAAGTTGAACAAAGCACTTCCCTCTTACTAGCAATTTGCCCTACAGGTCTTCAAAATATTTCATAATGAGAGGTGAGGCAACATGATTAATAGATTATGGGCCTGGATGTCAAAGTCCTCCTACAGTCTAATCCTGGCTCTGATGTGAGTCCTTAGGCAAGACACTTACCTTTTCTGTCTCAAGTTCCAGAGGGGTAGCCGTGTTAATCTGTGTACAACAAAAACGACGAGAGTCCTGTGGCACCTTAAAGACTAATACATTTCTTTGGGCATAAGCTTTCATGAGTTCCAACCCACTTCGTCAGCTGCATCTGACGAAGTGGGTTGGAGTCCATGAAAGCTCATGCCCGAAGAAATTTGTTAGTCTTTAAGGTGCCACAGGACTCTCGTCGTTTTTTTCTGCCTCAGTTTTCTCAACAGTAAAATGGGGATGGTGATGCATAATATTTTTAATTACCAACCTCAGGTGTGTTGCATGGATTAATTAGTTAATGACTGTACAATGCTTTGAAGGTAAACATTGCTACAATTTATTAGCATAAAAAAACAAACTATGAAGTTAATTCCTTTCCTATGGAAGTCTATAGTGCTTCCATTGGCTACAATCAGATAAGAGTGGGTCCTTCTGTACACTCTTAGGAACATTTATCAATACCCAGGTCTCGCAATAGCAAAGCCTAGGTCACCATGAACATCTCACTCCTACGCTCCATTCACTACACTGGCTGCGACTTGAATAAAGAATCCAATTCAGGAATCAGCTCCCTGTAAAAAGAATGCTATCTCTGTAGGTAAATAACATATAGGTAGCAATGACATGTGTAAAACAGAGTCCCAAAGGCTGTGAGGTGTTTATAAAGGAAGTGCAATGGCAGATTACAGGCAGGCGCACTGCATTTGTCCTACAAAAAGGTCACTGGAGAATTCTGGATAGATTGCTGTAGAGGGACATATACAAAGATCCAGGTATTCAAAAGAGCTCAGCACCCAGTAGCTCCCATTTAGGATCCTAAATATGTGGCAGGATTTTAAAAAGAACTCCCCTCCTAATGGTTGTCAATGGGAGCTTGCTGGGTTCTTCTAAGTCATTTTGAAAATCTGTTCCATAATGTACAAGTTCAGTAGAATAAACTAAGCATCTAAAAAGCACTGTGCCCTAGTTCTGGCTAGAACTTCCCCTTCTCTGCAGAAAGCACCATGAAAAGCAGCAGAAGTGTATCACCCTGGCTCTCACACCATACCTTTGGTTAACTCTGTGCACCACAGCTGACTGAAGAGATGAAATAAATTGTATCATTTATATGTTGCATGTGTGTATGCTAAACAGCTTTGGAGCTGTCTCTACAATGTCACATACATAAGTATATATTTGGGCTGATGCTAGTTAAAATTCAGGCTTCAGTGAAGGCTGTCATCAGTACACGTTTGCAACACTGGAGTGGCTGGTGGCAACATGTTCTCAGTGGCAGATTTTTGACTCAGGAATTCCCTTTGCTCCCACACCAGTCAAGTCAGCCCTTGTCTTCTCTAGAGAATTGTACCATTCTAAAAACCATTTAGTTTCCCCAGCGGATTCGTAAAACATCTCCTGTCCAAATACAAAAGTGTTTCGAATGCTTTACATGTGTTTCAAGAACGATTAAGATGATACTGCCTTTTGGCCAGTCTTAACCACTGCATTCTTTTAGTATCAGTGTAGATGGAGACCACTGCCATAACAACAATGGTTCAAACCACTCTCCTACAATGCACCCCCATGATAAATTCTAAATGAGTTGTCACCATTCAAGAAAGAGATTTGAGAGTCATCATGAATAGTTCTCTGGAAGCGTCCACTCAAAGGGAAGAGGCAGACAAAAAAGACAACAGAATATACAAAGCATTAAGAAAGTGATAGATAATATAATAACACAGCAAATATAATGCCACTATATAGATCCACCGTATGCCCACACCTTGAATACTGCATGCAGTTCTATGTGCAATCGCCCTTTCCCAAATATATATATATTAGAATTGGCCAGATTGGGCTGTCGGTGGCGGCCAGGCCCCGGCCGAGACTGCATGGAGCCACGTCCAGGCTTGTGTCCCCAGCCCCAACCCAGGCAGGGGCTGCATTGGGCTGCTGGCGGTGGCCGGACCTGGGTCCTCAGCCCCAGCAGGTCTGGATCAGGCAGCTTATGGCAGCCGGGCCCCAGATTCCCGGCCCCAGTAGGGGGCCGTAGCAGGCGGCTGAGCCCCAGGTCCTCACCAGACCCGGGGCACGTGCCCCATGTGCCCAGTGCCAGCAACGCAAGGACACAGGTTAAGAGGATTTAAGGGAGGCTGGAGGTGTGGGAAGGGTTTCCATGGAGTACCCGTGGGCAGGGCCATCCCTAAGGGGGAGCAGGGCCAAGGGCCAATTGGCCTGGGGAGGGCCCCACCCGGGCCCCCTCCCCACCCTACGCTGGAGGGGGGAAGGGCGGACCAGGTCAGCTGCTCTGCCCCCAGGGCCCTGGCAAGTGGAGGCCCCGCCACCAGCGGGAGATGGCCCTGGCCACGGCCCCGAGACTGCCTCCAGGAGCTGGCCTTGGAGGAACCGGTTGTGGCTGGCCCTCCCCGCACCCAGATGGGAGCAGCAGGCCCAGGGGCGGGCTCCTTGGGTCCCCGGAGCCAGCCCCAGCCAGGACCCCAAGCTGCTGCCACCAGCATCCCAGCCGGGGAGTGGGAGTAGCATGGCCCCACTAGAATGCTAGATTGAACTAGCCATGTCCATGCAGGGCACCTCCTTAGTTCGAATTAGTCAGTTGCAGGAAGGTCAATTTGCTGATTAGTTCGAACTAAGTAGTTAGCTCAAACTAATATGGCCACATTGACTTAATTCTAACTAACTATTTCAAATTAAGGGTTAGTTCAAACTAAGCAATTTAATTTATTAGTTCGAATTAAGGAAGCCCTTAATTCGAACTAATGAAAGCCTAGTGTGGCCAAGGCTTAAGTTAGTTCGAATTAAGCTTCCTTAATTCGAACTAACTTGCAAGTATAGACATAGCCTAAGTGACAAGTGTTGACTTGTGAAATTGGATTTTCTTTTAAGCTTGTAAAGGGCTATTTTGAAACCTGTATCTTAATAAATGAGCCTGGTACATGGTGATTTTGACTTAAAGAGCATTGGTGGAGTGATTAGAGGAATATCGAAAAGGACGAGCCAAGGCCAGAATCCTAGGGGATAGTCCTTCCATAAAGGAGTGTCTCAGGAGGGCTTGCCCAGTAATCAATCTCTTACCCTTTTCCAGGCTGTTGCTTTACTTGTCGTAAGCACATTTTCTAGACCAAAAAAAAATAAAAATCTACAAATAATGTTTCATAATTTCCAGTGATGCCAATCAGAAAGTTGACTCTAAGAGCATCAATATATTACTTTTTCTTCCAGCTTAAACATCTTATTCTAACATATCTCTTAGTTTTCCATCATCATAGTATCCAATTACTCATCTTGTGAAGATTATTATTATTTCTGAATATTCTGACAAAATGTGAAAGGAGGGGGAATGGACACATGCACTCAAATTTCAAGTTACAAGAAATTACCGTCTTAGAAAAAAGAATCATAAAACTAGAATATAAAACAGATGAAAGACTACCTAATGTAATTTACTCAAGAGAACTTCATTGCTGACCAGGTAATATTAAATTTACTCTATTAATCATGTTTAATAGCACATTTTCTCAGAGCTGTGTAACTAAAAATGTAGACGATCAATATCTGACTCCACTGAATTTCCAGTGTTCGAGAATGATTTTAAGGCTGCTGAATACGTTTCCTTATTAAAATTAACAGAGATTTCAAATTCAAATATGAATCTATATCAATTTAGTGTTGGATATATTTGGTGACTATGCTTCAAAACAAAACGGTGTTGAGACAGTGGGAAGAAGTATGGCCCAGTAGTTAGGACACTAACCACAGATTTTGCAGACTTGCCTTCAGTTCCCTTCTGATCCAGAATCTTCCTGTGCAATACTAGGCCAGTCACTTAGTTTCTCTATGCCTCAGTTTCTTACTCATAACATGGGGTATCAGCATTTATCTACCTGCCAGGAGGTTTGGGAGGAGAAACAGATCACAAAGACTGTCAGACATTCAGATACTATGGTAATGGGGCCATAAAATTACCTAAAAGAGAACTGCAAAATATATTCAGAGACAAACCAGAGCTTAACACCAGAGGTGGCCTTAGGCTATCTGGAGCCCTAGGCAAAGGACCCTTGTGGGGCTCCCTACAGGCTCCCCACCGAGGTCCCCAGTCCTCCTCAAAGCCCCAGCTCCGCATGGCCAATCCTCTCCCCCAGCAGCTCTGGCATCCCCCTGGGGCCCCAAACCCCCTCTGCGGCCCCAGCTTCCCATGGCCAGCCCCCCATGGTCCTGGTACCCTGCCAGGGGCCCCAAAACTGCCCCACCACCAGTCTTAGCCCCAGCTCCCTGCCACATATCCTGCAGGGCAGGAAGCAGACATGGCTTTTCAAGTAGGTGAAGGGGCCCCTTATTGCTTGGGGCCCTAGACGGATGCCTGTTTCGCCTACTCCAAAATCCGCCTCTGCTTACCACTACCTGCCTGAATTAGTGCTGGATTAGTCAGACAGCAGCAAGTTCACGAGAAAATATGTAGTTACACACATTATAGCAAAAAACACATCAACAGACTGACTATCACAACATTACCATGAACTAAAACTCTTTTTTTTTAAATTGAATTGTAAGGAAGGGTTCAACCACCAGAAAGAGAAAAATGATTTTGCCTCTTGGATATTTGCTTGTTTTCAAGAGCTCTTTGAGAGTAAAGTGGCTACTCTTACAGAAATATGACCTTCTGATAGCTTTAAGGGGCAAGGAAGAAATGGAGAAAGAATGGAGCATTCATTAAACAAGCAAAGAACTCAATGCAGCAGCAAATACAATATTTATGCTGTACTGTTGAGTACTTTGAAAACCTTTTTTTCTTTTTGTTTTGTTTTATTTTGTGTAACTGGGCCAAATGTTAGAGTCAGGAGCTGTTCTCTAAACACTGAGCTGCTACTAACTGGACTGGACAAGGAAAAGCAAAGAGAGCAAATTAGTGTCACCTGTCTCGCATTGGCCCATGCAGAAAGAAAGTGAATTTCTGTTTCCACTGATATCAGTCAGAGTTTTGCCATTGACTTCAATTGAACCAGATTTTGTCCTGGATGTTTTTCGTTTGTATTTTAAACGAGACACTTGGCTGCCACCAATCTGGTCTCTCTCGTGTGTATTTGTTTTTCAACCTCCATGCCTCTGCCTATGGCATTTTTGCTAAAATTTCCCACCATTGCTACCATAGCTTCAGCTCCAGGTAGTAACAATGGTAGATGTGCTAGTGTAGATAGAGCTGTAGGCAGCTGCCAGTGCAGTAACTATGTAAGGAGCAGGCCAACATTATTACTATTTATTTGTATTATACAGTACAACACCAGAGTCACAAACTGACTGGTCAACCACACAGCTGATTTGGAACAGGAAGTATGCAATCAGGCAGCAGCAGAGACAAAAAATAAAAGCAAATATAATACAATACTGCATTAAATGTAAACTACTAAAAAAGCGAAAGTTTAAAAAAATTGACAACATAAGGGAACTGTTTCTGTGCCTGTTTCATTTAAATTAAGATGGTAAAAAGAGGTTTTTTCTTCTGCAAAGTAAAGTTTCAAAGCCGTATTAAGTCAGTGTTCATCTGTATTTGAAAGAACAACCCTAGTGTTTTGGTCAGAGTTACACACATTTCAGAGTTACAAACAACTTCCATTCCCAAGCTGTTTGTAACTCTGAGGTTCCAGTAAAGGAGAAACCTCAGAAATGGAGTATGTTTGTAACTCTAAACGAAACATTATGGTTGTTCTTTCAAAACTTTACAACTAAACATTAAACGTAGCTTTGAACCTGCACTGTGCAGAACAGGGCCGTTCCCATGCCTCCATCCCTCTGCCCGTTCAGTCCTGAGGGGGGCCATGGGCCAGAGGTCACCCTCCCAGCGCTAGTCCTCTGCAGCGTTCCGTTCCTGCCCCACCCTGTCCCCAGCTGGCCGGTCTGTCCCGGGGGTGGGGCGGCCTGCCCCCCCAGGCTCTGCAGAGCCTCAGCCACACGCCAGCCCGCCCCATCCTCTGGGACAGATTGCCCGGCTGGGGGCAGGACGGGCACTGAACGCTGTGGAGGAGGAGCAGTGCAGGGAGGGTGGCCTCTGGCCCCAGCCCCCCGCTCGCTCAGCAGCATTGAGCAGGGTCCCCTCCAGCGCCAGGGACCCGTGGCCGCCCCCCACTGCCATTCTGGGACAGCCCTGGTGCAGAAGAAGAATGCTGCTTTTCCTTTATTTGTAATAGTTTATGTTTAACACAGTACTGTATTGTATTTTCTTTTTTGTCTCTACTGCTGCCAGATTGCATAATTCTGGTTCCAAATGAGGTATGTGGTTGACCTGTTAGTTCGTAACTCAGGTTCTACTGTACGTTATTTATCCACCACTGCTGGAGGCAGTGGTAAATACTGGGCTGGGAGACAGTGGGCCAATTGATTGCTGTCCAGCCTTGCTGTGATGAGAAACAAGGAGTTTAAACCCTCCGAAAAGAATTCAAATGGCCTGTGTGTTTGGGGAGCGTGACAGAAGAGTCTCAACCCTTTCCTGGGCCCCTAAAACTCAAGTCCTCTTTTGCAAAGTTCTTGCCTGCAAAATGTGCCTTGCACAATAGCAATCTGCAGCTCTCTCCACCTCCAGTCTCCTCAACTTCTGCAATGAAGTTTTAAATTGCCCATACACAAATCTGCAGCAGATTGAGAAATGCTAATTCTAGAGCAGCAAATAAAATTTAATATGAAAATAAATGGCCATGAGAATACTTAAGAAATTATGATTCCTTTTCACATTAAGATTTTTTTTAAAAAAATACCCTCCATTTTAAAATTTGTTTGAAAATGCTGCAGAATTTAAATTTGCTCTTTAAATTCAGTACCACTGCAGGAACCTACAGGATTTAGATTTGTTTCACTGCAAAGTACTAGGGTTCCTCTTCTTGTGTAAACTGCTGTAGTCCAGGTCAAGCCAGAGAAGGCATTACAATTTACACCAGCTGAGGATCTGACCCTGGGGTCTTACTTACAGAGGTAATGTTTCGGTTGATACATTCAAAATTGTTCTTAGGCATTTTGACAGCTTTGTAATGAAATAAATATTTACAAAAGTGAAACCTCAAAAAATGCTGTAAACTTTCAACTTTATATACATAGAATCTGAAGTTCACAGAACTTCTTTTGACTAAATCTTCCCACAAAGACATGCTAAATCATAAATGCAGGTGTCTATAAATTATCTAATATTTCATTTCAGAGAAACCAGTTGATTTGGGTGGAGAAGCAGAGGACACGCCAATGCTACATTCCATATCATTCCTCCTCTGCCTTCAAAACTCATTGAAGTCCCTCCATGGGGGTGTTGACTGTTAATACAACGTGACCATGCATGTATGGTGTATTCAAGGTTACGCTGCATGAAGGACACCACTGTTGTGTGGAAGAGGCCATTTTGCTCTACAAAATGGCATCCTCTATGCAGTGGGATTTTGCATTTATGGCTATATCTACACTTACTAAAATTAGTTTGAATTAGTTAATTCGAACTAACTAATTCAAACTAATTTTAGTTAGTTTGAATTAACTTAATTCGAACTAGAAAAATTTAGTTCGAACTAAGCAAGTGCCATTCATGGCACTTGCTTAGTTCAAATTAGCGAATTGCATTGAGTTCAATGGGCCGGTTAGTTCGAACTAAGCAATTAGTTCAAACTAACATGGCCACATTGTTTAATTCGAACTAACTAGTTCGAATTAACCCTTAGTTCGAATAGCATATTCAAATTTATTAGTTCGAAGTGAGGAAGCCCTTAATTCGAACTAATGAAAGCCTAGTGTAGCCATGGCTTTAGTTAGTTCGAATTAAGCTTCCTTAATTCCAACTAACTTGCCAGAGTAGACATCGCCTCTGAGGTTATGCTGTGCTTCGGACACCATTTTAAAAGGCTGTCTTCCAGGCTGTCTGGAGTCACCGGAATCAGAAAATGGAGTCATGCAGGAAAAGATTTGGGAACCGCTGTCCTAATGGCTGTGAACCTCCACAGTCTGCATGCTGGATGCAGTGCCACTCCTGACAGATCCCCTATGCTGGTGCTTAGAATGGGCTCCTTGGTCAGGGCAGACTTTCTGCTGTCTTCTGCAGTGCGGGTGCCAAAGAAATCCTCCCCCAATTGCAAACGGGGCTTTTATGGCCCCTTTTTGACACTCAGCCCCTTTAACCAGGCAAAAAGGAAATAGAGCAGGGTGGAGGATGCCACCTCTAGAGTTAAGAAAAGGCTCAAGTTATAACACTGCACTCCCACCCAGCCCCTATTTTTACCCACTTGTCACTTTCCCCAAACTTCTTCTCATATTTTTCATGTTTGGTTTCTCCACAGAAGCTATTTGTTTTAAACTGAAGCTGATTATGTGTAGCTGTTTGAGGGCTTATAAAAAAAAAAGCCTCCACATTATTTTCTAATCACACCACCAATTTTTATCATAAAAAGTATCTCAAAAATTGCTGATATTTGAACATTCACGTGTAGCACAATATTAGTCTGAATGGGAGGATTGTTGTTATTATTTATTGCTTATTGTTTGTATTGTAGTAATGCCCAGAGCTGGTCTCAAGCAGGGTCAGTTTAAGAGCCAGACAGGATTATTACGATAATCAAGTCTAACATTGTGAATAAAACAGGTTGTGTAATTTCATTAAGCAGTTTTTGAATATCAGTCAGTCTTGATTTAGAGACTTCAAGGGACTGAAAATCCACCACACCCCTAATAAATTGTTCCGGTGGTTAATTACCTTCACTGTTAAACATCTGCACCTTCCTTCTACTCTTAATTTGTCTACTTCAGCTTCCAGTCATTGGATCTTGTTACAACCTTGTCAGCTGGATTAAGGAGCCTTCTATTAATCAGAAATATTTTCCTCATGTAGATACTTATAGACCCCAACCAAATTACCTCTTGACCTTCTTTTGAGCGTCTTTAATCCCTCATTGTAAGGCAGATTTTCTGAACCTTTTCTATTTTGTCAACATCCATTTTGAGATAAAAATCCCATTGTATCCAGTGCTGTACACACACAGAATAACACACAGTCCCTGCCCTGAGAGGCTTACAATCAAAGGTCCTGATCTACAAACACTTACACACATGTTTAGCTTTACTCCTTCCCTCCACAACTCCCAGTTGTTTCAGTGGGACTATTTAAACGCTTACGCATGTGGCTTAATTTATGTAGACTCCAACCCTAAGAAAGCAGGTTGTATAGAATTGTTGACAAACTTGACTGGTTTTGGGTTCTTAAAGTTCTGATTTAGCAAATGCCATCTGCACTATTTCCAGGAGATTCCCGCCACCCCCAAATTTACAGGCACACACTTTTGATGTCAGCAATGCATAGCTAAGCATGCTGGGCACCATTTCCTAAGATTTTAACAGTGTCTGTTGGACTTTTTTCTGTTCTCCCTTTTAAGATAAAACTGGCATTACTGCAACATTGCGGATAAGAAACATAGAACCCAATCCAATTCCTATTAAAATCAACAGAAAGATTCTGATTGACTTCTCTGGGAGCCAGTTCCAAGCAATCAAAGTCAGGAAATTGCAAAGTTAATGTTGGTATTGCATTGGTAATTTGGCCACATTGCACATATGTAGGATATCATGTATTTCTGCCTGTCTTCTTAACCAGCAATACATTAAGATTTACACTTTTGTCATATAATATTATGTGGTAAAGCCATAGGATGTGCTATATAGCTAAATTAGGATTACTAAAACACCCTTAACTTTGAGAATTTCTGGGTTTTTTTCCCCCAATCTTTATGTCACGTAAAGATTTTTCGTAATTTAAATTTCTTTTTGTATTTGGGATATTTTAAACAATATTTTTGCTTCATTATTTGTTTAAAACTCTATGGTTCCCTATCATAAAAACCGTTCTATCTAGTATTTGTGTTCAATTGCTGAAAATACTTATCACAAAACTGCAGAGGCAGCCCGGCTGTATTCTTCTCATCGGGCATACTGACATCATTCTCTGCTTTTGAGCCCTGACTCAATGTTTAGCACAATGCCTGAAACCACAAAGCCTCTGGGCACAGCAAGATCAACACGGGACAACACGTGGGCATCCTGCTGCCTTGTAAGCACATTGCCTTGTTAATGAAGAATCAGCCAAATAATAGATTTGACAATCCATGGTGAAATTAGACAATATACATTGTAACAGTGTTTTCTGCTCATCAAAGAGATGAGCGCCTGTTGAAAAGCCATGACCACAAAAGTCCATTGTCTAATTGTACACATCTCTTTGAAAAAGGCAGATGATTTGAGTACAGGGAGGGAGTGTAATATTTTTCAGTAATGTGTGCGGAGAACAAATGTAGATTATTACCTATTTTGTTTGTAGTAGTTACCAATAGGAAGAAAAAGGAAGTTCCCTTTACTTAATCTAATTATTATTAATGATTTGGAAACTTGATCCGTTGCACACGTGCTGTGTTCAGTCCATTTGCTGGACCAAATGATGGGGCAAGATTCCCAATATTGGAGTCCTGAATCATTGTCGGATGTCTGCTATTCAAAGCATGCTTATAAAAAGCTCGCTGTGTTACTCTGGGCATCTCACTCTATCGCCAGTTTAAGAATACCAAAGGCCATATTTTATCGTAATCTAAAGTAAGATACCTGTTCTAGTGGCAGCTGGTAGAAATGAAATAAAGACACTGAACTGGAAAGTATGCCAGGTTGATTCTAGCATCTGGGAGCAACAGCTCATAACAGAGCAAGGTGGCGGCAGATACATCATGTTGCCATTAACTGCTTTGAAGCAAAGCGCATTAATTACTTCTGAGAAAAATGTGAACAGCACAAATCAAGGATACAACAGACTTCAATGTTCATGGACAAGCCTATCAGTCCCCCAAGCTACCCTATTTCTTGCATTAGCCTGATGTCGGATGTACGGTTCACCTGTAGCATTTGCTGAATATTCGGACATGGATGTTAGATTTCCTCATTAATGGTTTGTGTTACACTAGAGCTCAAAGGCCCCTACTGAAATCGGGGGCCCAATGTGCTAAGTTCTGTGTAAATGCCTACTAAGAGAGAATCTCTGCTCTGAGCAGTTTAAAATCACCTCCATTTTACAGAAATTAAGGCCCAGCTCCTCAAATGGGTTTTGGCACCTAAATCCCATTCATTGTTATTGGAAATTAGGCACTTTGGGAATCTGAGATTAAGTGACTTGCCCAAGCTCACACACAAAGTCTGTGGTGGAGTGAGGATCTCCTGAGTCCCAGGCCAGTGCCTTAACTTCAAGATCAGTCTTTTGGGAACATATGACTGGCCATACTGGATCAGACCAATGGTCCATCTGCTGCAGGATCCTATCTTCCAACAGTAGCAAATACCACATGCTTCAGAGGGAGTGAACAAAACAGGCAATTATTGAGTGATCCATCCCATTGTCCACTCCCAGCTTCTGAAAGTCAGTGACTAGGGACCCTAGAGCATGGGGTTGCAACACTGATCATCTTGGCTAATAGCCATTAATGGATGTATCCTCCATGAACATATCTAATTCTTTTTTGAAACCTGTTATAGTTTTTGCCTTCACAGCATCCTCTGGCAACAAGTTTCACAGGCTGACTGTGCATTATGTGAAGAAATACTTCCTTTTGTTCGGTTTAAACCTGCTGCCCATTAATTTCATTGGATGACCCAATTCTTGTGTGATGTGGAGAAGTAAACAACATTTCCTGGTTCTCTTTCTCTACGTCATTCATGATTTCATAGGTCTTTGACATATCCCCTATTAATCATCTCTTTTCCAAGCTGAACAGTCCCAGTCTTCATAATCTCCTCTCACATGGAAGTTGTTCCTCCCCCCAATCATTTGTGTTGCCTTTCTCTGTACCTTTTCCAATTCTAATATGTCATTTCTGAGATGAGGCAACCAGAACTGCATGCAGTATTCAAAGGGTAGGGGTATCATGGATTTATATAGTGGCATTATGACATTTTCTGTCTTATTATCTATCCCGTTCCTAACATTGTTAGCTGTGTTGACTGCCACTGCTTATGAAGTAGATGTTTTCAGAGGACTATCCACAATGACTCCAACACCCTTCTTCTCAAGAACTTCCATAAAAACCCAATTTAAATGTCACCCATAATATAAGGTGGGGGGGAGGGAGCTGGTGAATTTCTGCTGGTAAAAATCACCCCGTCCCCTTCCCTTGTGTGCCAGCAGGAGCAGCTTCATCCCAGGGCACAGGCAAGGGAAAGCAGCTTTGAAGGACAGCCAGGGCTCCACAGGAGCCCTCCAAACAGAGGCTGCCCAAGGGACTGGCTAAATCAGCAAATCCTGTGGGCATACTCCATGCCCCTTCCTCTGGAAGAGCTGCCTGTCACTGCAGGGGTTGTGGCTGACTTTTGGATCCCTGCTAGAGTGGAGGGAGGGACGAGGAAGCATCCACCTTTCAGATAGTCTGCAGTTCCTAGTGGCAGAAAGTCTATTTCACTGTCGGGGCAGTAGAACTTGAAAGTGAAGAGACAATAATAACCTTTTCCTCTATGGACTAAATAGTTGGAATGTGGGGAAAGAGGAATATGATTAGAGTTAACCAGGTTAGAGAGAGAAAGGCTATGTCTACACTTACCAAAGTTAGTTCGAATTAGTTAATTCGAACTAATTTTAGTTAGTTCGAATTAACTTAATTTGAACTAGCATGGCCCCACTAGAATGCTAGTTCGAACTAAGCAAGTGCCATGCATGGCACTTGCTTAGTTCGAATTAGTCAGTTGCATTAAGCTCAATGTGCCGGTTAGTTCGAACTAAGCAGTTAGTTCGAACTAACGTGGTCACATTGACTTAATTCGAACTAGTAGTTTGAATTAAGGGTTAGTTCGAAGTAAAACAAGGTTTTACTAATTTGAACTAATTTTTCCTTAATTAGACTTAAGGAACTGCTTAAGTCAAATTAAGGAAACTCAAGTGTAGACACAGAGTAAATTAAGTCGACTTAAACCTGCTTAAGACGACTTAATTTACAAGTGTAGACACACCCAGAGAGAGTAACAAATGTATCTGACAAGAAGGCTGTAATTTTGTTCTACCATGAGTCCTGCAAAAGATTGCCATACGCAAATCTTACCAAGTGCATGTTTTGCCTCAGAGGATTAGTCTACTTCTATGTTCTATTTGTATCATTGCATTGTACATCTTATCTTGTAAAAACAAGCAAACCTGTCGCCTGTGATATCAGACACCACCATAGATCAATTCATGCTGAACACTTGACAAAACCGTGTTTTCTGCCCCTCTGCATTGCTTGACACTGTAAGAATGGATCACTGACACTAGATAGAACGGATCAGGCATATTTGGCTCTTCGTCACCCTCAGCACAGTCTTGGGAGTAGGAGATATGGTGAGGCCAAAGGGAATGTTACTGAGGCACCTCTGCTTCAGTCATCTGAGGCTGCTAGAATATCCCCATGGGCTAGGAGTAGCTGAGTGTAATTTAAACCAAGAGGCTGTATTTGCACTCCGATGATTCCTTGGGCTATCAAGGACCTGTCCGTCCTTTGACACATGTTAGAACTGCCTCACCATGTCAGGGGTTCTGAGAGACATGGAGTAGAGCTGGTTTCCTCAGCTACCCACCACCTAGGAATAACCCAGAGAACCAGTTTTGTGACCAATTTGCATCACCGCAGTGGGACAGCAAGGCCAAAGACCTGGCCTTAAACATGTTTAGCACAGCTTGTTTTCAGTAGGTTATACAAAAATCCTACTGTTTGATTTTAATGTGGCTAGCTATTTTAATGCTGTTGACGTCCCAAAATAATCATCACTGGACATACTATAGTTTGAATTCAAATCCAGTCTATTACTAATTGGATTGGGTCTAGGCTGAACTCTTCTGTAATAAACTAATCTTTCTGAAATCCACTGTGCTCTTATCTGCAGCAGAGCTTACTAAAGCTAGTTCTTATTTTCATTTTGTTCTCTTTCCAAACACTCTTCAGCATACAGTAAACTAAGAAAAACAGGAGAGGGGCACTGCAGTGGACATTAATTGTGACTGTAGACTTCCCTACATCAGTAAGGCAAACCACCCCATTTTTCCAGCAATCAACATGAAATGCATCATGTTAAATCCCTTATTTCTTTAGCATAATATAACATCCCCTATGCACTCTCTCTCATATTACCATCCTGATCAATCAGGTATGTGAGGTTTTCTAGGCAACAGGTGTTTTTTGAAACAAAATACAACCTTCCCTTCAGCTTATTATGTGAAAGAGACAGCAGCTGCAAGCATAATGCTTAGGACACATGGTTTATAAGAGCCTAAAAGAAAAACACTCCTTGTTCTGCTCGTTAAGGTAAAGCACAGATGTTGTTGCAGCAGCAAGTAGAAACATAAGGCAAGCACTATCTACATTTCATGTTGTAAATTCAAAGCTTAAAATTTCAGAATATTTTAAGACTTTACAAACAGAATCACCACTTTTCTTCATACAGTGGAAACTTGGTAATAGTTTCTGTAGCTCTGAACAAAGACTCTTTATTATTATTGTATTTCCATTCCAGTAGCACCCACAATATGCTAGCACTGTTGGCATGTGCAGGAAGATTAAATCTTTTGATTTAAGCATGCTCTGAAGTGAACTAAATGGTGTATGTCAAATAGTGACCAGATTAGAGTGGATTCACTCAATTCTCAAAGTTCTGTCCTGGATTACCATACAGGACATTTGAGATTCCATTTGTAAATTAGCCCAAATCATTATTTTGTTTGTTTGTTGGGATGCAATATGAAGGTTTCCTATTTACCGTAGGGTTTTTTATTGCTGCCCAGCACCATCAGGTTTGAGTGACTTCCAAGTAAAAGCAATTTCAATAATGAAGTCCACTTCTCCATTTATTGGGGTCAAATCTCAGTTTAGGGCATGTTTTTTTGTTTTAGATTTTTTAAAAAAGATTGTATTCTTATTTTATAATTTATATCCTCATAGCATCGAGGAGTCCTTGCTCCTCCCCCCACCCTTTTTTATTTTGTTTTGCTGGTAGGGGTTTCAGGCTGGTAGTGTCATTCTGATGGTGGGAAGACTTCTTCAAAGAGGAAAGTGTTGCAGCAGTTTCTGAAGACAGACAGACTTCAGATCCGCCTGATCTCCTGCCACATTTCAATATGCTAGAGCAACCTAAATGAGGCATTGTAACCCTACTGGACTATAATGTATGAAACCATATAAGAGACACAGTTTAGAGAGCAGCCTCAGAACTCTAGTTCTTTGAGCAGACTGGGTAAAAGAATATTCTGAGTGTGATACTCTCAGCCACCAAGGGAAGGGTAAAGTACACACCTTGCCTGAGCAACTCACTGGTGGCTCCAGGGTTTCCTTGCTGCAGGGTTTGTGGGGTAGAACAGCAACAGAAACCAATTAGATAGAGATTAATTCATAGGAGGAAAGACATGGTCACACAACTTTACTGAGATGAGGGAAAAATCCCTGACACACTTTCACCCACGGCTCGGACCAGCAAACTGAATTTGAGTGACGAGCCTTCCAAATGCACATGGCTTTATGACGTTACTAGGATAGACAGGATGATGCAAGCTGTGATCAGATGACCCTCTGCCACCGAAAATACAGCATACTCCTGAATATCTGAACAGCGTGTGTGGGACACCAGTTTTTATTTGGGTAATCGGGAATTCAGATAATAGAGAGGGCAGGAGCCTTTCAGCAGCAGGGTGGTCTCCCCTACAGCTGGGTGCTCGGTCCTCTTCTTCCTTGTCACAGTCGTAGTCAGGGGTCCCTGATCTGCCTCGCTCTCTCCCTGCACTGCTACAGCCAGTGACACCTGATCCCTGCAAGTGCAAAATGAGCAGCAGTAGGCTACCATCCTGGTGGTTGGCCCACAACCTTTCCTGGTCTTTGCACCTGCAGGGGCTCATGCGCTGGCCCTGCAGCAGCACTGAGAGATCGCTGCAGTCCCGCAGTCACGGCCCTGCTCATTCACTCGCAGGATGGCAGGGCTGCAGAAGGTTACCTGTGCAGCAACTGGAACCATTCCACAGCATGATGGCCTCCCCCACATCTGGGGGCTCATCCTCCTCCTTGTGGTCATGGCTGGGGGGGGGGGGGGGAAGGAGGGAGCTCTGCGCTGTTATCTGCATCTCCTCATTATCAGAATCCATTCCTTTCCCCCGGCAGGAGATACATAACCCTCTGTATCATGTCTCTCACGCTGTGGGACCAGGAGGGATTAAGGCTCTTCAGATAATGGGGTTCAGATAAATGGCAGTACACTGTTACTGAATTTTAGGAAAGATAGCTTAAAAATAAAAACCTGGATCACAAAATATTACAAACAGAGGTGTCAGCGTATAAAATTACCGCACTCAATGTGAATGGACTTCATCTTTGTAAAACTTCCTTGTTGCAAAATTTATTGCAAAAGAAAAAAGAAATAGGCATAGATTTAAAAAACTGGGCAGATTGAAAACAGTTTAATAGTTATAATAAAATAGGCAGAAGTCCTGAAAAACAAAGCAAGTAGATGAGGATTAAAATTTAAAATCCCCCAATTTAAGATTTGCACATCAATTCCTATTATACCAATTTGATCTTACAAATGTAAACAGATTGCTTTTTACTCATTTTTGTACTTTGTCTTTAATTACGCTCCAATCTAGAAAATATTGATGTTTTTGCTGAACCGTATGCACAAATTGGACTATTCATATTCTGTATGCTAAAGTATATGTGTAAAGTTATTCTTTTCTGCATTAGTGTCTTTGAATGTAAACTCTTCAGGACAGAGACTGAATCACATTTTGTGTTCATAAAACCACTAGCATGATATGGTTCTGTCTGATTGCGACCTCTGGGAAATACTATTACTACTACTACTAATTAAAGCAACAGCAATGCGAATTCCCTCACCCTCCATCCTCAAGTCTGGTAGAGGAGAATTTGTATATTTTGAGACAATCACTGTTACACTGTGTTTGGTGAGGGGAGAGGCAGAAGAAAAATGGGAAAATACTCACATGTATCTTCACATCACCTTCAAGGATCTTGCTATTCCTGAGAAATTCAGTCACACTCCCATTTAACAGTCTATCAAAAGCTTCTACGTATGGCGCTACACCTTTGAGAGAAAGGCATTTCATTACAACCGATTAATAAAGTTAGGAATGTATAATATTGTTCTTTGCTGCATGAGGGAAAAATACTGTAGCAATGGGGAAAAATTGTTGTAATATTTGCCCAATTGACTGGTTTGTAAAATCAATGAGAATTCATGTGTAACCATTATTTCCAGCAATGACCAAAGAGCATTGTTCCCAGCAGAACCTGGCTAGCAGTGTGAAAATAATGAAATCTGTAAACTGCATGTGGTTTGTGCTAAAATAACAGGTGTTAAAATAAACATTCTTCAATGCTGAAAAGTCAGAATGGCTGGATAAGCATGATTTAGACCTTTGTATTAATACAGTGCTATTAATACACATAAAACAAATGTCATCCTCCTGAAAGAGTCTACTGAATCACTGCTGTTTATTCCACTCACTCATTCCAGAAGCTTTATGAATTGTTTGGCAGACATTAAAAACCAGTATGTCAATTTCTAGTAAGATGGGGCTTCAATATGGCAATAGTACAATTTGACAATATGAGAAAACCAGTTCCTTAGCGAAAAGTATACTGAAGCACGACATGGGAATCTCCTTGTTTCGTCGTCTGAGCTTGCAAAACTGCAAATTCCAGAAAGATAAAAGCTCAGCCAATCACTGGAAAAAAATCTAACTTTACTAAATCATTAATCTCAGTGACGACGTGACCTTTAACATACCATAGTGATGAGTACAAGTACCATTTTTTATATAGCATATATTGCACTGTCTCCTGACATAGTGGATTCCATTTAAATCAGATGTGGATTGTCGGAACTATTGGAAAACCCAGGTAAGAGTCAGTTTCTTGCATCAAACTGGCTTTCTGAATAGTCTTATATGATATTATTTAAATCAGAGAAAGTAATCTCTTCCTGGATGTTTTCCAGTCCCCTTTTCACTTCCTGACATGCTTCATATCTTCTCTCTATGCCCCAATCTAGCACATGTGTAAATTTAATTCACACAAGCGCTTTGCAAAATCAGAGTCAAAATTCTTTCCTGCCTCTCTGCCTGAGCTTTCCCTCTGTTTTGGGAAACTTGAAGTCTGTTCTGAAGGGACACCAAGCTTTTCCCAAGGCTGTTTTAACCAGTTGACATTACACTAGTGCAGATCCTGAATTAATAAACCTGAAATCTCTTTTTACAGTAACAGCATTTTGGCCCTTTGCCAGAAAACACCAGCTTTGACAATGAGGACTTGGAATTGCTTGTATTGAGTGCATTGTGCTTCAGCCACCTGATGGGATGCCTATATTGTCCTATTCTCCTTAAGTCACTTACTTTTCTTTCACCTTTAATTCTAAGAAATTTCTGGGCGTTCGTCCATTTGAAAGTTTATGTGTAAGGCCCTTGTGGAACCTACTGCACAAAGATTTTTACGGTGGAGAATAAAATGTCTTCCAAAGCCCATTTACCGGTATATTCTTTGGAAAAACCTGGGTCAGTCTCCAAGGCACTCATTTTAAACTTTTATTTTCAGAGACTCAAACAGCAGTCCATCAACTGTACTCAGGGCCTTCTTTGGGGGGGGGGGGGGGCGAACAGGGCGATCGCCCCGGGCCCCACTGTTATGTGGGCTCTGTGCTGCCCTGCTCCCAGCGGGGCAGTGCTGGGCCCGCACCATGGCCCCCCAACAGCTGCGCTTCTCCCCACTGCCTTGTGAGCCGAAGGCAGCGGGGCAGGCCAGGAGCGCTTCCCCTGGCCCCTGGGCCAGCCCAGGGCGGAGCACGCAGGCCCAGGGGAGGGGCAGCCTTCCCAACACCCCTGGCCTGGGCCACATGTAGCCAGGAAGGGTCCCTGGCCGTGGCCTCGACTGGGGTTGGCTCCCGGTGGGGGCCTCAGTTCCCCAGTTGGGGCACCAGCCGTGGCAGTCTGGAGTCCCGACTGCGGCTGGGGCGGCGGAAGCCGGGGCCGGCTCCCCACTGCCTGGGGGGCTTGGCCGCAGCCTCGGCTCCCCGCCCCCCCGTGGCCTCGGCCTCGGCTCCCCACCACCCGGAGTCTCGGCCACAGCTCCGGCTCCCCGCTCCCGCGGCCGCAGCCTCGGCTCCCCGCTGCCCGGGCCACAGCTCCCGGCCTTGGCTTTTGTGGCTGGCTCCCCGGGGGATGACCGGGGTCCATGGGGGGCAGAGTTGGCTGGCCCGCAGCACTCCCCACCAGCATGGGGGGGCAAGGCCCCCCCCTCGGCTGATTGACCCTGGGCCCCGCTCCCCCCAAGGGACAGCCCTGACTGTACTATCCCTGCAGAAAACCAGAATATAGCTACACCTATTTTTAGGAAGCATGGCTGCTGATTTTTTACACCATATCCTAGAGTTTGCTGTGGACCTCTCTGTAATTCAGCAACTTGCATTGTTTTGCCTGCAAGCCTGCCATCATGATCTTCAGGACTGGAATGTCTTCTCTTCTCTCCCATGGCATGTATGATAAAAATATTAACCAACAGAGATGGAATACAATAAATATACAAGCTTAATTGATCACCTCTATCTTCTGAGGTAAGCAATGGTAAATTATTTGTGTATGAAAGAACACATACTCTTTTGCATGAGTTCCTGTTTTAAAGGAAATAAAAAAACGCTCTCCCTTCCTGTAAAAACAGGTGCAATTGTAAAGCCCTAGGATTATATAGGGATCCTGAGCTATAAGGTGGGTTAAAACATGTCTTTGGGAGGTATGCCCAGAATCTCCATCTTTGAGGAACACAGTCAAGGTAAATCATGTGAATAAATATTCATGGGGAATTGCACGTCATGTTACTGAGCTAAATTCATGCCTGGTGAAGAACTTGGTCCATCAGATTTAGCCATAGAGACTATTTGGAATATGAAAACCTGCTTTGGAACATACCATCACAGGCATATAATATATTACTATGCCCACGATGCCACAAACAGCCCAAAATGAGCACTCTTGCTAAAACGGATACCGTCTTTCCAAACTCATGAACTCCTTGAGTGTGACATTGCACATGCTATGGGTTCTATGCACTCTTTCAGCACAGCCTCGGTTCTGGACTGCCAGTGGTGGCCATGCTATGTGGAACATCCTGGAGCCCCTGCTCCTCCAGGAAAGTTGGAACAGACTGATGCAACGTCTAGAACAGGCCAGTTGGGAGATACATTAATTTACAGCCTCTCCCAGGCTAGCTTTGCTAATTGGCTTCTTGTGGCGCACCGCCAAGATTTGAAAGCTGCCCTTTCCCCAGTGGTGAATCCCCCATTTGATGTAACTGCCCCCATAGGCACAGGGTGGTGCAAATTTCATGCCTAGATTAAAACAATCAGAACAGCAACCTTAATAACAAGGGCCCCAGTTCTTTCTATGGATGTAGAGATCTTCTCTGCATGGAGTTCATTACAGGGTTGGGACCTTTATTTTGAAAATATATAGCTCTTAATTGTTACTTATTTTTCCAGCTTGTGTGTGGATCATGTATTCATAGAATCATAGAAACTGGAAGAGGTCATTGAGTCCGGTCCCCTGCACTCGTGGCAGGCCAAATACCCTCTTAAACCATCCCTGACAGGTTGTCTAACCTGCTCTTAAAAACTTCTAATGATGGAGATTCCACAACCTGCCTAGGCAACTTATTCCAGTGGTTAATCACCCTGATAGGAATTTTTTCCTAATGTCCAATCTAAACCTCCCTTGCTGTAATTTAAGCCCATTGCTTCTTGTCCTATCATCAGTGGTTAAGGAGAACAATTTTCCTCCCTCCTCCTTGTAACAACCTTGTAGGTTCCTGAAAACTGTTATCATGTCCCTTCTCAAGTCTCCTCTTTTCCAGACTAAACAAACTCAGCTCTTTCAATCTTCCCTCATAAATCGAGTGTTCCAGCCCTTTAATCATTTGTGTTGCTCTTCTCTGAACTTTCTATTCACTTGTGCAGTTTTGCTTAACCTGGGAATTTCAAGGACAACCAGAAGTCTAAATTAAGATCTGCACAGCATGAGCAAGTATGACCTGGCAACATGGTATGGATAAGCGTGGGTAGATTGTGATCTGAGCCTTCCTTCCTCTGTTCCAAACCCCAGGGCTTTGGAGATGCGCTTCTGAGGGCAGAGGATGAAAGACAGTATACAATAAGGCCAATGCTGTGATGGTGGCAGTGATTATAGAATCTTAGAATCATAGAATAATAGGGATGGAAGGGACCTCATGAGGTCATCTAGTCCAACCCCCTGCTAAAAAGCAGGACCACTCCCACTATGAGCAAATGATTATGAACCAACTCATCTGTGATTAAGGAGATCAGGCAAGTAAATGCAGTGCTTCTGCACAGAAAATGCAGAGAGCTGGAAAATAAATCCAGTGTTTGCACTGCTGATTTCTTAAGTAAAATTTATGTTCTGACTTTTCGCAGAATACTCATGTCTTCTGCTAATTAGCCTCAGCAGTCATTTTCAGCTGGTGCATTCTCCATAACAAAATAAAGAGTAAAACAGAAAGAGCCATAGAGCTTGAAATATGGACTATATATATATATAAAATATGGACTATATATATATATATATATATATATATATAAGACGAGGGCAAATCTTGAGTTTCCTAGGGCATGTTAATATATAATTATGATTAAGATTAAGGTTACCTCTTGACATTTTCCAACTGAGTCTACAAAAAGAAAAAATTGCTTTCTGCTAATGTGTAGCTCTCTCGGGTTGTTATTTCTCGGAACAAAACACATGCTTCACGTACAAACTGTATATCTGGCATTCCAAAAAAAGGCATGCAGTCCTTGAAAGAGCCACTCATACCTCCGTTGACTCCATTTAGAGCTCTATATTCCATTCCAATGGATCTGTGTGAATCTGAAAACAAGGATTCAAGTCGAATTACAGCTTTTTCCAGCCTCTCCATCAACACCTGCGTCTCTGCCATTCTGAAAAACTAAACCAAAGATGGAAGCAATGTTAGATATTTGAACATGAGCACAGGTTTTACAGCACTATCATTCTTCTGTAGTTTTCCATGGTTTTAACTTCCATCAACTTCTAGGGTAAGGACAGATTTGCTGATCTCTCTCATAAGAATTATTTAGCTTGCATCATGACAACATTATAAAAATAATCTCCTCTCTCCTCCTCAGTAAATTATATTTTAAGGGATGGGTTTCCAAAAGTAGTCCCTATTTTTACACCTCAAAATGACAGGTACAAATGACTGACAGTGCAATTTTGGTTACTTGGACAGCCTGAAGGCACCTGCAAATTAGGTGCTTAGATGTCCAAGTGACTGAAATATAATTGCAAATAATTGTTGGCATAAGGTTGTGTCTGCAATCATTTGTACCTGCTATTTACAGACACAATATGGAACTCTAGCTAAGTCTGGACTGAAAGCTGGGTTGTGAATATACACTCTCTCCCTGGATTTCTTAGATCCTTCTAACCCTTGTATACACTGTGGTGAGATTCTGTCTTGATTATTTTTACTAATGACCACACATCTTCAATTCAAGAAGCCAAGAAGGTCTCTTATTTACTTCTTTAAGATCTGACTTCTCATAAGTTAATGTTCCCATCTTTTCTTCTAAAAGTACATGAAGTGAACAAATCAAATAAAGAGCTAGGTTTCCCCCATCCTTTACTGAACAGGTTTCATGCACACCTGTTGCTTTGGAGGTTGTGACCATTTTATTGACTAAATGACATACAGGGTATGCATGTGTTATTTCCTAATAAGCATTATTGCTAAAAATGTAAATCCTTCAAAGATACCACGCATGTAATACTAGAGTCCAACACCTGCATATTATTAATCTACAGTAGCAACCAGAACAAAAACCATTTTGCTACTTACCAGTCCCTTTACTGTGGGGAGTGTCTGAAATACGATTATTAGATCGACTGATATTCAAAAAGGGATTTTATCATTATTATTACTGTGTATTTTCATTTGTTTTAAAAGATGTAACTGGTATGAGGGTCCCCCAGAGCTCTTCTGCTGATTCGCCTTTGCTATTAAGCCAGATGGATCCTTTTAACTCAACCATAGTAATTTAATAAGGTTTGTGCATCACTAAGGAGAAAGAAACTAGGATCAGAACAGAGGATTCTATGGGGAAAACCTCTAGGAAAACCCATTTTCAGGAAAAAGTATTGGCAAAGGTTTATATTTACATTAGCAATAACGGCTAATTCCTGGAAGTGGGCAAGCTTGGAGTAGATCCACTGTGCCTACGTACTGCGTAGGAACTCAGATCTGCCTATGGTAGAGGTTGTATATTATGCCTTTTGCAAAATTTAATTGGCATACTCGGTGAGTGAGTTGGCCATAAACATTCCAAAAATTAATTGTTTGTTTTTTAATATGTACCAGGTATTTTGTCTGAATGAGATAAGATAGATGGCACCAGGAGAGGTTCCAACATGCACAAGATTTTATGAAAACATAAGACCTTTTTCTTGAAATAAGAATCGTTTATCCTTACAGAAACTACAGCCTCTCTTCCCTCCACACTCTATACAAATCTCATGTGCTAAGGTCTCAAACTCAAGTTGTAAAAAGACTCGAGAGGTTGGGCTGACTCATCATATTGAAATAAGGACCATCTACAGTGTTAAGTCAAGACATCAATCTGATGTAAAAAAACCACAGCTTTTCCCCCCCACCTATGAAGACATACCCTGACAAAGCCTGCAATAATGTCAGTGAAAGGTGCTCACTGCGATGTTAATTCAGATGCCAGCTAATGATAATTTAAATATCAACACTGTTAATTATTTCATGGCTGCGTAAGAAAGGAGAGGGGTATACCAGACCTGCACAATTTATGTGAGTGATATCTCATTTTGATGCCACAAGTGGGTGGTGGTGGAGAGGAATCACCATTTTTGACCGCCTCCAAGCCCTAAGCCTCTGCGGAAATGGGCAAAGCATAGTTTGTACACATACTTACACATATACTTATGTCTATAACTTAGGAAAGAACAAAATTGCAAATTAATTTCTCCTTCATCTCAAGTATCTGCCAACCAGCAGATAAGGAAACAGCAGCACAAACGGGGCTGCTCCTGCTATCATTCTGTAGGGCTGATGGGAAAGAACCACGTTGCTTTGTCTCAAGTAGAAACAAGCCTGTAATGGGTCCATGAGGGTAAGCAGAACAGTAGTTTTGGAAAATTAAAAATTAAAAAATAAGGTGACACTCAAGAGTGAAGATTCCAGTTTTGAACATAGGAAAGTTGGTGTTCTCTTAAGTGTAGTTTTACTCTGAAAAGTATCTGTAAAAATAGTGTCATAGGGTTCCATGTTTATTGGGTCTTCTTGCTTCCGCATAGTATTCACACAGTTTAAAAGGATGGTTTCTTTTTTTCCTAACTGCCAGTCTCTTCAAAATCAGACTGAGAGCTGAAAGTCAAGCTGGGTCTTTTCTTTCTCACATATCTTCACCACTACAGATCCTTCAGGGCAAATTCTGTCCTCTGTTATTCCTGTGCAACCTCATAAGATGCAGCTTGGAAGATATGTCACTACACCCTTTACACTGTTTGGAGAAATCACAGTCATGGTCTTCAAATTATAATGACCTCTGTATTTGATTTCTCATGTTCTTTGATAAGATGTAACTGAACTACAAAATATACAAAAACCAAGCCTGCAGTATTGGAGAAAGTTATCCTCTTAAAGTCAATGATAAATGTATTACAGGTGCAGAGTAGTATGTAGCAATCTGTATCAGGAAGGCCTGTTTCATCTATTACCAAGAAAGCTATGCAACATGGATTAAGTAAGGAGAAACAGCCCAACATGTTCCTGAAAATCTTCTCCAACTGGAGAAGCATCCAATCATATTTTAATTGAAACACCGTCAAGTTAAGTTGAAAATGCGAACAATAGCTACTTACTTCTGTAATAGACATGTAACCTTCTTTAAATTGTTACAGGTGTACTGGCATTTCCTGGTGAGGAATCCAAATCTTTGTTGCTCCCTACACTCAGGCTGTCCATAAAATGAAGCTCCACTGGGCCAGACAATGGTTTATGGTTTTATTTAGGGATTAATTCCCAGCCAAAGAGGCACTAGGAACTAGGAAACTCATTAAATAAATGTAGATGAACCTATTTAGTTTCATCACCTTGGAGGAGGGTAGGAGGAAGAACAGGAAAAGAGCATGGGACGTGAGTTTGCTTCATCATAAAGCATAAGTGGAAGAAGAAAAAAATAATAATAAAAGGGATTTCCCTCTTAGATGAGAGTGAGAGAAGAACAGTTTTTACTAGAAGCCAGGGTATGGCCTCTTAGAGAAACAGCACTGCTACCTTGTATGGTTAGTATTTTGTTTTTATGTTAGCTCTATGGAAAGAATGTAGCTAGAGACTTGCCAGATTAATGCCAATTTAAATTAAATAAGAATCCCTGCAATAAAAGCCTACCTACACAGAGAGGAGAGAGACTTTGCTCTCAAACTTGAGCCTTGGGTGAGCTTTCTTCTCATTTTGCCCTTGGCCTTGAGGCAGGTTGTGTTAGGACCAATGCTTTTAAGTATAGATGAGAAGTGTCTGGGAAACATTCTAAATCTTTAAACAATTAAATTTTGTATTTTTGATGGCATTTTCCATTAAATTTTGTCACCATTTTGACTAGCTTTAACTGCCTTGGAAAAAAGTAGGCAAAAAATGTGTGTGGGAGGGGGGTTTTTGAGTTAAATTTTGAAATGGAAAAACCCTGCCAGTGTTTGAAACTCTTAAGTGGTTCTAATATAGTACAAATTATAAAGGAACTTTCATATCTATATCTTGATGGATACAGATGATGGAAACTGTTCTATTAATGAAAATGGGTTCTTTTTAATATACTATAATATAGGCATAAAAGATGTTGTCCAAAAGGGCTTTTTCTGAGAGTTTCACTCTTTAGGTACAGTGTTAAGTCTTAAAAACATTTTCATCAGAAGAGACCTCTGTGGAAAAGGGAAAATCCAGACTATTCCCTGTTTTCTACTACTTGTCCCCAAGCTTTTTCCTTTGATTTCATAGAACTGGTATGCAAATTGGCTCTGCAGGACCAGTCAATCTACTCCGTGTTTGTTTTTTCTCTCACTTTTCCTCTTTCTTGTGTCTTTTCTTACAGACTCCATTTTTACCACCGCCCCCGCTCCCCAAAAAACCAAGAGGACAGCATGGCATTTCATATTTAACAATATTTTATATTGTGAGGTTGGGTTTTTTGTGTTTTTTGTTTTTTTTTAAAAAAAGTCCCATCCAGCAAAATAGAGACTAATGCTGGAAGCACGTCTTAAGTTTTTTACCACATCCCAATTTAGTCTCCTATAATTACAGGTAAGCAATAGCACATGCCAGGATAATTATTCAAGAATCAGTGTATGCTCATACGACGTGTGCTGAGGTCTTTAACATATTTTACTGATTCACATTTAATATCCCTTGAAATAGCAGTTAATTCTCTAATTACACACGAATACCAAGTTCTGTTTTAAGAATTATTCAGCTGTGGATGGAGGATTTTTTTTAACGTTTTCTCCGTGGTGATGACAAATTCATTATTTAAAGATCTATTGTAGCAATCAAGGATTTTCAGTGTGATGGAGTTAAAATAACCAAGGCAACCTGGTTCCTAGTTCATCCTGCTAATCATTTACACTACCTTTTATGTCATTGTGCATCCAGTTCTCTCTATCTTTTGTCTTGTTTTATTTCTCTTTGTGACCAATGAAGTGTAAGATTTTAAGAGTCTTTCCCGTCAACAGATATGCTATGTTCTTAGGCCCTCTTTACCATATATTAGCATAATGCTTTTCATATAATCAAACATTCCATAGGGCTTGCAAACCATTTAATTACATGCCACAAATCCAATTACTGTATGCAAGCGAACTGTGCTATTGAACTTAGAGAATATATTTATTACCTGCAGCCACAGATGTTGGAGCCGGTGAAGTATGGCAATCCCATGCACTTAGATTCAATGGTAAACTCCTAAACTAAATTGGAATTCAAACTAAGTTGTGCTTTTAAAACATATTTGTGCTATTTAAAAGGATATGCTCCACAGTGCAAAGAAACTGTCAGTTTTACTTCAGAGAGAGAGGGAGAGAGAGAGAGAGAATAGTCTCTAGACAAAAATGCCAGAAGTGGCAACACTTATTACCAGTTAGGGCAGACTTTGATAGTTTCTCACTAGCTGTCATGACTGTCCATACTCTGCCAAATCCTGCATTCTTCACACACTCATTTTATTCAGACAAAACGTGCCATCCATGTCAATGGGTAATCTTTTCTAAAGAAAGGAATTCATGTGTCACTCGCCCATTCAAACCTGCGTATATTACTCAGGACTTTCGGGAGACTAGGCAGGAATCTTGCAAGTTCAGGAGGTAGGGGATATGTAGCTGCTATTGATATTGCACTTTGTGGGCTGTATCAGCTGTGGCTTCAGAAAGCCTGATTTAACTCCCACTAAAGTCAGTGGAAAGACTCCAGTTCTCCTCTAAGGCAGTGGTTTGAAAACCACAGGCTGGGACCCAATACTCAGTCGCAGACCATCAAGTAGTGAGACACAGTGCTCCCTACTGCAAGACAGAATTATGTTGCTCAAAGATGTAATTGTTGGGGCCTGGGCATAAATGATTTTTTTTCAACTGGGTCCCGAGGAAAAAAGTTTGAAAACCACTGTTTTAAGGGAATCAGATCATGTTCTAAGTGAGGTGTTTGAGTATGGGGCATGTTAACCGATCATTCACCTTGCCCATTTCCCACCACACACAAATCCTCCTTTATACTACTGGTTTTTAACCAGTATGCTGTGGGATACTGGTGTGCCATGAGAACTGTCCAAGCGTGCCGTGAAATTTTGTACAAAGGTAATGAAAATCAATATAAAACAAACATTGTTTCATCTTAAAGAATATTCTCTCTGACCAAAATTACAACTCATAAAACTCATGAAAATTAATCATCAAATTAAAAGCAAAGTAATGGTCTTTTGATTCTAAAACATGAACATTCTCAATGCAGGTGGCCAAAGGGCAAAATTGAGATGACCTGTATTTTTTTCCAGTAGATTTGAAACATTTATGGATTTGATCCTTCTTTAGCTTGTTGTATGCACTATGTTGCAAACCTCTCTACTAAGACTGTAACCATAGTAAATGTAAGTAAATGCGATGTTTACGAGCAATCAGTTCAGCTCAAAAAAGTGGGTGTGTCATGGAATTGTTTATCTCACTGAAGTGTGCTGTGTTACTGGAAAGGTTGGGAACACTGCTTTATGCTACTACAAAGAACGATACCATAGATTTGTGGAGCACTCCTCTATCCGGCCCTTGCTATCATAGTACCTGAGGATGGGAGAGTTTCTGAAAAAAGTAGAGTAACATCACTTGAATCTAACTTGGATTAGCGAGAATTGGTTCATTTCTGTAAGAGAGCTAGGATAGACTCTTTAACTAGTACTAGTGCATTATCATAGAAGATTAGGGTTGAAAGGGATCTCAGAAAGTCATCTAGTACAACCCCCTGCTCAAGGCAGGACCAACCCCAAGTAAACTATCCCAGCCAGGGCTTTTGTGACAGAGTAAGGAGGATGGAAAACAGTTATATATAGTGTGTGTATATACACACCTGTCCCCCCACATAATCCAATAAATTTCACAATCAGAAAGTGACAACAGTTCAGCCATATCATAATTATATAATCCATCAGGCATGTACCACATTTAGCCTAAACTTTATAAGCAAAGGAACCACTTCATCCAATATGGAAATGCAGCCACTTTTGTTGTGGAATAGAGCATTGGTCTAACAACTCACAGGAGCTTAGAACAAGTGAAGAATACTGCCATATCTTATTGAAACTACAGAAGAAATGTTGGTTGGTAGAATGTTTGCAATATGGCCAGGCCAAGGTAGGTAATATTATTACTCTCACAAAAAGCACTGTGATCTTTACAGATCATAAGTCATCAGGCCCTTGCTTACTGTCTCATTCCAAAGACCAAGACTCTTATCGCAGTGCTTCCAGGACTATCGTGAGGGCATGTGTTCACTTCTGACACAGAATGAAGATTGCCATCTATTGAATCACCGGCAACTGTTCTTATAGCACCTTGGTTTCTATTTGGAAGTCTCCCCTCTGACTAGTGGCCAAGCTCAATCTTATTCGGTTTATGAAAACAAACAAGAGTATACCCCAGGGTGATAAGACTTGCAGGCAATGAATACCATGTCAGAGTTTGTGTGTGGAATTAAGAACTCCAGACGGACCAACTTAGTCCTGATTAGGTCTTGTTTACCTTGACCATTTGTAAAGTTAACTTTTTCTAATACGGCTGCTCTGATGGACATGGAATCTTTATATGGCTGAACTGTTCTTTTCCCGAAACTACTGGTGGTTTATTTGTAAAACGTCTTGAATCTTTGTTTGTCTTACTTCAGAAAAGTAGCAGATTAATATGTAGCTATATTGATGGGAAAACTGGACCAAAATGTTAACACATAGGATTTGTAATTTGGGTTTGAATTTACTGCCTTGGAACTATAAATCAGATACTTTATCCTGTTATTTACTTGACCACTTATCTACCTTTTAACTACCCCCCAGACCTTATTCATGGGGCTAGTGATTCCCAATGCACATCAGTACCAGCCCTTCATGCTTTTATACTTGGCTGTTCCAGCCAGCGTGAGTCTTGAGATGCTAAAGCACCTCATGGGATGGTCGTTCTCTTGTATGCATGCGAACGCTCAATGGAACCTGCTCTTGCAACCATGAACCTGTAGTCGTCAGCAGCCCAAGTGACACTTCAAGTTAATGTGTATAAATGAACTAGAGCAGTGGTTTTCAAACTTTTTTTCTTAGGACCCAGTTGAAGAAAATCATTTATGCCTGTGACCCAACAGTGACATCTTTGAATGCACTGCAATCTTTTGGCAGCAGCAGCAGGAAGCACCGCGACACAGTGCCTGAGAGTCTGTGACCCAATACTGGGTCCCGGCCCCACGTTTGTAAACCACTGAACTAGAGAGCTGGTACTGATGCATGCAAAGTCACAGAACCTGAACAAGCTCTTACTGATATCTATAGGAGTCTGATCGTAGTCTGACAACCTATGATCAGTTTTCCAAAAGATTTGGGAACTCTCGGTCGACTAGACGACTCTGGCTACCGTCCATGGGAATTTATAACTGTTCATTCAGCTATAGAAAGAGCTTCCCTTTTGCATCCAAAATACAAGAGAAAGATCTAGAATTAAGAGGAAATAATTTTCAAAAATTGAATAATGAAGCCAAAGTAATTCTCTTCCTTACTGTGTTATAAGATCTACCTGCCTGAAAACTTATTACAAGTCAAGGTTAACTTACTGTTCTGTTTGCCCAATAAATGTGAGAAGTAAAGGAATTTTCCCAAGCTTTCCCTATAAAAATGTCTTAATGAATAAGGCACACCTATTTTTCTGTACTTCAAGTCCTCCTCTCCTTTCCACTGGACCACATTCTTTCTCCACTGTATGATAATTCAGGGTAACATCCCTGACTCCCATCAAATTCAGTCCTGAATAGATAAAAATTTTAGTGTTCTTTTGGGGCACTATCAGGATCTTCAGTTATTGTTCTTGCAAGAGAGATTTGGGTGAGATATGGTTTGGAATATGGAAATCTGATATGAACATAGGTAAGTAAATACTTATTTGTTTCTACTTCAATTAATACAGGATCTTAGTATAGCAATATCATTTACCCTTAGCTATAGGACTGAGGTTGAGCATCATTTTTTTTCATTCCGGTACATACCAGTGTCTATAATGAATGATCAAGCCATGTCATGTGTTAGATCTACTGTAGTAAATAATGCACACCCTTTTTCATTTTCATTTAATTGAGAAAACATCTTTTATTCATTACCTTGGAGTTATGCCTGGGCACCTTCTAGATCTGAGCAGTGTTCACTTACTTGAGGGAGACCAGGTTGATGAATCACAGAAACATTCTAAGGACCATGTTACTTTTTATTACAACCAAGATCTAAAATATCATTGACTTACACACCTTGCTTCCCTATACAAAATGCACTCTTCATACTATTAATTGTTTAAAGACTTCTTGTTACCCCCCATTCAATTTTGTTTAATAAAATATAGAATCACAGTGTTATGAAATCCTTATTTTAAAGTTTATAGTATTAAATGAAAACTAAAGGACACTTTACGGTTCTGTGAGCTGTAAACAAAAGAAAAACCTGCTATAGTACGTCTGGGGGATAAAAATTAGGATGTGAAAATATTCACTTTGTTAATATATTAATACCTTGTGCAATAAGAACAGCTTTGAGGAACTGTATTTAACAGCTTGCAATTTTGTGGGGGTTTTAACCACCCCCACTATCTATGATATACTTTTAAAAATACCACTTACTTGCTGAAATATGAATGGTTTGCAAATAATGGTTTCATAGAACAATGAGACATGGTACCCACTGAACCAAATGCCACTTTTGTCTTTATATACTGCAGCATTTTTTATAAACACGTTAGTCTCCTTAACAACTGTCATTATGGTTGTCTCTAGTTCAATATTTTTTCTTTAAGTAAATCTATCACTGTATTAGTAGGACACATTTAGATGATGGAACTTGGGTAATTTTTTCAGAAGTTCTTTATTTTTTTTTTAAAAAAATGTCTGTGATAAAATTTGAGTTTGATTTGATGTACATCCTCAGTTGTGTTCTTCTACTGCAAAATATGGCTCTCAAATCCCCGTCATTAAAACTAATGATATGTATTGTATAGTCTTTCAGGTGGGCTCATGATGAAGCCTACTCTGCAGAATGAATTTGTGGAGAGTATTCCTATAAAATGTCCATTTATTTCAAAACACAAGATGTATGCTTTGAATTTCTTGATTCTTCTCTTGCACCTTTCCCCCCAAATACCTTCCTTTGGTTTTGTAGCATCCCTGAAAGTAGTCTCTTTTGGTTACATGTCCTTTCTTTAGGTGGACAACAGAGTCCTGTGGCACTTTGAAAGACTAACAGATTTATTTATCGCATGAGCTTTCGTGGGAGAAAATCCCACTTTCTCCCACGAAAGCTCATGCGATAAATAAATCTGTTAGTCTTTAAAAGTGCCACAGGACTCTGTTGTCTTTCTACAATAGACTAACACGGCTACCCCTTTGGAATTTCTTTAGGTGGTATAGCCTAAATTGCTGTTTAACTATTTTGCTTTCCACACAGTTATACCTGTAGGGAGATTGCTAACCTAAATTTCTTGCCATTTAAAAACATGCTCTGGCACTAGTCGTTCCATGGCACATTTTGAGCTGAACCACCATCAAGCAGCTCCAGCTGCAGAACAAAATTAGACAATCTTGGTGTTGTGCTGCCTGAATCAGCCTGGCATCCCTTTGACACCATCAGAACTAAAAGAATAACCTCAGCTGTTTCTGATAATCTGGTAAAAAGACCAGGTGTTGCAGGAGGGGGACAATCAAACAAACAAACAAACCTGGGCTATCTATACCCCCAATAGGCCTCATCCTGCAAGGCTGCTCTCACGTGTTGTCACACACCCTCCTTCCCCCTCCAGCTGACTAAGAGAAGTTGAAAAGGAAGAGAGCCGACCAGGTACCGCTATAATAATAATGAAAGCCCCTAATTCTCTTTATGTGCGCCTCTGCTGCTGGGTGCAAGTGTCCCTCGCCCTGGCACTGCACGAGGGCCAGCTGATCTGAGCAGAAAGTGACCGAGCCAGCTGCAATGGCCAGCAGCAGGCCACGGCTCCGAGGGTGTGGGGGAGCAGAACAGCCGTGCAGGGCTGACCCACATCGAGGAGACGAAGGTAGCTATAAAGCCCCCACCCCTTAAGAAGCCCAGCACTGCTGGGGGAGGGGGGGATCGTGGCACACTATAATTCGCCCCCCCCCCCCCCGCAAGATGTCCTCTGCTGGCAGCAGCCGCCTGCCCAGCAAAGCAGCCCCCGCGCGTCCAGTTCCCCGCCTAGCGCACGTTCACACACACAGCCCCGCTCCGGATTGCCCCCCAGTCCCAGCCAGCCCTCCAGCGGCAGCCCCTCCACAGCGGGCTCCGCCCCGGGCTGCGGTGGAATTACCTGGCTGCAGGAGCCGGGGCTGCTCTCCTTCTCTCCGAGGGGAAAAATCTGTGATCGGTACCTCCTTCCCCTCCCTCCGTGGGAGTCAGGTCAGGCCCTCCTGCTAGCCCGGCCGGCCCAGAGATCAGCTTCCGGCTGCGCCAAATAAAGCCAGGTCCAGAAAGAGCGAGCCCGAGAGAGAGAGATGGAGAAAGCAAGCAAAGGGGGTGGGGAGACTGTGAAAATGGAGAGCGAGGGAGAGCTGCCTCTCAGCAGCTCCACCAGCAGCCTTGTACAGGAGGAGAGGAAAAGGAAATCTTAGCACATCACTAGGGAGCAGGCAGCAGTACAGGAGGCTGGGAAAAAAGATCTCCCCCCAGACCCAGGGGAAAGCGAGCCAGCCGGCTGGGGGGAATGTGGGCAGAGTTTGCAGGTGTGAGGAGGAAGGATTTGTGATAATACCTTACCCTTCCAGAAAATCTGGGTGAGGGAAAAGGAAATCTATAATCCTTGTTCTTCTCTCACTCCTAGGCCTTGTCTACACTAGTCCTTATGCTGGTGAAACTTCTGTCTGGGGGGTGGGTAGAGGAAAAAATAACCCTTCCTGAGTGACATGTGCTTTGCCTGCAGAAGGGCTTGTGTGGACAGCGTTGAATCAGTGAGGGAATCTCTCCCCTCAACATAGCTTCCCCTGCTCATTTAGATGATTTTATTATGTCAGCACAAGACCTCTCTCCTGTTAAGCTAGTGCAGGTATATAAGTGCTTTTATGGCGGCACAGCTGTAAGTTTTTAGTGTAGACTAGCCCTCAGAGAGAGACAAGGGGAAGGAAGTAATATCTTGGACTGGACCAACTTCTGTTGGTGAGAAAGACATGCTTTGGAGTGCTTCTTGAAGTCTGGAGAAGAGCTCTCTCTAGTTCCAAAGTGTCTTTCTCACCAATGGAAGTTCGTCCAAATCAAGATATCACCTCACCCACTATGGCTCTCCCATATCCTGGCTATAACAATACTGCAAATTCACCAAGATACACAGACAGGACAGTGCTCTTCATTGCACTAAAATACAAGGCCGGATTCAATCCCTGTGGAATGCCACTGAAATTAGTGGAGTTAGGCATGGTCTATGCTAGAGAAGTTACATGGGTATAACTATGTTGGTTAGGATTATGGGGTTTTTAGGGCTTTTATAGGAAACCAAAATCTAGTGTGGATGCAGTTGTACCAGTATAGCTTATCTGGATTCCTGAACTGGAATAAGCTATAGCAATATAAAGATAACTGCATCCACAATGGGATGGGGTTACTGCTTTAACTATACCGGTATAGTGAGAGCATCAAAACTTTCTAATGTAGACAAGCCTTAATGCTTGGGATGAAGTTGTGGGCTATAGGCTAAATGCAAAACACTATTACTTTGTGTGTAGGCACTTGTCATCGCATTTCTTATGTTCATCATCCTGTGACCTGCTCTATCTCCAGGTCTCATTAAGTTAAACATCTACAATTACATTTAGAGGAAAAAAAAGAATGGTTTTTAACTTCAGGAGATCTAGAAAAGGCAGTCTGCACCTAAAAGAAAAAAATGGTCTGACATAAAAATATTTATTTTTATAGTCATCCACATAGTTGATGTTTGTGGCAGTTTCCCTTACTGTATGTACAGATGTATTTTTAAAGCCCTTATGTAATAATGTTGATTATTTTCTACAATTCAACGTTAACACTATGAAATATGGACTTTCAAATGTTTGTTTTGAATTAAACAAGTGCTAATTGGGACAGAGTAAACTATACATTAATGAAGTACTATCTATTCTGTTCAGCAGAGCTATATACTTGTACATGGTGAGATGTAAGAACATACAATAGAGAAAAGCTGATTGCCAAGATCAACAAAAATGTCTTGAGAACTGAACAGTCATCTTGCTAGATAGTGAAATAGTTTATAACTAGCAGGAGCCAGTGCTGCATCACCCTGTACCCAATTATGAAAATGTATCTGTTTTGTTCCTTGGCCTTGATCAGACTCCTAGTGAATCAACAGAATAACTCTTTTACAGACTTTAGGAGGGAAACATTAATATGCGCAAATACAGGCAGAGCATAGGAATAAGACTTCGATGAAAGAGGGAGATGAGAGACAAGAAGGTTTGGAGAAAGAGAAATGGAAAGATCAAAAGAGATCACTGAAAATATTACATTCTGAAAGAGCCATTTTAATGTTCCTCTGTAGCCTGAGAAGATAAAACTCAACACAAAGACCTAATGTAGGTTAATGTGATAAACAGAAGGTTCAAGATGTTAAAATGTAAACAGATGTTTTTTTCCTTTTTTTGGAAGGAAAACTTCATTTGAGACAATAGAATACAGTCAAGATGAGAAGAATTTACAATTATATTAAACAATCAATTAGTAAACATCTGGAGGGAAAATAGGGTTATAAGGGAGAGTCAGAATGGATTTGTCAAGAACAAATCATGTCAAACCAACTTAATTTCCTTCTTTGATAAGATTGCTGAGCTGGTGGGTGGGTGGGTGGGAGGGGAAATGATGTGATATACCTTGCTTTTAGAAATGCTTCTGACAGTTTCACAAGGCAGTCTCATAAGCAAACTAAAGAAATGTGGTCTCTAGATGAATTTACTATAAGGTGGGTGCACAACTGATTTAAAGATCATATTCAAAGTGTAGTTATCGATGGTTTGCTGTCAAATTAGGAGGGCATATCTGGTGGGGTTCCACAGGAGCCATACTATTCAATACCAGGTGTGGACTGCTCAAAATGTGTTGTCCTCACTGCTGTTGTTACCTGTCCTATCTGGATTCAAGCTAGTTGAAGTAGGCTGTCCCATGCACAGCTTTTATTTAAGTGGTTTGCTGCTCAGGGATGGAATTACTCATATGCTTAAAGCTCAGTAGGTGGTTGTGTTCTGCTGCATCAAGGCCTTAATAAAAAGTATAATCTAATGTCCTAAGCTTGCAAACACTTTACGCATGTGAGTAACTTTGTTAGTAGTTCCATTAAGTTTGGGGTGCAGTTAACAGGGTAAAGCACAGGATAAGGCCATAAATGTGCTCAGTTTTTGCATTACATTACTTCAACTCTGTAACAAAAGGATGGGTATTGATTTAGTTTTACATTAGGGAGATATTCATTTTATTGCTCAAGAAAAAAGTCCTGCCCTACCATACTGTGTTTCTGAATCAGTTTCAAATGAAGTTTTATGTTTTGAAAATACACACACACAAACAAACAAAACCCCTAAGTATTTTCAATTAGAATGATTTATTTGAAACCCAGGAAAGCAACCAAGAACTAATTCAGTTTTCAGGAGCCATAATGTTGCTCTGTAACATTCACCTTAAACAGACTTACAGCACAGCCTCAGCTTTACATACAAAGGTGCAGCACACGCTGACCCAGACCAACTTTTTGGTGCACTTCTTTAGTCTGTAAGCACAAGTGAAACATTAATCCTGAAGGAGTTATGTGCTCTTAGTCATAATGGGCTATTAACTTTTTCACTGAAGAATCTTGGTTTGAGCCCTAATGATCTCCCCTTGCTTTGCTTTCCATTATTTTCATTATTCTTTTCACCCAGGCAGATTTGGCTCTTTTAAGACAGTGTCAATATGTCTTAGTTGCACTGTAGGTGAATGAAATGAAGCACTGTTCTGCTTCATACCCAACTCAGCTACGGCGTTACAGGCTGCTAGCACTGAGCCACCACATCTGTCCCAAATGCAAGTTAGGAAGCATCTGACTAGAGTAGTTATAACCAGTTAAGTGTCAGTGCTGGAAACCTAGTCATTGTTCAGGGCTTTGTAACCATCTGTATGTGGAGGGCATATGTGAAAACCCATTGCTTCCTGCATTGGAGAAGCAATACCAAAAGTGCCTCCGTCTCTTGTGGCTTGTTCAATATCCTGGAGCTCTGATCGTTCTCAGCCCCTGTAAGTGGTTCAGGCATGAAAAATGGTTTGGTCTGTGGATTCTCAGGCCTGAGGCTACCTGCGGCATGTCGTCCTTTTCATTGCTGTCATTGGCTGTTTTCCTTTCTTTGCTTGCTCTCTGGTGCCACAAGCATTACACAGCTTATGGCACAAGTTCAGGAAAAAAAAGAGCCACATCTGTTACTGGAAGAGTGTCTAGTGGCAGCACACCCTCTTCTGCGGGCACTGCGATTACAAACAATTTTACTTCCCCCTGAAGCAGGGAGTACCGACACACTTCTGAATTTGTCTCAGAATAATTCCCTAATCCTGATCCTAAACTACGGGCTTGTCTTCACTGCCAATTCACCACCGTCAGATCAATCTCCCTGATCGGCTGAGCGGGTTTCTGAAGACCACCACCCCGGCATGGAACATAGCACTGAGTTGGAGGGAAAGGGTTTCCCCCTGACTCAGCCTACTAAAGACACTGTAGTAAGTAGCGGATGGTCATCAGAGGAAGATACGCAAGTATTTTAAGTACTTTGTGTATTTCCCTCCAATTGCTGCTGAAATCCTGCAGTGGTGTAGATCAGGGCTAAGTGTCCTTCCTATAGGAGAGGAGCCACACCCTTTTGAGTGACTAAAGAAAAACTCACCCAGCCGATAGCCTTGCCAACACAGGCATTGGAAAACCATGAGTCAAAAATCATGATATTTGCTTTACAAAAATAACAGACGAAGGGATAATTTTCTTTGCTTTCTGGTTTCTGAGTCTTAAGGTGCACTCAGGTCATGTTTTCAAACACTTCACTGCAAACACGAAGGCTAGAAACTTAATTAGAAAGCAAGCGGAGAGTCTCCTGGTATAACCTAACTCCAGGAGGTGAGGTTTTAAGAAAAACACCACACGGTGCAGGACTTGTGATAAAATCCATAGGATTCCATAGGATATAGTCTAACAGCATCCCGGATAGGTATCCAACAAACTGGTTAATTGAGTTCAGCTTAATGTTTTAGTTCTCAGCACTGAGCTAAATTGTGCTTTTAGGTACAGCTGTATGCAAGGGGTAATGTGTACATCCATCAGGAACAGCTGAAGTTGGGAGGCACTGCGTGTGTCAGAGACACACCATTTTGAAACACAGTTCCCTTTCACCTGCTCTGGGTTGGTCGGGAATAAATGGGCTCACAGCACCTGGATACTCATAGATGCTTGGGCCTAAGGGTGTAATGAGAGTTCATACTCTTCCATAAGTGGGTTTGTAGACCAAGTCACGACATAGTCATAAAGAAATATCTCCTGTATTAGACAGATTGAGTAATCCTAGGACAATGAATCAGCATTTCAATACTTTTATTTACAAAAGGTCCTGAACTGAACTAAACCATATTTTTTTTCCTGACAGCGTCAGCTTTCCCCAAACTCTTTTCTCAATATGTCTTAACCAAGAACTTAAAGAATCACATTTCGGACACAGAAGGTATCTGAGTCTTTGTGTCTTTCTCTGTCGTCTTAAATGAGATTGCTGACATGAATGCTAAGGTACATTTAAATTATGTTAATGTTCCGTTTAGTTTGCCTAAATTAATATCTTTTATAAGTGATGGCTCCTCATGCAAGATTTGTTATTTCTGAAGCCTTTTTAAAAAATAAAGAAATCAAACACAGCCTTGCTGGTTTGGCGTCTTTGCAATGTTGATTCATATTGCTCCTAGCCTTAAAAATGGCATTGTAATCAACGTGTTTTTAGTGTCCTATAAGTCAGCACGGTGTGTGTGATGGGGGACAGTGCTTTTAATGACTGAACTTCCCAGGCAGAGAATCTGCATGCGATGCTATGAAGCATCTGTTATACCCAGCCAGTTGGAATCTGTTACCAGAGACAGAATAAAGCAAAGCTTTTAAAATTACGTAAAGCACTGAGTGATCAATGAGAACCACACAGTGATTCTCAGATTGTGGTCTCAGGACTCGTTAACAACCTGTTGAAAGCTGGCTCCTCAGATGGGACTAACTCACCTCGTTTCTCCCAGATAAGATAAAGGCAATTAAAATACATCAAATACTTTTCTAATATTGGTGATTGCTGTAGTTGCTAAAATAATGTTATGAATGAGTGTCTGTGAGACAATTGTTCTGTTAAGCTGTGGTTTGTGCTATGAAATCCACTGTGATCATTTTGTACTATAAAATACTGGTGAAAAAAGTAAAGGGTATACTACAGTCTTGACTTGGGCACAATTTTCATTAAGGTTAGTGAGGAAGGACTGCAGGATTGATGTAAATATGCTCAATCTTTGCATTAGAGTACTTCATCCCTGTGAAGGATGGACTGATATCCTTTTATTATTGCAATTTTCAAAGGGCTCTTTTATGGACAAAATAAAATAACTTCATTTGCAGTCCATGTTTTTGCCATTCAATTTCAGCAGAAGGTCATCTTTCTTTTGGTGAAAAATGGATAATGATGGGTGTTCTGCCTTTGTAAGGATTGCAGTAAGAGGCCCTTAACAGCAACAGCTTTTTTCTTGGTCTTGGACTTTTGAATTGTGCTCGTCTATGGGTGAAATTTTATAAGAAAATTTGGAATGCATAAAAAATAGAGGGGGTGGGGCTTCAAGATAAAAGTTGGCATTGCAAAGGCTCTCATTCCATTTTTCCACATTTTGCTTTAAAAATGTAGCAAGAAAATTAATTCAAATTTTATATCTGAAAAATGGACTAGAAAGATTTTTAAATACTTCAGGCTCTAGGGGTGAAATATCAGTCCCATTGAAAGTCAGTGGGTGTTTTGTCACTGGTTTCAAAGGGTCCAGAATTTCACCCCAATTTCAGAGACTAAAGATCGGCTTAAATAAAGATAGGCTAAAAGGGTTTATGTAGGGAAGTTCAGTACCATATGTCAGAAATACTTTCCTTTTATTTCCATACCATTCCTTCATTTAATACCTTTCTCACCTCTCCCTACACCCTTCCTTGCATTTATACTACCTCTGAACCTATTGCATCTTATGTATAAAAAGGAAAGGAAATTGTTCATTCTACTAAAGATTTCCGCTTCAAAGTTCTCTCATTAATGCCCCATCATATATTCCATTTCAACCTCTTCCAGAGAGAAAAGAAATGAACAAAACTAATTTAAGAATTAAACCATGAACATAAACCCCCCCCCCCCCCCCCCCCCCCCAAATACAGGATCAGTATAAGTTATAACTTCAGATCAGATTCTGGTTTCAGTTGCAACACCGTGAACCTGGAATTACTTCACCCATTACAGGTTTTGATCCATATAACTAAGACCAGAATTGAGTTCTTCACATCATTTGAAAGGTAAGTGTGTGAGAGAGAGGATATGAGGGAAATTGGAATTTATTCCTGGAACGATATAGTGAATGATATATGAGATTATGGGAGAAAACGTATTTATTTGTATAATGGTTGAATACCAGAATGAACCCCATACAAATACTATAGTAGACAGGTTCCAAAGGGGTAGCCGTGTTAGTCTAGCTCAGCAAAACAAATAAGGAGTCCTGTGGCACTTTTCAAGATTAACAAATTTATTTATTGCATGAGCTTTCGTGGGAGAAAATCACACTTCGTCTGACACTTTGAAAGCTCTTCAAAGCGTCTGACGAAGTGGGATTTTCTCTCACGAAAGCTCATGCAATAAATAAATAAATAGATAGAATATGGTTTGTAATGTGTGCAAACTTCCTTTATCATTTTTCATCCCAAATATGTTGATTAAAATACAAAACATTTAAATGGAAAGGGGGAGAAAAAATAGTGGCGCCATTAAGAAACTGTGGCACACAGTTCTACTTCATGTTTCATTTATCACTATACATACTAACTTGTAGTAAATCCCTAAACGAGATCAGCAAAGCAGCCTTTTCACAGAACCCACTGATGTTCATTTGGAGTCTGTCAATCTCATCTGCAGGAGGTCATCTAGCCCAGCTGTTCAGCTGGAATATGTCCAAGGCTTTGTTGAAATGGGACAGGACTATACTTTTCTTAATACAAGGAAAGTTCACGTTGCATCTTAGATTTAAGTGTTTCAGACCCATATGTTTCACGGATGTTCATAAAACAATGGGAGAATGAGAAAAATGTTGTAGTATCTTCTTTAAGAAGGTGCAAAGAAATCTTTAAGGTCAAGATCATATTAAAGACATGTTGGTGTGACAACATTAGAAATATTAAAAATATATAAAAGAATGTTAAGCTACATCTCGGCTATCCAGTCCTGAAGTCTCACTTTCTCTCAGGGTCTTCAGAAAATTTCTTCTTCTTCCGCTAGGCTCATGATAACCAAGAGAACCATTTTCTATTTCTGTAATTGGTTATCTGCATATGCAATGTTCCAGATTTTGATCAGAGCCATCTTCTGTATTTTCCATGTGCAATCTCTCCATGGTTGATGAGCAAGGCAATGGTCCACGTTGTAGGATTTAATGGTCACATTTTATCTGTGGTTCAGACAGACTGTAACTTGTAGAGTTCTGTAGTTACTTTGGAATTTTGAATAGCCAATATGGACTTTTATCAAGTTGGTTTAAAGGATGTGAGTTCTAGTCCAAACATGACCACAGATAAACCAAGTTTAAAACTAAGTTACCATGGTCTTCTCCAGGGAACAATCAGAGTTACATGGATTCTTTAAGGTATCTTATAACAATTCTTTATTGCTAACAGCATAAAGCATAGAATTGATAAGAATATGAATTGGTAAATGTGCTATGGTATACCCAATGCATATATATAAATGCATTCAGGAAATCTTTTACAGTTGCTGACAGGCTATAACAAGCTATGTTTTCTAAGAAACAGTTTACAACTGCTTATGCTTATACACCCCTGGAGTAAGAAGAATGTTGAGGCCTCAATTGGAGTGCAAAGTTAAGCAACCCTAATACACTTAACGAAGAAAATAATAAAGGCTAGCTAAGAAAGAGCAGATGGGTCTGTGAAGAAAGATGAATCAAGAGCTGAGGACTGGAAGCTTCCTTTGCTCTCCAAATCCTAAGACTTTAAATCCTTCCTTCCTACTCTATACCTTTATACCCCTCTAAAAATAAACTAGATTATCTCATTCTTCCTTACCCAAATATGGGTCCTCACCCCAGAAATTGTTGGGGTACATCTGTGTCATTAGTCAAGGGGTTCATGCGTACAATTGATGTATTTTCCCTACTAGAATATTCCTCATCACCTTTCCCCTTTTGTTTTTTATGAATCTTGTGGTTTTTCCGGTGTTCTACAAAATGTCAAAGGTCTTGCCAAAAGGTATTTACTGGTTATTCACCTGTTGACCTATAAAAATCATGATCCAAAATAGCTTATCTGAAGTCTTTATCTGTAACAAAACCCCACTCTGTCTGATATTTTACTCCTACTATATCCTATTGCAAAGCTATTGCATACAGACTCATCTAGTAATTTTACAATGAGGCCTGTTGATCTCTTGCATTTCAACTACTGATATAAAAGTTTTATACTAACTTATCTACTTATGCTAAATATACTACTATAAAACCAGGATTTCTTGAATTTATAAAGAAAGATATACATATATGAAATAGATATAGAGTAATATATGCATGCAAGCCAAGCATAGGGATAGTAAAAGGCTACAAAATCCACCCCCCTCATTGTACACAAAGAACACAGTGAGCAATGGACCAGCAAGAGTCTTTTTGTGTAGCACTAAGTGAAACTAAATTTAAGAAGATTCCAAAGGGGTAGCCGTGTTAGTCTATTGTAGAAAGACAAAAAAGACTCTTTTAAATTTAAGAAGGTTAGGGAAAGGGTAGATTGAATTGTCGTTTGGAATAGAAAAGAAAGAGTGCCCATGTTAAAATTCTTGGTGCTGCAAGCAGATTTATATTATCTGTTGGAGTGAGCAACACATATAATAGCTTGGTTTATAACCATCCATTAAAAGTTTATGCTCATTCATCATGGCTCATATGATAACCTTTAAATCAGATGAAGTATGTTCAAGGTGCACAATTCTCTCTTGAAGTCTCTGTGCATTCCCAGAAATTATTCTTTATATCTTTTTTTCAGTGGTAGCATACACATCTGTCAGACACGTCAATATTTTATGGCATTCCATAGAGTTCTTAGAACCATTTAAAAAAAAATAATACAGCTTCCTATCCAAAATGTTGCAATTCTTTTGTATGAGCTTGGTCACTTTCCCATTTTTGTATTGTTTGGAAAGCTGTGGCCCTATGAATATGCCTTTGCTTTTACTAATTCTGCTGTTTATTACCATTATATTTTCTCTGCTGTTGTCATTCTTTTGGTGTCAGTTCTAAGAGATTAGTCACTGTTCTGCGCTCAGCATGACTCATAATACCATAATGGCATAGCAGACAATGGTGTGTACAGCCACATCAGATACTACAATTCAGAGTACAGCTGGTAATTTTTTTTTTTTTAAAGATGGACACATTTTTCCAAAAATATTTATGGAAAGTAGTCCCAAAAACATGAAGGGGGGAGGGAGAGTGAGTTAATAGTCTATATTTTGATGAGGAATGATGGCCCAGTGGCTGGTGAGTTAGCCTTGGACTTGGGGGAACGTGGGTTCAATTCCATGCTCTGCCTCAGACTTCCTGTATGACCTTAAGCAAGTCATTTTGTTTTACTGTTCTTAAGTTCCCCATCTGTAAAGTGGGGACAATAGCACTTCCCTTCCTCAAAGGGGTATGGTATGGATAAGTATGTTAAAGCTTGTGAAGTGCTCAGATACTAAAATGAGGGGGAACGTGTGAATACCTACAATTACAGTTGTATGTGAGTAGATTTTAGTAGCATGAAATCGGGACACACTCTGCTAAGCAATGTATATGTGTTATAAGAGACAGTAACTACCACACATAGATAAGACACACAGAAGGTGGGAGAAAGAGACTATTCTCATCCTGACTTTACAGATGGGGAACTGAGGCACATGCAGGTCTTGGCCAGAGCCAAGAATTGAAATCAGAGCTCTCTGCCTTACCCTTCCTCTCTAGAGTTCCGTAAATACTGTTCCTGAACTTGCGTACAACAGAGTCACCTGCAGTTCTGGAGGACCATGTACACTCAGACACCATGACGTTGGGCCTATAGATTAGAACAGTGGTTTTCAAACCAAGGGTCGGGACCCAGTACTGGGTCACAAACGTTCAGGTACTGGCTGGGTCACGGTGTTCCCCGTCACCGCCATTGAAAGACTGGAATGCTTTGCTCAAAGATGTAACTGTTGGGTTGTGGGCATAACTTTTTTTCTTTCAACTGGGTCCCAAGAAGAAGGGTTTAAAAACCACTGGATTAGAACAGCAATAGCTGCTTTGTGGGGTGTGTGTTGCTCAGCAGTTTTGCTTATGTTCACTAATGAGGGATTTCACCAGTCACACTCTGTCTCGACTGGGACTGTGTGTGTGGGGTGCCTAGCAGTCATTTTCACTGGTGCAGGATTTCACAACTCACACACTGTCTCCATAAGGATTGATTACGCCGTGTCTATGCAGCTTCCATGGATTTCACCTGGAATGAATACCTAACCAATAGGCACTATTCACCTGGCACATTTTTGCTCTTTTGAAAAACAGAATTCAATGTAGATACTAGGGTGAAAGTCACTGGGACAAATTCTGAGTTTAGTCACAGCTGTATGACCTCTGTGCATTTCAGAGTGGCTGTAAGAGGGTGGCTGAGGATAAAATTATATCTATGATTAAAAAGTACCAGATTTGGAGGGGCCTGTCTCTAGCTATGTGTGTATATATAGGACCAAGCACAAAGGGGTCCTGATCTATGGTGAAGCTGTTAGGTGCTACTGTAATAAAAATAAATAGTAACTGTAATAATATCATAGGTGTTCCTGTGGAATACATTGTTTGATGCTATGTGCTATTTTAAAAACCAAAAAAAGAAATGTCTGTTGGTTCTCTTTCTGAACAGAATCCTTTCCTTCTCTGATACTTTTTTGATTTGTGTATTGAATTTTTTTAACAGTAGATATTTATTCTGCTCTTCTATTTGCTTTCCTTCACTTCATTGATTTTCTATATACATAGTGAATGTACTCATGTGGAAAATGAAAATCTTTTATTTAATATCTTTCATCCAAAAGAGTGATCAGATTCCCAGGCAGTGTAAGCTATCATAGCTTAATTGACATCGATGATGTTAAGCTGATTTACATTATCTGAGAAATTGGCCTCTTTTGAATTCCTTTGTTTCTCGTTATGCCAGCTATCTTTCTATATTTAAAGTCTCCTATTTGTTCAAACACTGTTTTGATTACTCCATTTCTGAGCCACACCCTGAAGAACTGAAAAACTTCCACACCTAATTTAGAATTTAATCTAATATTAATGCTTAACCTGCTTTTATTCTGTTCTAATTTCCAGAGTATCTTTACACTAATTAGAATGCCATTGTAATTCAGTGTTTTGTTTGTTTAACAAATCAATGTAATATAAAAAGGAAGTGAGTTAAAATCAAATTCCCTAAATAACTAATTTTAGGGGCATGTTAGATAAACAGTTGGATAGGGCACACAGTGGGAGCAGCACTCATAAATATGCAATGGGCTCATTTTCTTCTACCAATGGTCGTTGCAGAAGAAGGGGAAAAACCCCAACAAATCTGTTTCTTGAAATGTGCATGTAGTGCAGTGTTAGGAGACAGATTGATAGCAGTGTAATCTAAAGCTCTCCATTTAGTCACAGAACAGAAATGGCAGTGAATCAAGCTTCCTCACCTTCCCCCACCAATGTTATTCAACCCTTGATCTAGTCTGTACTGTCCTTTGCCCCTCTGCTGCGATTGTCAACAGAGGTTATAGTGAGTACTATTTGCTCTGGTGTTTTGGTTTTCTTTTTAATGTGGACATTTTGTTAAATGAATTGCCCCATAAATGGATTTCACTTAAGATATGACAAAGGTTTGAAAAAAATCTCTTTATTCATTTCTGTCCTTTTAGGGTGTGGTGATGATCCAACCTAGAATATTCACAACCTTCTGAGCAACAGAATTCCTGGAAGGTTGGGAGATCTGATTCTATGAGTGGCCAACCTTTTCAGAGGAAAGGTCAGCCTGCCACACAGACTTGCCAAGTCTACTGCATTTACCAGCAGTCTAATGCTTTTTGGCCCTTTCTAATCTACAGGTCTGTTAAGAAGCTTGACCAACATACTACTTTTTGTGGTTTCAAGCAGACTGAGGGTGGAAGGGGGATTTGTGTGTGCTGGAAATAGACTTGGCAATAAAAATGTTCAAAAGTCATCTTATGACTCCTTGAATTCTCTCCTAATACAGATTTTATTATTTGAGACTAATAAAACAGAATTCTAAGGATATATTTTTTTCTTTCATTTTCATGCCTTTGCTTATTTCATCCCATTAAAGTTTTAAATTTGTGTTCTTCTTGGCACTGCCTTGCAGTTCAAATTAATTTAGGATCAGAAGAAAGTAAACTCTCTGGAAAGGCAGAAAATGGAAAGGTGAGGTTTTTACTTTTAGTTTATGGCTCCTTGACTTTCCAGTGTAAAATCTCAAGATATCATTGCCAGTTTTCCTGATTATATCAATACAAGTGCCTTGACATTTTTTGGCTTCAGTTGATGAATTAAAAAATGATAGTACTAAAGGCGCTCGTTCTCATCTTCCATCTTTTCTTGGGACTTTTCACAGTGAGAAAGATAATACGAATAATTCTGGAAATAGAGCAGAAGCTGAATAGCAACATGATCTTGTTGTTTTAAAATTCTTCCTTTCTCACCACATTCCTCCCACTGTTCTTTATTCCCACTCAATGTGTTTTGTGCGTCTAATATTAAATTGTGATCTCTTCAGGACAAGTAACCATGTCTTCATAAGATGAGGCTATCTCGTGAGATGCCTAAGATTTCTTTGGACATTGTAAAGCAAAACACAGAGTAATATCTTAGAAGTATATTTGTTTGATTTTTCTATTTATATTGAGTTTGTCATAAATACTTTGGGCCTGCTTCTCCTTTGCTCTAAGTCACCATAGCTGTGTTCAAGTCAGTGAAGCTACACTGATTTACACCAGCTAGAATCTTGTTCTCTGTGTGACCTGTAATGCGTGTAATTATCTCCCTTTGTTTTGTTAGAATGCAACTTCAAAATAGGAAGATGCATACTTCAAATGGTTTGTACCTGGGTTATGTGAATGTATGAAAATATATACAACATTTGCAAACTTCTGTTTTTTTTGTTATAGGATGTTGTTAGATCTTCACAGAAGCCCCCAAAATAGAAATAATGTTTTTAAAAAGTAGTTCTGTGGCTGCAAATTATGAAGCCACCCAGAAAGTCAGGTCAGATAAAGTCTACTGTGTTTCACTATGCTTGTTTTGGGGTCCTCTTACCTTCCCTTTCTAGTTGTAAAGCAAGCCATAGTCACGCCATAACTCTCCTATGTCAACAAATGAAGCAGACAAGCTCAGTTGTTAGAGGTCTAGGAGTGATTTGTTCCTGCTAGTTGCCTTCCCCCTGCACCCAAACCCCAACTTGAGTAGTTTAATAGTTCAGCATTTCTTTTTGTATATTCTCATCTATTCTTCCCCAGTCACCTTTGAAAAGACAAAGACATTGACGTTAAAAGAAAAGGAATGTAATTTTAAGGTTGAAAAAAAAATCAATAGTTAGAAAATTCCTGAAGTTATGGTTGCTCTTATGACTTCAACTGAACAATGTTGCACATTTCTAATATTTGACATTCTTTTTTCTTTAACTATGGTTCTTAAAGCATTCGTCTTTTCATAAAGGCTAACTATATGGAGTCAGTTGTTTTGGAATACATTTATCTCACACTCAACCCTTTATACCAGATGATGACATTATGTATTTAGTCTCTCATTCTTCCCCTTCAATAGGTGGACCCCATTAAAAAAAAAGATGGGTTGAAGAGATTGTATTCAGCTTTAACTTAGATTTCCAGGTTTAAAGCCAAATCAGGATTAAGGTTTGTGACTAGATTAGATGGTATCAAAATGCCACAAGCTGTTCTCACAAAATTTTGGTCCAGAAGGGTGAAATGCAAGATGAATCAGCTGTTCTCATGATGTTCCAACCACATCTGAGGGGAGACTAGCAACTTAACATATTCCTACTTTTCAATTCAATATATATTATAATATCAATAAGAGCATTGTAGAGATCCAAAGAGACTCAAAAAATTATGGTGCTGGGTAGTTCAGGATGAAGAGTTAAGAGTCTGAGTTCCTGGATCAATGTGCAAAAAAGGGAGAAGGAATGATGGGAGAAACTTAGTGAAGAAGAGAAAAAGACACACAAACTTTGGGTCTTCTGGTGAATTGGAAGGCAGTAGAAAGAAACTGCACCAAAATTTTTGGTGTCTAGTGTAAGTAATTGTTCTATGCCAATCAGCTTAATAAAAAGTCATAAAAGGGAACTGAAACAAGTTGCTGCATGTAATATCTTAAAGGGAAGACTGACATTGTCAGATCACAGTATACATTGATTTATAAAATTCTCAGTCAGATCAGCCAGGTCCCTCTGAGTTGGGAATTATAACAAAAAGCTCAGTTTGTAAATGTCATAGCAAGTTGGCCAAGATTTTATTTAAGTTCTTGAAAGCTCAAACTTTTTACCATCACAAGAAAGTTCAAAGAAGTCCTGCCTCTGGATGCATGCTTCTCCAGGAACAACAAGTTTTTCTTTCAATTTTTCTTCTTTACTGTTTTGGGTGAGTTGGGAAAGTTGGAAATAATGTTGGATATGAAGGTAGAGGCTCTCAGACTAGGATACTGATATGGTCTCATGACGCATCACTGATGTATGTTTATTGGGTATCAGCATTTTGAAGAAAAATGTCACTTTATTAATAATATTGTCCATTTGGGAAGCCTCAGTCTAATTGTTTACCAGTGAAGCAGAGGGAGGAAAACCAAGTTCTTGAAATTTGTAATGGTACCTTGGTTATTGACAACAGTTCAAGTCATAGGAAACCAGAGGTGAATAAGGTGGCAGTTGTTTGCAGATTGTCCTGCTTCTAGGAAAGTTCCCTCTCAGTTCTAGCAGTGAGAAGTATATACTGGATCAGTAGGACTTGGAAGAGCACTATTACTTTACACTCACTTAGCAGGGATATAGCTTGATCTTTGTAAAATGCACAAGTCATTTAGAGTATGTCTACACAATGGAGCCTGTGCCAGCGTATCCCCGTAAGTGTGGATACAGCCTACACAGACAGAGCTTTTCATCTCTTTTCAGCCTAAACATTGTCTACATGGACAGAAGGCCTTGTCCTTTGACATAGCTGCATTTATACTGGAGATTTTGTTGACACAGCAGTGGCCTACCAAGGGTGCCCAGTTCCTGTGGGACCAAATGTACAGTTGTGCCCCCCATCCCAGACCTTACGCTTGCCCCAGCGCAGGTCAGGAAGGGGCCCAGCCCCACGCACTAGGTGCCCCAGGGAGGGGGTTCTGTACCTGAAAGGGGGAGGTCTGAGGCTGGGGAAGCGAATATCAGTTGGATTTTGTTACTTTGTGTTCATTGTCACTGCCACTAAGTGCAGAGAACAAGACATTCAAGACCACTTTTTAAAATAAGTATTTGGCATTTTTAATTCCGGTCAGCATAACACATTATCACTGATTGCTAGAAAGAGCCGCCTTGTGTAAATACCACAAATCAAAGCACATTTTATCTGTGTTTCACCTTTGATTAACTTGGTGCCCAAAATGTCTAGAAAGATCTGTCCGAGAAGGAGTAATCCAGCGCTATTCCGGTCTCTTTGGCAAAACATTAATTGCAGGGTCTGACACTTAAAGGGGTGGCAAATAGATGGCATTCCCATGTATGTACGATCTGCCTACCTCAGCATTTCTCATCCAGTGGTTTGCAACTCTAAGGGGATCAGAAGCAGCAATCAGTGAGAGGAGGTGTTTGCAAGGTGTTGAAAATGTTAGTACAGTCTAAAGCAAAGAAAATCTCACTTCCACACTCCCTGCGCTCCCTTACTCTTCAAGGTCAAGTTTTCTCCATCAACTTCTCAAAGCACACACAAATTATATAGATTTATCATTGATACAATTTTTATGCTTGCTTTTATAGTAAATCTAATAGGGCACTTTGAATAGGGGGTCAACAATCTGAAAAGGATGAGGAACACCGATCTATACCATCGTTCCTGATGTGTTTAAATAGCTTCTTCTCTTCTGATTTTATAGGTTCTCTTTGATTATTTATGTTCTGTGGCATTAGACCCAGCCAGAATTATTTTGCAGTTTAAAAAATAAATAATAATGTAAAGGTGCAAAAGAAGCTGATTGAGTACAGAGTCTAAATTCTTCTTAGGGTGGTCAGTATGGATTTTTCTCTCATTACAACAGGTGATTTGACCTCACCCTCCTCTATGTGCTGTTCCCCAGTGTTTGAATCCTAACATCTATTTTGATTTGTTGTTACAGCCTGACCTGATCCTATGTCATACACTCCCCTGCATTTAATTTCCTCCCATTCTGTAAGTTTCCCATCTTCAAAGCGTCTGACGAAGTGGGATTTTCTCCCACGAAAGCTCATGCGATAAATAAATCTGTTAGTCTTTAAAAGTGCCACAGGACTCTGTTGTCTTTCTACAATAAACTAACACGGCTACCCCTTTTGAATTTTGTATGTTGTATATTCTTGTCAGTGATTTAACTAGTAATAACAAATTGCAAGTTCACTTCTTAGCTTCTCTGTTAAAAATGCATGATCTGGGTGAGGTTTGATGCTTAAGCACAGTTTTGCAACAAACTTAAAAAGAGGAGTACTTATGGCCATATAATCTGCATCCCTATATTTTTGTTCCATGTGACAGATATATATTAGAAGGGGATATTTGTTTGTAGCTTTGAGATACCTTTGTAAACGTTCATTTGTATAACTAAATACAAATAGAGGTATTTTGTCTTTCTCTGCAATATCAGTTTGATCAGTCACTTAATACTAGATTTGTTGAAAAAGCACACTGCAAAACAATCAACAAAATATTTATATATTCCCTTTCTGAGTACTCACGGTTCCTTTTACCTCCTATTCATAAATGTATGTTCCTAATAGAAAAGCTAGTTGAAATTTTTTTAACATAACCTTTTTCAGCAATAAAGCTTTTGTAAAAATTCTTGATTTTTTTTTTCCCCCCCCCCTATTTCTTTGTGACAGTTATCAAAACTTTTCATTTACCAAAAATTATTGTTTGGTGTTTTGAGCTTTTTCCAGTAAACCTTTTTATTAAAAACTCCAGTTTTTGGTAAATGCAAAATGTTGATGATTGTTTCAATAAAGAAAAAAATTCAGCAAATGAAAATTCAGTCCATTCTGATCCCCATGAAACAGAAAGAGCTTTGAGGTTTTTTCAAATATTTTTGGCCCTCTACTTATAGTCAGCGTATCTTGTACGTATCTCTTATTGTTAATCTTCTTCATTATCACTTAGTGGTGTATCTTTCACACTGAAAATATGATCCTTCTAGAAGCTATCAAATAAAGAAATAATGCACGTAATAACAATCGCTCTTCAAACTCTGTTTTAGCTGTGTTGTTTCTGTGATAGTCTATACAATTTACCTTTAATTGAGTGTCTAATAGTTCAGTCCTAAATTAGAGATGCAAAGTAAAGCACTGATTATATTAAATATTTAGTTTTATAAAAAGTAAAGGAGCTCTCCATAAAGGCAGTCCTACTTTTAGTAAGATAAATGAGAATTCAACTGAGAGTCTCTATTATTTTCCAAGTACTGCTTTGGATTAAGAATTTCTTTTAAAATTAAATGTTTGTCCCACAGAGTGCAGTACTGTGGTCTGATACTATGGAAAACATAGTGTGGGGCTCTGCACCATGGAATGGTGTTTCTGTCTAATTCATTTTAGGGGTATGGAGGGAACAATAAATATACTCTAATCTCAAACATATATTTAATCCCATTCCTGTTACCTAATTTGACGTGTCCCTTGATACGATGGATGGATGGAGCAGTGTGGGCATGATGAACACGGAGACACGTGCTGCTTTCTCACTGTCAAATATATCTGGTGATCTGATACGGCAGGTTCAGAGTGCTATGTCACAGTGAGCGTATTCGGTTTCTTGAAACTAGGGCATCATTGGCTCAGTCTTCTCCAAGTAACAGCATTTCTTATTAATAGGGTTCTTCATATGGCCATGGATTATTGATTGTGTTTGATAGTTAGGTACAGCTGTGTGCTATCTTAGATGGCAGATGAGCTTTGTGGTTGTAGTTTAATTCTGCTGCAGCTCTTGAGTTAACACAGAAAACCAAGGTTTCCAAGACTGCTGTCGGAGATTCTTCTGGGGGCAATAAAATCTGAGCTGTTGAACAACAGAGAGATTCTTGTTTTCTGGGTCTGGTGATGATCAGGTGCATTACCAAGACCCTTGGGCTGTCAGGTTCTCACACATTTTACATGACTGCCTTTGTCTGCACTAAGGGCATTTGAAAACATGTTGATTAACACATTAGCTAACATGTTTGTTAAAAACACCTAATTCTCTGAGTCTAAACAGGGCCATGGGCTTGATCCAAAGCCCACTGAAGTTAGTGGAAGTTTTTCGATTGATTTCACTAGGATTTGGATCAGGTCATTTAGACTCTGAGGAAAGGCAACAGGTGTATTCTCAGAACACATACCCTACTGCAACATCACAGGCTTTGGTCTTGGAGGATGGCAGTAGACGGGTCCAAGATTATACTAGAATAAAATAATTGTGTTAGAATGAAACAGCACAGTTACAACAATTCAGATAGAAAGTAAAAGTAAACAAAGATAAGACCTTTATATTCTGTTTTTTTATGACTTTATGGTCCTTTAAGGATGCTTTATTCAGATGACATTTTTCTACAGGGCTTTTATGCTGTCCTAGATAGGTTTTAGGTAGTATGTCCTATGTACCCTCAATTTTGTAAGTACTTTCAAAAGTCTTACTTGACTTCAGCCAAAATTGTGGAAGACACTAAGGCTATGTCTACACTGGCACATTCAGTCGATTTAAGGAGGCTTAAGTTGACTTAAACAAAGCTGCGTCCACACCAGGCTTTCATTAAGTCAACTTAAGAAATTCCTTAAGTTGACTTAATGAAAGCTTAAGTCAACTTAATAAGAGCCACCCATTAGGTCGATTTAAGCCTCCTTAGGTCGACCTAAGCCCAGTGTGGAGGCTTAAGTCCACTTTAAGTTGACCTAAGGGCAGTTAGGTCGACTTAACAAAGTGGACTTAGTCCACATCCGTGGACACCACTTTAAGTCAACTTAAGGTTATCGACCTAACTTTTTGTAGTGTAGACATAGCCTAAAGGTTTAATAGTAACGTTTGTAGAAGTTAACTTGGAAGTTTGCTTCTGCACTGAATGTGAAGATTCATCTAGGAAGCAGAACTAGCCAATGATCACAAGATACTTAGGCAACCCCAGATAGGAATTTAGTTGCTTAAGGCCCAGTTTTAGGCTCCATTGTGATTCACAAAACTCCCTCTGAACCCTGTAGGCACCTAAACCTATTTGGTGCCTGATTTTTCCAAGTAAAAGTTCCCTCAGCTCCTAAGTTTATGCTCCTGGGCAAGCACACTGGTGCCTAACTCTAGGCACCTGGAAGCCTATCTTCTGCCTAAGCCCCATAGCAATCCTTGAGCCATAAGGCCGCAGCCACCTATCTTGCATTGGGGCCTGATCTAGTAGAAGTGCTCAGGGGTTATCTACCAGACTGGGTCTGAATCAAAATCTGACTGCTGGAGGAGGAGGTGCTATTGACCTTAGTACTACTTAGCCCACTGGTTACAGTACTCTCTTGTCATGGGGGAACCCCGGTTCAATTCTGACCTGTGCCTAAGATAGGAGAAAGAATTTTGAATAGTGCTTTCCCAACTCTTAGACACCTGCTTTAGCCATTAAGCTATGGGATATCCTGATATGGGGCTCCCTTGGTCTTTCCAGTTGAAGCTGTTGCACATCGTATAAATACTTAGGGTTTATTGGGCCAGAGAGAGAGAGAGAGAGAGAGAGAGAGAGAGAGACTTTGTTGCTTGGTGGTTAGAACATCTGGATGGGATACCCATGGTCTAGTTGCCTGCTCCAATCACGCTTTGTTAGTTACATACAGTGGAACAACTTCAACAGGAGAGACTGGGGGGAATCCAACATCAGAACAGCCCATAGCTCAATGGTTAAAAGACCCTTCCAAGTGTAGGAAGCTGCTGTTCAAATAATTTTTCTCCCTTACACCAAGTGAGTAATTGAACTTTTGCTCCGCTATGTCCCAGCAGAACGTTCTAAATACTAGACTAAGGTGTTGCCACTGTCCCTCTAAACCAAAAAACTAGTTTAAGAATTAGGCTGTTGGAGCATTGATGACACCAATTGCACGCTGTGTGAGTAAGGAAAGAATCGGGAAACTGGTTGCCTAATCATTCCAAGTAGTTTGAATTTTTTCTAGAATTCAGTATTTACATTTTTAATGTAATGTGGGATACTGAGTAGATTTTTTTTTTTTCAAACAGAGGGTGTTAAAATTCCATGAAACCATAATAGCTGAGATTTAGTCATTCTAAGGCAAAGAGAAATCTTGTACAATCATGTTTTTGATAATTTAGCACCATGTGCTCTTTCCATCAGCTTCCCAGCATTGTCCTTGGCCATAAGGAAGTCACAGTTTGATTCATGACCACCGTGAAGAAGCTTAGATGAGATTCTATTTTATATGGTTAAAAAAAAATCTTTCAGATTTTGGAAAACTATCATTTTTGTAACATTAATCCATAACAACATGCTAAAATGCCATATTCCAGAGAGGAGAAAAAGACCGAATGAAAGACGTTTGGAGAGCCAAATGTGGCAGCTGGAAGACAGAAAAAATATACAGATGGAGTAGACAAGAAATGCTACGAGGGGTGAGAGAAGCAGCTGGGAGATTTAAAAGAGATGGCCCAAGAGCAGCTGAGAGGTGCCAGGAGTCTGTCAAAGAGAGAGAGAGGCTGAGAGCTACGTAGCTCTGGCTGTATCAAGACACGTGCCAAAAATGAGAAGAAAAACAGCTGTAAGAAACAGAATTTCAAATGTTTTAAAAAACACTGGTGGTTGTGCAAATTTTATAACTATTAAATGAATAAATGGTTTGCTGCCCCTTTTCATCCTGTGGATCTGCTCTTCCAAGGCTCTGAAACCACTCTACCCATCCAGCTCTGCTTTCACCAAGGAACTCTTCTTCCTCCAGGCCCTTCAGATTTCTTCTTCTGTGCTCCCATGCCCATGTACCCTGGTTTCCTGCTGATCTGCTGACCTCTTCTACTGCTGTTCCTGGATTGTGTCTTTTCCTCTGTGCTCTCAGGCTCTGATCCAAAGCCTTCTGAAGTCCATGGAGACTACTACCATTCACTTCCATTGACTTTGCCAGGCCCTTGTACTGCCTCGTTTGCTGTTCATCTTTCATATCCTGGCCAACTCCTCTCCATTATTCAGAGAATGTCAATTTTAATAGTGGGACATCTCTCTCTGAAGAGGATGTGCTGGCAGCAGTCACTTCTAATAGCTCCTATCCATAAGGAGCTTTTACTATAAGTTTCAAAGGCTTATACTGTAAAGTGCTAATTCAAAGAGAAGGAATTGGCAGAATTGAAGTGTCTGACTGAACAGTTCCTAGAACTGGCAGGTTCTTTCACAAGCTTATAATGAGCACACACTGTTTTTGATAAAAAGGAAACAGAAAAAACATGGAGGGTTAGGCATTTAACTGGCCACGTATATGCACAAATATATGTGTGCACACACATCAAGGAAATGAACTTAAAAGCTAGGCAGATGCCAATATCTGTAAAGTATATACTTGCATGCTTCTATCTTTGAAAACCTGGTCCATTTGTTAATCAGCAGTAATGACAAAGGGAAAGAATGGGTATATTCTTATCCTTGATCAGAAGGAATGAAGGTTGTGGAATGAAGGACTTACACAACTAGAACAGGACTGGAAGAGACCATGCTGTACCTTCACCCCTCAAGAACTGTTTGTGCAGCATCATGAAAATTACAGACATACTGTCTAGCTTCTTCAATGTCTTCTATGGCTCTTTGATTTATTAAAGAGATAACCAAGAGACCAGGAGCTGCAACACACTCAGCCTGACAGCTGGAAGGGTAGAGATTCCCTACAACAGTTAGAGAGCGCAGGAAGGAGGGTGAGAAGAAAGTGTGTAGGTAGGTAGGAAATGGAGACTGGAAAGGACTAGCTTCCCACAAGATAATCCCTGCTATGCAGCAGATTTTTAAAACCTTATGAACTGCCTGATCTGTTGTGAAGTCCACCCAGACCCATCAAGGGTTCTGTCTCTGCCTTTGCTGTAACTTTGGGAGCTTTCGTGTTGTGCGGCCACCAGCTATGTTTCAGCTACCTGATGCCAGTAGCCTGCCACAAGCATAAGGTCTCACACTGGCTTTCACCATCCTAATTGCTCTCTGCAGGGTGACACCAACACCCCATCTAGTCCTAGGTCTCCCGGACTTCTTAATCACCAGACACTCAGATTGTTCCTCTCTGGTTTGGACCCCTGTACCTGGTATCTCCTATGAAGAATGGACTTTCCTGTAATCACCTAACCATCAGCAGTAAAGGCAGGAGAAGGGACTCTGTGATTCCTGAGTAAGGGGGGTAACACCATGATCAGGGCAGATTTGTAGGGTGGCGTGTGTATGGGCAGTAGCACATTCCACAAATAAGATGATAGTGTCCTCTCCCCCAAAGAGTTTATAAACCAAGCTGACTACATACCAATTGAAATATGCAGAGTTAGGACATTGTTTAAATGTGGAGAGTTATGCAGATTTTGGGGTGGGGGAGAATCAGTGATGGTGGGCTGCAGGAATGATTGAGCAAGAAACTTGTACTGTAATTATTTATTTCCAAAGAAAGAGCTAACTAGACATAAGACATTCCAATGTGCCCATGATTAGCAGTTGTGGGGAATTTCATATTTTAAATAATTGTTTTAAAGGTAGATTCCATTTTTTTAAAAAATTGGTTCATGGAAAACAGTCAGATTGAAAATGTGCTTATAGAAAAAGATACAAGATGCTGATATAAACAATAGGGATGTCATTGTCTGACTTTACTCTCAGTGCTTCCCTTTTCATGGTTAGATGAAAGGGCAAACTGCATACCAAATTGCTCTGGTTTTTGAGAATCCTCTTTACCGACTTTGCACAATCGTGTGATTTAAGTGACCCCCCCCCCCGGCCTTGAATGGCTCATGTCCATTGAATGAAAACTCCTAGGTCCAGATCTTCAAAGGTATTTAGGTGCCTAACTTCCACTGACTTCAAGGACTTGAAGGGGGTCTCCCATTGCTCAAGAGAGTGACCCAGCCCTTGGGCTATGGAATATTTTGATATGGGTCTACCTCACCCTCTCCTGTGGAAGCTGTTCCACTGTGTATAAATACTTTTTAAATAGACATTAACTCAGTGTGCATCTTCACTGATGGTGGCAAATGGGGCACCATCGGATCAATTCTTCAGGATCAATTGAGCAGAAGTGGAGACCTGCTCAATTAATCCAGAAATTTACTTAATAAATTCACCCCTTGAAAAAGAGTAATATTGCTTCAACAGGAGGGCATTTCCTGTCAGCACAGCATAGTGGGAACCCTGCGCTCGTTAGAATTTAGGAAGTCGATGGGAGATGTAGCTTGCATATCTCCTATTGCCTGCTGCCAAATTTCACAGTAATTGTAGACTGGGCCTGAGAGAGACCTTCGCAGAAACAGAGTCTCTGTAACCTGGTGGTTGGGGCACCAACGTGATAGACCCAGGGTCCTCTCTGCCTGTGCCAATGACTCTTTAGGCAGAGATAGGTGCTTGCCTGTGGCCTGGAATTAGGTGCCTAACTCCATAAGGACTAGGGGCTTAGAACTCATCACTCTCATAAGCCTCCTTTTTACCATCCTCCTCCTACTGTGCTAGCTACTGTGGAGCCCATTGTAAGTGGCCTCTCCCCATTCATTCTCTAGGCTTTATGGATCCTGGTGTTGATCCAGTGATTTCCTAGGCACCTAAGGGTTAGGTGTTGCAACCATTAAGTCACTTTCTGGACCCAGGTCTTACTGCCTCAATCAGATAGTGTAATATGTACCCAGGGAAGGATGGAACCCAGAAGAAATTGAGATGAGCCTCTTTAGATCATATATAGGGCTGGAGGTACTTGATGTTTTTGTAACTCCACAATACACTGCACATCCTTGCACCTACCTTAGAAGTCAGAATTTGCTCTGTAGCTCCTTTCTGTAGCAAAGTAGTTCTCAACCAGGGGTATGGGTCCCCCAGAGGGTACGCAAAGATTTTACAGGAGCTGCATCAACTCATCTAGATATTTGCGTAGTTTTACAACAGGCTACATAAAAAGCACTAGCAAAGTCAGCACAAACTAAAATTTCAAACGGACAATGACTTGTTTATACTGCTCTATATACTATACTCTGAAATGTAAGTGCAATATTCATATTCCAATTGATTTATAATTATACAGTAAAATGAGAAAGAAAGCAATTTTTCAGTAACTGTGCTATAACACATTTGTATTTTTATGCCTGATTTTTGTAAGCAAGTACTTTTTAAGTGAGGTGAAACTTGGGTGTATGCAAGACAAATCAAACCCCTGAAAGGGGTACGGTAGTCTGAAAAGATTGAGTGCCAGTGCTCTAACAAATGATCCTAGAGTATATTTTGCAAGGCTCTGTTGGGTTTCTTCCAAAGAGAAGTGGGAAGAAATGATTCTCAAAGTCATTAGAGAATCCAAGAGATCAGTGCCTTCCCAATGCAGGGTTGTTCCTCTGTTTTGCCCAGTTTGTTTATAAAAATTTTAAGTGATGGGACTTCTACCCACTTCCCATGAAACACTATCCTAAAATCTGATAGAGCTCACTGTTGGGAGGTCTTTCATATACTAAGAATAAGCCAAACAAAGGTGTAACAGTCCTTATACCACAGGTCATCAGGAGTCATGGAACTTGAGGCCTTCAGGCCCTCCCTTCCTCTTTGTTTCACATAAAAATAAAGAGCATAAGAAAACCAGACCAAGCTCAGACCAACCAACCCCCATCACCAGTATCCACGTTCATAATTAAAAAAAAAAAAATAGTAACCACAACCACTCAGAGCAGCCAGAAGCTATTGCAACTCTTTTCAGAAGAGAGGCCATTGAATGATAGGATTGGTGAGCCAAGCTATGAAGTTATTTAAGTTTTTTTTCTTGAGATGATTTTAGTTTTATGAAGGCCACAACACTTCTAAAGTTATAAATTTCTCACCTATCTATGTGACAAAGCACTCAGACACTGAAGTAACCTGGGCTAGATTTGACCTAGGAAAGCATCCATAGTCTCATTACTGAATTTCTGCATTCCCCTTCCTCTAAAGTTGTGAGATTCTATGGTTTTGTCTTGAAGAGTTATGAAAACTGGAATAACTTCCCTAATTTTTAATCCCCTAATCTGGAAATTCTGCTTTTACATTTTATTTCCCAGTATTATTACCCAGGACCATTGTATTACCAGAAATAGCACCACAGCCAATGAAATTAGTGAAAGTCTCTAGACGATAGCAGAGTCAGTAACTGGGTGGACTGTGCTTCAACTGTGATTACCTTCGCAGGTCTGGCTTATGTGCACATGCTGCAGTTCTATTCCCTATGGGGCAGGGGCAGTGGTAATTGGTGATCAAACAGTTTCTTTATAGCAAAGTGCCACTTATTTAATACAAAAATGTTTCAGAGAAAACAGACTAAATCCAATGTCTGCTTTTCCTGAAGGTTTACTGTTCCCAACTCCTTCATTGTTTGTCTGTCTCTTTCGCCAGACTTGGCCCCTCAACAGCTGCTGAGAATTGGCTCCACCTTCACAAGAATTGAAATACTTTAACTATTCATAGCCCTTTGATCTAGTTGGACCCAACATTGCAAAACAATGTTTACAGCACATTAGAGATAAGATACAGGATGTCTGAAGCTGACAGCTTGGCCCACTGCCTTTCCAAGATGTATTCAGGTGTTTTTATCTGGGAAGCCAGGCTATGTGTACACTTGGTCAAATAAGTCGACTTAGCATGTCTACACTATAAAATTAAGTCGAGTTAAAGTGGACCTTGCCAAATTGACTTAGAGCATCCACACTAGACGCCTAAGTCGACTTCTAGGGGCTAGGTGGACCTGGGACTGGTCCATGGTGGCAGGTGGGGCATCCCTTCCAAAGTGCCGGGGGCTCAGCATTTGTCCCATTGTACCTGGGTACAATGGGGGCTGAGCAGGACAGGGACAGGGGCTGGGTTTAGGAGTGGGGTGGGCAGGGCTGTGTCCTGCCCTGGGGGTGGGGGGCACTCCAGGCTCTGGCTGTGCCAGCCACCCTCGCAGGGAGGTCAGTGGTGGAGCACTGGGGCCCTTTAAGTTGACTTTAAGTTGATTTACGGCTAATCCACATCTGCACTGACTAAGTCGACTTAATAGCCAGTAAAGTCAACTTTAAAGTAGGTTTAATAAAGTCGACTTAAAAGCAGCTTAAGTCGATTTAAGGAAATTGTAGTGTGGAAGAAGATTAAATTAAGTCGACTTAAACAGGCTTAAGTCGACTTAATTCACAAGTGTAGATGCACCCCCAGTGTGTTGCTTCCCTGGTTGTTCTTAACTTTATTAAATTAGATCAGTACATTCACACCAAAAAGTCTTCTAATCCCAATATAATCTATAGAGTGATAAGTATCCCTATCCTTAGATACTTACCTCACAGCTCCTATGGTATTCATAACATTACCACGTATCAGCTTTACTTCTGTCATGAGCACTTTGAAATCTGACCAGCAGACTTCTGTTTTCACAGTCCATTACTACTCTCTGGGTTTCAATCTAGACTTTGATTTCTTTTGGCACACTCCTAGTTGGTCTTATACAAAACAGGGAAACTGCTGTTCTTGATAAGGTCAGAGGAAAGCCAGGGCTAAGATACAGTAGTAGAAGTGGAACTGGTGATATTTAAAAAAGAACAAAGCCTAGAGAATCTTGCAAATTACCGTATGCATTTGCAGTTGAACTCTTGTATTGAATGAATGAAAATTTATAACATTCAGATGTTACTAAAGAGTGAATTTAATAAAATAAATGTGTCCTTTTTCATTCATTGTTAATAATTCACCAGTGGAAAAATAAACAAAATAATGCTTAGATGGGCAAACTACAGTATATCCTGGATTTTTAAAAAGTGTGGTTTTCCTTAAATTGTGGTTCTAATACCTGCACAGATAAAGGATCACTGCATTGCATTTTGTTTTATGATGAAATAGGAAGTGTGTGCATCACCTATGACTAGCAAATTATAAATATGAACTGTCTAAGGTTAGGGATAGCACATTGGGGTAGGAGAGCAGTATGCTCAGAACTCATTTGTGTTGAGCAAATGCACTGAATTTTGTTTAGTGCTTTAGTCAAAGGAATGACTGAACTTGCCCTTGAACTATCCTAGGGGTGGACAACTTTTGAAAGATCCAAAGTTTCATTCAGTTAAGCCTGCCCTGCAACTTTGCATAGAGCATAGCGCTTATCCAAACATCCCAATTCTTCATAATTCTGTTGGAAATCTTGTGAGCACAAGATTTGTCTCCTGGCTTCTAGTTTTACTTCCATCCATTCACAAACATTGCACTAATAACCCTGACAGGAGAGGCATATTTCAGTAGTCTGAGCAAATGAGAAGTAGTCAAGGAATCCTGGATTCTCTCTGTGACTCCAACACCATCGCTGTGGCCTTATGTGAGCCACCCTCTCTCAGCTTCCCTCTCTTGTAAAGGGATAACTAACTATGTCACAGGTGCATTCACCCAATCTGAAATGGAAAGCAAAGAGACCACTGCTCATAGACACTAAAGTTAGAAGTGAACAATATGATTATCTAGTCTGACCTCCTGCAAGCCACAAAACCTCACCACCCACTCCTGTAAATAATCTCTAACTTCCTGTAATAAACCTATGACTGAGTTATTAAAGTCTTCAAATCATGACTTAAAGACTTTAAGGTATAGAGAATACACCGGTAGGAGAGCCATGCCCCATACTACAGAGGAAGGGGGGAAAAAATGCAACCCAGATCCTTTGCCAAACTGCCCTGCGGGAAAATTCCTTCCCAACCCCAAATATAGTGATCAGTTAAACCCTGAACATGTGGGCAAGACTCACCAGCCAGTGGGTTGATACTCTATATACTTCCGGTGGTTTTAATCACTCTGAACTATATTTTGATTTTCTTCTTATGTTTGATATTATGCCAGATCAGGTCATGCTGTTGTCAGGTTTAGACTGAGCTTTGGGGTATGGGGGGCGATGGGTAATTTGTCTCTGTAAGCATTTCATCGTAACTCATGCCTTCAAAGAAGTCTTCACTTGATGAGAACAAGGTTTTGTTTTTGTTCCAGTTTGTCATAAAAAAATTGAGTACTATCAAGCCTGTATTACCCCTCAATGGTAGTGGCATCCACTCCCAGGCTGCTGGGTCCCCTTGCAATTACCTCTCTGGGGGTTTCCCTTCCTTCATATGGGGTATCTCCAGGATGGACAGCTACCCTGCCTTCGCTGTCTTATTCCCAACAGAGACAGGCTCCTCAAGGAGGCCAGCTTGCTTTCTTCTCACAGGCAGTTAACAGGGTGACTGCCCACAGACTTTACAGTTACTACATAGCTCTTTTTATGCATGCCTATTTTATTCTTAAGGTAAAAGCACCAGAGAGAAAACATTATAAATAATAAAAACTTACACGTTACTAAGCCTATTTTAAAGTCAAAGCATTAGAGAGGAAACATCACAAACAATAAAAGGACGTACACACGTTAATAAGCTTCTGAGGGATCACCCCACCCCTAGCTGGGGCACTGGAAGGAGTTATTAAAAATTCCACCCAAGAGGTTTCTTTGTGGTTTCAGGTTCATCATAGGTTCAGCTCAGAACAAGCATGCAGTCCAATAGGGCCTCATTAGACAACTCTTCCAACCCTTCCCTAAGGATGGGGGCATTCTTGGGGATAGAGGTCCTCTCTATTTACCAGAAGGAAGGCCATGAGCCTGTTTAAAACCAAGCCTATTATTAAAAAAATCATTTCTTTGTCATTGTCTTTTGGTCCTTGGAGAATCCAGTTGGAACATCTTCTCTGTACCCTAACATAACTCATGCGATGGCGATCACACAGCAATCCCTGGAATGCACTGAGTGTTCCCTTCATGTTCCACCCAGGAGTTCACATCATTTTAAGGGAGCAAGGTCAGAGGCAGGGACTAAGCCCTAGTCTATACTTGCCGCACTTTTTGGCAGCAGTCGAGAGGAGATACGCAAGGTATGTAAAATACTTTGCATATCTCCTCATGACTTGTCTACCCCTTACCCAATGAGCTAAGCCGACCGGAAATGGCACCTGGTCAGCGTAGCTCTACTCCAGTTATGGGGCTGGAGTCACAGCTCCGGTTCCATGTTCAATTGAGCGCCTCTTAACAGACCGCTCGAAAAAACACAGAAGAGCACATGGACTGGGGCAAATCTGCCACTGTCAGTATAGACATAGCCTAAGACTATGTACATCTCCCATTGCCTAAGGAACAGACAGACTCCAGTGCAGCACTGAGGGAGGGTATTGTGCTGTAGGGCTTTAGAAGTGTGGCACTGGCTTCTTCTTGCATTCTGGGAAGAATTGGTATTTCTAAACCTAGCTAATCCCCTGCCTGAATTTAGGCCCTCATTTTCCGCTGTGGGCCTAAGACACATGACATGGGAAAGAAGAACATGGGTTTAAAGTGGGAATTTGACTCATTCTTCTACTAGGCATTTTATATCCCCAAGAAGATGCAAAGGAGATTCTTCTCCCTGAGCCAGTAGATCTCAGTGGGATCACAGGAGGCAGTCCCTCCTGGGCTGGGCTATGAGCATTTCATTATTTATTCAGCAGCGAAATGTAATGCTTTGAAAGAACTGAAGCAGTACTGGAAAATTAAGTCCTATATTCACCAAAGGTGAAATTTACACCAGAGCATCACCACTTAAGTTCAGCATGTGCCTTCATAATAAGACTACACTGGTGCATGCATTCACCTTGCATTGGCCCTCTGGACAGGAGCAAAGTTCAGCCACAGAACTCATGCAGCAACACAGGAAGCTTTCCCTGTCCCCCTCCATTTAAGTAATCACATGTTCAAAGGAGACCACTTCTAGAAGCAGAAGAGTAGGTCAGTCTCCATGCTCAACCATTCATCTCTGTCAATTTTCATGGCAATCTTAGCAACTAGCATCAATTATAGTAGTGATTTTCAGGGGATGGATAATCCGTTCATTAAGAATTCGCTGAGGCTGCCATTCTTTTCATACAAAGCTCCTCTTTAGTTGTTGGATGACAACTGCTGCTGGACATTGGCATCTTAGGCTGACGTGAACAGGCAGGAAAGGATGAACCAATTCTAGCCACTGAACTCTCCAAAGCTTCCAGGTGTAGTGTTAAACCAAAAACCGCAAACCTCCCTACACCCCCAAATGTTCCCTAGTACTAAGTGTTTAATAACTTTCCAGCCAAAGAGTATTTTCTATCCTACATCCTCTCTGTATTCTAGGATTTGCTCAACATAATCTGACACAGTGCTCCACTTCTATTAGCTTGCAGCTTTGAAAACATTGTATGCGACACCCCATTCTTCCCACCATCCAGGAATTTTACAAACAAGTCAAGGCTTGTAATTACAGTTAGTGGTTCACCAATGTGTAAGTACAAACATAAAGAGACTGGATGCAACAATATTTTTTATTATATTTAATACAAGTGAATAGATTAGAAGATCTGAAATGTTATAAAGCAATGTACATACTGAATAAATAGCACAGGAGAGAGTCATGTCTACATTATATAACACTGGCTAGTATTCAGAATACTTAAAATAAATCCAGGACATCGGATAAAGTCCATAAAAATGCAATCCTGTCTTCCCTTGTATGAAATTGTTCAAGTATAAAAAAATCCAATACAGTGTAAAATATTAAATTCCATTTAGGTCAAGAATAAAAATGGCAAGTATTGTAGTTTCACAGGACAATGTAAAGCAGCATTCTCTAGGAAATGGAAAAAGTCTACGTACACATGTGTGGAAAAAAAGCCCTGCACTAATGTATTTGAGAGACCTACAAGAAAAGATACTTAAGAGGGAAAAGCATGGAAACAGCAATATTTAATGTAAAATCCTAAAAAGTGTTAATTTAAGAGTACCTTCATACAGTGCACGTACTGAATTTAAATAAATCCAAGTCAACATCTTTAATTGATTAGGTTAATATTTAATATGCTACATCTAAACCTGCTAAATAATTTATGCCATGAGATGAATACATAATTTTACAATGTTACATCTAAAGTTGCTTTCCTTAGAGCGCAGCATAGTAAAACTTTCAAAATAAATATTTCTTTTTTTAAATAGCATTACAATTAAGGCACAGTATAAATCACATACCATTAACCCTTGAAGAACTGCAATCTCAGTAACAAAAGTTGTCTCATACTGTGTTTTCTAATAAATATTTTTAAATATTATTCTGAAATAGATACTAAAATTGTACAAAGTTTCAAAAAAGGAAAAAAGTTCCCTTAAAACAGTTCTTAAAGGTTTAAATTCAGCAAGCTTCTTCCTGCCTTTATTCACAAACCATGAACAGATGCAATAAATAGAAAGAGAAGGCTGTTATAGTAAGGGGCTGATCCTATTTCAGAATCAGAATAGCTGACAAGAGCAGTTAAAGTTTCCCAAAAGTGAAACAGGATGGAGAGAGGGATTAGAAAGTGACAAGCTCATCAAATGAGCACAAGTGATGTGTTCTTTCCAGAACTGTCTGTATTATTGATTGTCTCTACAGCTGTTGCACCCATTCATTCTACATCACTTGCGCCACAGTTCCACTCATCCAGAGGACAGATGAGAAAATAGCTTTGGTGCCTGTCCACCATTTTACCAACAGGCCATGTTCCTCAAATTGTTCGATGCCCATTAATGAGATAGTGAGAATATTTTCTCACTAAAACAAGTTCTATAGGCCATAGTGAAAACTAGAAGCAATAATCAGTGCTTTAAACATTTTTTAAAAAAACTTGATACAGGCTACATATTGCTCACTTTGATTTTTCTTCCCTGGTTCAACTTTTTCAACATTTTCTTACTTGTAAAAGGCAGTTTGCTTCCCTGATGCTGTAAAAAAAATACGCGTTTACATTTTATTATTTTTTAAATACAAAGTCCCATTGTTACTCCTGCCATGCTTTCATGACAGTACATTATAGATTGTTTCTTCTCAACTGCTACCTGAAACTGGTACATCCCACCCCTAGAACCACATGATTTGGATGCATGCTGTATGAAGACAGTGGAATAAAAAAAAATATATATCTTTAACTTTGCAGTAACATAGCTTTTCTTAAAGCTGCTGAGTTAATGTTAATTGTCTCTTATTAACTACTTATATTGGAAGGCTGGAAAAAAGGAAGAGAAAGAAAGATCTTTCTTCAAAAGTCCATCTGCTATTGCATACGATCTGTTTGCAGCTGTTGTGGCTGGTACTGACCAAAAGCTGCAGCTGCAGCAGCAGCTGTCCCAGGTGCTGCAGCGGTGAGTGGTTGCTGGACTGCATAGCCATAACCTCCAGCAGTGACATATCCTGCAGCAGCTGGGGATGCGGCATATGGGTACTGGTCATAGGCAGCCGCCGCAGCGGCAGCCGCAGCAGCTGAGTATTGTGCATATGCAGCTCCAGTGTAATCAATGTAAGGTGTGGTAGAGGCAGCAGCTGCTGTAGGTTGGACATGTGGGATTACAACTCCCGGCTGCACAAAAGCCTGTGGATAGACATAGTGAGCAGGGATCCTGTTGAAAGATGGAAGACAAAGTTAGAGGAAAACTTAGGAATATGAAACGCTATTTCCAGATTCAGAACTAAAACAAACTCAAATTTAGTTGTTGTTATGTGCATAGGGTTGCCACAATCACCAGATTTAATACACCAACATATCACTTCAGTAACCAAAAAAGATGCCTTGCTCAAAAGCACAGCATCATGGATGACTTAATAGCATTAAATGTAACACCATCAAGCAACAGGAAACATGTTTACTTTAAAAAAAATCATTTGGGGGGGTCAACTTACTCCAGCTTCTAGCTTGGATTGTTCAGTTTTAAAATCGTCCCCTAGCGATCTTGGTGCCCTAATTCTGACTAACCTCATTTACTATTAGTCAAATTCTTTGCCCTGAATACTGGTTTCATTATAACTGTAAAATTTGACAAGGCTGTCACTAGGCAGTTTGCCAGTAGGAGGTAATGGTGCTTTGACTTAAGAGCTATTTAGCTACATCTTCCCCTTTCCCGTTTAAAAAAAAAAAATGTATTGTGGCAACCCTACTTAGATTGCTATGCAGACTCAGCACACATTAATTTCTCTGCAACCTCAGTCACCCTTATTAAAAATAAAAAAAACCCCACAGGCGACAAAGGAGTTTAAAATTCACAAGTGTGGTAAACACAGCACGAATCACACTTTCCAAACGAACTATAGTGCAGCTCACTGTCACAAAAGGCCATTGAGGAGAAGCTACATAGATGCTATTAAAATTCATAACAGTGATTCCTAAGCACATGTGCATCACACTCTTGTAAATGTCAGAAGGACACAAGGGTCAAACCTGTTTGACTATCAGGCCACTGATGTCCTGTTTTGTGCCAGCTTGTTTATTTCTATGCAAGACATACGGCATAGAGTTTTGGGAGATGGGGGTAGGATTAAATCTAAATAGATCTGGTGTTTAACAAAAGCAAAAACAAGTTTATGGCTCATTAAATAACTGTTTGAACAAGTCAGACACACACACACACACACTCGCAATTCCTCCTCCAAATCAGAGAACTTTGCTTCCTTAACTTACGCACTAGCCCATGATTGAACTATTTTTGATAGCAGTAGTAACCCTCTCCCATCATACAAATTAATCCCATCATGTAATATTAAAGATCTTTCTCTGAGTAAAATAATACCATTTTCATTATACATTTAAGACCACAATCCTGCAACTGGATCCATGAGTGGACTGGTGATGTTAGTGGGGTTCTACACAGCCACAAAAATCTGCTCAAGCAGATCAAAATGCAGGATTGAAGCCTTAAACTTTGCATGCAAGTTTAAAATTTCCCTTTCCAGCTGAGTCTAAAGAGAGCTCCAGCCTTTCAGCACAATATTTACATTATAAACATAGCTGGAAAATTGCAGCACTACAATTTGTCCTCTTCTTCCAGCTTTAAGAGCCAGAAACTTTTCTGAGAATAAAATAACTGAGTTTTGCTTCCAGTAATCAACAGTTCAATGAAATGGGACTTTTTTTTTGTAATTTCTTTTGAATCTTGGGCTGAACTAAGTAAATGTTTACAATTTAAAAAAGCAAGCAAGACAGTTCAAATAAAACCTCAGACAAACCCAATAATTCTGCATCCCCCCCTGCGAAGTTCAGAAACTAAATGCTGCGGCTATAACTTAACAGTGCAATTGAGTTCATTCATTTTCCATTGTCTGAAATGACTGCAAAAATTACAGCAAATGACAAAAAGTAGTACGAGTAAACTGGATTTTAACAACCGATTGATAATTTTATTTGTTAATAAAACATGTTTGCAACATTTTTAAGTGGACACTGTCACTTGAATATTTGACTAACTTAGCTCCCCATTCAGAAAGGAAACACACACACCAACCAGAATATAAAAACAATCCTAACATATTTTTTATTTCTTTGACACACTACTTTAAAGGATGATAAATGAATTAAAAATGTAAGTTACATAGTAGCTTGACTACACTATTAGTTTAAAACATTTTTCAAGGGCCTTCCTAACCCCTGACAGTGGGTCCACTTAATGTCCAAGCACCCATTTAACACCCATGTAGAAGTGAATGGGCAGTGGTATGGTTTAAACATTACAGTAAGGAGATAGTAAAACATACTACATTTCTAGACCTTTCTCTGTGCAAGCACAAAATGTGGTTACTAAGGATTCCTTAGGACACTTGTACATGTACTTCTTGATAAGAGCTAGGCAGAAAGATACACGTGCTCCTACTTAAACCTCATGACTTATTTCCTTTAAGCCAAGAAACAAAACAGGTGGTGAATTATGAAACTATCCCTTTACAACTTCTTGGTCGACATTATACATGAACCCTGTGCAGACCCCCCCTCCATCATGCCGTTTCACACATGGTGATTGACAGCGTAAGCTGCAGTGGGGCTATTTTTGATCCATCTGTCAGGAGACAAGGGTTTCAAGCAGAGTAAAATGACTTTATAAGGCCAAAGTAAACTAACTACTGCAAAGGCCAGCATGCGGACATCTCAATGACACTGACACATTGTTCTTTCATCTTTCGACCTCAGTTTCCTATTGTGCTGGGACACCTTTAATAAACAGTCAGGTTTTTATAAGGACTACTACTTTATTTCTGTGAGTAGGAGGGACAATACTTTAATCGTACAACTGTGCCAATTATGGCAAGGGAATGTTTTTCATTTTGTAGAACACAAGTTTATTGCCTGAAGCTACTTACTCCCCTAAAGAAAAAAAAAGGCAATGTTTAGCACCAAGTAATTTGGGGGCATATAAGTGCTCTGGCCGTAGGATTTAAGATATTCATTATAACCTAAGCGGTAAGAATGTTTTTGCAAAGTTAGAATGTTGATTATGTTTAATACTATGGTACCTATGTAAGTAGCAGCAAACTGCTATGTACATTGTTGTGTTTTGCATACAACAGAAACAAAAAAAGACAGCCTAAGCTGATATGAATAGCTGCAACACAGAGAGATTCTGTATTAATGGATAAACAATTTTGATACCATTGAATTCTTGAACAAGTAGTTACTGGACGCTGCATGAGACCTGTTCCTTCTGTTCTGGATCTTACAAAGAACAGATGAAGCAAAGCAAATACTAGCACATTTTATTCTATGTTAAATACTGAACTGCCTTCTTATATTAGAGCCAGGGTTATAAATGCACACTTAAACCCAATAACCCCCTCTCCCCCCCAACATGCTTGATTTTAAGTTGGTGCTGTTCATTGCTTTCTGTATAATATTGGAATATTCAGTTCTCTTTGGCCTCAGCAGTTTCATTCCACCACTGCTTCAAAATTATCAGATGCCTGATATCCGCATATATTTTCATTATCAACTGAAGTCAGAACTCTTCCCTCCATACCTTATAATCAATTATTAGGAATGTGTAAAACCTGGAGGTGACTTATCCAGTGTTTGATATTAGTTAACCATTTGCTGGCTAGCTTGTCATCTTGGGACCTAATTCTGCTCCCATTGAAGCTGATGGGAACTTTTTCATTTACTTCAGGACCATTCCTTATATAGAAACAAGGAAAAAAATCTTTGACCAATAACTGTTCATATCCTAAATTCACCCCTCCCTATGTGCACACAATTTCCCACTGATGTTAAGTGGTAATTATGCATGCAAAGGAAAAGCAGCCACATCCATGGAATAAAAAAGGTTTTGCTTTGTTTTTTAAAAGCCCATTAATTCAAAAGCAACATTATTTCAATATACAACTACACTTTTACAAGATGCAATGGCATAAGTAACCAACACTGGACTCTCTGAGATCATTTCTTGCCCTCCTTTCTATGATTTTGACTGTGGTCGGATTCAGCATACCTGGTCTCATACCTGAGATTTTGGATGTAAAGAAAGGGTCAAATCAGGAAATGTTACTTGGGTAAAAGAATTAGCCTCTATAGCATAGGGAAAAGAAACCAGAACTGCAAGTGTTTTTATGAACAGGAACTAACCTAGTTCCTTTCTTACCTAGAGTCATGCTATGAAGGTACTGTATTCCAAATTAAGACTATCCTCCCACTAAAGGCCAGGTTTACATGTACAGTGGTGCAGTGCATTGGGTAAAGATGCTCTATGCCAACGGGAGATAGCTCTCCTGTCCACAAAAAAACCCCACCCCTGCAAGTGGCATACATCATGTCAACAGGAAAAGCTCTCCTGCCGACGTAGTGCTGTGCACATTAGCGTTTATATCACTCAGGGAGGTGGAATATTCATACCGCTGAGCGACATGTTTTGCCGACATAGGCGGCAGTGCAGATATAGCCTAATCCACTGTAGTGGAATGCTGAAAGTATCTGCGTTTTGCTGAGTGGTGAAACAGCGATAGAGCACTGGTGACAAGACGAAGCAGACCCACATTACTTTGCACTTTAATTAAGCCACACAAAAATGGCACTCACTTCATTTTTTACTAGCAGAGCACTGTAGGGAGGTTCCATGTTACTTTTATATAGCATATGGAAGTACACTTAATAGTATTCAGAGAAAAAAGAATTAAAACTCAATGAGCTTCAACGGAGCACAGCTACCACCTCAAAATAGTACTTTTGAAAGGGGGGAAATAATCTACCCCTTTCAGCAAACCCAAACATTAAAATGTCGGAAAAATGAGCCAATGTACAACCCAGCCTTTCCCCTTCTCATATTGTCTCTCACTATCACTCCATTCAGTCTTCACTGCTGTCCCCAAATTTAACCTCATCACCTAAAATATATACATGCATAGATCAAAATAAAAATTTACTAGGAGATTATTGGAAGTGCATCTCTTGTACATAAAGTTAGATTTTGTAATCTCATGCAGTTGGAGAGAACAGAAAAGATTCAGAGAACAAGAATAAAAATCAAACTGGCAGAATGCAGTATTTAAGTACATACTACCCTTCTGTGCAGAGTTATTTCAGTAACCCAGACTGATATATAATGTGTTAGAGTCAAAAAAGGCAGGAGGATGGGTGAGGTAGGAGGAAGAATCCATTTTTATTAAGTCCCTGAAGCAGTACATAGTTCCAGTTCTTCCTTTCTTGCTATGCTAGACAAGCATTTCCAATTTGCCTCACAGCTGCTCCCTCAGCACTCCACCAGCTCCTGTTTTGTAACCCTGATTTTATGGCCTTCTAGGTAATCTCTCCCTCCCTCCCCTACTGTGGGCACCAAACTGTTACCCTACATTCTTTGCAGTTTCCCTTAAAGTCAGCAAGAAACATTTGGGGAGATAGGAAGCAAAAAAAAAAAAAAAAAAAAAAATTAGTTTCAGCTATGTTTTCAAAACTAGTTTCCAGATTTTTATCATGCTTATTAGAAAGCCACCAAACCACTCTCCTGTGATATGAGATGTTGTAGGTGAAGTTTTTGAAGGACCGATTTCCCATCCCTACAACTTTTCCAAAAGGAAAACTTCATCTTTAACTATGAGAGCATCTACTGCCATTTCATGATATCAAAGCACAGTATCTTAAATCTATACTTCAGGTAATAGCAAAGCACATTCTCTAATGCATTCTCCTTGCTTTATTAGCTTATTCAGTAATTAGCAAAATACATTATTTTGTAGTGAACCAGTCAGTGTGAATTAGTGAGATGGTACTGGATAGAAAAATTAAGCAGACTTCACCTCCAAAATTTATGTCTATAAAAAGCAAGTGTTAGAAGTACTTAGGAATAGTATACTTGTGTGTGTACATATTTTAAAAGGAAATGCAAAACATATTAAAGTCTAATGGAGAATTAAAGTCTGGAATTAGAAAGCCCAAGTGGAAGCACAATGTTAATCAAGAGAGCTCCACACTCCTCCACATCCCTCTCAAGGAACAAAACCAAGAACTAAAAACATGCAAGCAATATGTTGATTTTCTTTATAAAAAAAAAAAATCAAGATGTCACACAATTTAGCACTCAATACAAAATACGAATATGGTTAAAAAAAAGTCACAGGCTACAGCTTGAAAGCAAGAAAAAAAAAAGTCCTTTTGCTCCCCATCGCAAAGTCAACACTCCTCAACAACAAAAACAAAATTAAGAGACCCCCAAAAAACTTACACTACAGCTCTTTCAATTAAAAAAAAGCACACAGTTTAGCTATCAACACCACTTCAGTACTGTAAAAAAATAAAAAAAGCACACGGAGGTCTATTGACTATATGAAAAAACGTACATGCATCGTTAATCACCATTTTAGCTTGTTTGTGTTTGAGTCTACTGGTTACAGAGTTTAATTCCAAACAGAACTATTCCACCTCTTATCATCATATCCTTCTGATCAGTTATCTTAACTGTAAACGATCCCTGTCAGATTAGAAAGAGATAAATAACATTGAGTCACTCTGGGGAAAAAATAAATAAATGGGGGCACAGCGGTCTTGTATAAAGTTATGCCACCTTCTTTTATCATAATGTTGTACGGATCTCATCTGCTTGGGCTGGGAGGGCTGCATACTTCATATACACAACTCGACTCAGCTTTGGTTTTTAGAGCATTACCAAAGAAAGCGCATTTAGAGGGTCTATGTTTTTAAATCTGGAAACTTGAATGGCATCATTATAAAGTCAGTGACAGTACTGTGAGAGGCCATCTGAGGTTATACTTTGTGGACCTGTTTAATAGACTTACCCAAAAGGCCTCTGTATGAGAGCTGGATGAAGATGCTGAACACCAAAGGCAAAACCTAGCAACAAAACACATCACATTCTCTATATGAGCATTCCAGCAGCTGCTTATTCATGCTAGACACATAGTAAAAACCTCACTAATAAGCGCTAGTAAAGATGTTCAAAAGAACAAAGAATTAGGTTACTGAACAAGTGTTTTGGATAATTTTTTTCAAACAACCTGAACCGTACGTGTATGATCTTGACCCCTGGCAGTTCTCTAAAAGGCAACTTACCTGGCAACAAGAAGGATACTTTCCCTGAACTGTTATTGATAAACGCATGCTCTCGAGCAGCAAAATCTATCCCTAACTCTACAACCTAAGGGCTGTAATTGGATGTGTATATGTGGCTTCTACAGACTTCACTGGGAACCATGCATTCAAATGCAACAGTAGAATTTGACTGACTGTAATATACACTTCTTACTTCCTGAAATAAAAATACCATATTCATATTGGGCCGGATTGTGAATTCCTTACTCATATTCATGGGTACTTAGTCACCTGAGCATTCCCATTCAAGTTACTGGGTCTGTTCATGTGACCAACTGCCCAACAACATCAGCATACAGTTCACATTCTGGCCCCTTAAAAATAGGAACACTAATATACTATCACAGTCCCATTTATTCTGTGGTGATGTGGTGGTAACTGAATAGGACATGAAATCAGAGAGTGAGTTTTGCATCAGCTCTAACCTTATGACGATAATCCATTTCTTTTTTTTCATTCTGTGCAATAGATTCCATGTGTTTTAGAAGTTCCCATTAAAATGCTGTTTGTTTTAATAAGACTGTGAAGTTCCTGTAGCCTCACCAAAATCTTTTCCCTCAATTATACTGTAAATCATGTTTTGTCATTTCATTCATAATATAGGGTCCAACAAATTAGAAATTCTGTACTGAGGAAATTTCTCAGGTGGATTTGTATGTATCCCTCTATGGTCTACACACTTTCACACCTTCCATTTTTATAAAAAAGTGTTTTTACAGAAACGCCAAAAAGTTATGGATTACATAATTAAACACCTCCCCCCAAACTATACTCCAAGGAAAGTGATGACATTGCCTGAGAGGTTTGGTTTTTTCCTTTTTTAAAACTCAGACTGAAGTTTTGTTCCTCTTAGACGTTTGGAGGGGAGGTGGAAAAGAGAGAATGAGATGGAAGTTTTGTTCCTCTTAGACATTTTGTTTAAGGGCAGGGGAGGGGGAAAAAGAGAAAATGAGACTTTCCTCACCTGGTTGCATGATCCTTGGTTTTGCTCCCAGGTATGCCAGGTTCACATTGGCCTTCCTGCCATCAATGATAGGGTTGGGATCTTTGCAAGCCCGCTCAGCCGCAGCTCTATCTGCCATAGTGACCTTAATAATACATTAGACTATGAATTAAACCATTTTTGTCCATTGAAAAAGAAGCAGAAGTCACCCTTTCATTAAAACAACCTGCTCTCTCTCCCCCCAAAAAACAATATGAGAAATAGGAAACCTTATCTCCCTAGATATTTTTGGTACAGAACTAGTGACCTTGCTTGAATAATGAAGATCAGTCAGGTTTGTTTTACATGAAGATACTCAGGAACTTTTAAGACCAATTAACTAAAGGCCAGAGAAGTTAAAAGACATTAGTTAAACCAGATTAATGCTGCCTGTGGCTGCTCTCATTCAGAAATAGAGGGGCCTTCCTTCCCTAGCTTAAAACTCCTTGAAGTATTAAAAATACCCCCGGGTTTCCTCTGTCTTGTGCATAATTGGTAAACAGACCCAGAAATCAAGTTATTTCAAGCTTCTACAGTTTGCTGAAGTTTGTTCATGTGTAAGCGGGCCCTGAACACCTACTTTAAAAGCCCCCTGTACTCCCACAGATAACACTCCTAAGTCATATCAGTAAACAACAAGCTGGCTTCATTTGGTGCCAGAAATCCACAAGTAATTTTTCACACTAGCCGCTATCCAAATCCCCTCCATGAGAGATTCCCCATGCTCCCCTGCCCCCCAAATTAAAGAACTCCTCAAAACCAAGCACCCCTTCCTCCCCCCAAGCGGACAAACACCTGATGAGTCGAGGTCTGCCCTCTGGAGCGATGGTGCAGCGGCGCACTGGCCTCGGCCTCACCACTTGCCTTCCCACCCCCCAAGGTACAAAACTAGCGGCCCGGCTTTTTTTTCTTTTTTAATTCCCCAGTGAGTGGCTGGATCGCTCCCGCCCGGCCCCAAATGAAGTGATCCGAAGTAATCCCGGTGCCTCCCCCCAACAGCAGCAAGTTTCCACACCCGCGGGCGAGCAGGGGCGCAGCTGCAGCCGACCCTCCCCAGAAAACACCAGGCGACTTACAAATCCGTATCCCCGGGACTTGCCCGTCTGCCGGTCGGTGATGACCACGGCTTCCTCGATCTCCCCGAACACCTCGAAGTACTTGCGCAGGCTGGAGTCGGTGGTGTGGTACGGCAGGCCCCCCACAAAGATCTTGGTGTAAGTGGTGTCCTTCTGGGTTGTGTGCATCTTCCGCGCCTCTCGCTGGCCCTGCGAGCTGGACAGCCCTCGGCAAACAAACGGGGAGAGCGGGGAGGGGCGCGTTTACACGTGGTGGAAGGGGGGACGTATTATTCCGGAGTCAGACCGCTTTGGTGCGTTCCTTTTTGCAAAGCAATCCGCCTCC
>ML685780.1:25757095-25769676 GCA_007922175.1 Pelusios castaneus
CCACCGGAGAGAAAGAGGAGGCCGAGTGAACACAGAGGAACAGTAGGGGTAGCAATGGGGGGCTCAGAGCTCCCATGTGCAATACAGGTAGGGAAATCTGAGGAGGAAGATTGGGCAGGGAGATGGAGAGGCAGAAGCAGAAGGGGGGCAAAGGTCACAGGAAAGAAAAGGATAGAACAGGACAGAAAGGTGAGTGAAAGACAATTGAACAGCAATGTAGAATAGGAAACCACAGCTGTTCACCTCTGCTTCCCCACACCTGGCTTAGTGCCACTGTTGACTCTTCCCTCAACCCTCCCTGTTCATTTGTCCATTTGGCTTTTTTCTCTGAACCCACTGCTGCTATAAACAGATGTCATGTCTCAATGTGCCAGTGGGACTTTACTGTTGCATCCATCTCTCTATAGCTTCCCTTACCATAGTCATTTTACAAGGCATGCAGATAAAGTATGTTTACCTGTAGAGTACATCTTGCTCTTTCATTCTGCAGGCTACTTTACACAAGAAAGCCCTACAGCCCACCTTCACTCCTAAATTTTCCATTATCAAATTTTGTAGTTTTCAAAATGCTCTCTTCTACACATCACACAGAAAGGCTCTGCAGATGGTTTGTGATCCCTGACATGCAGTTTGAGAAGTCTCTTTCCTGGCCTCTCCAGTGATCAGGTGCTCATGATTAAGCCAATAGGCAAATAACCCTGTTTCATGATTCAAAATATTAATGAACTTCCCAAACAGGGAATTTGTTTATCCCTAATACTTTTTTATATAATTACTTACTAGAGTATTTCCCTTTTTGAGTTAAAAATAAAAATGATTTTAAAGAGAAAACTCAGCATAGACAAAATAAAAAGGAGTCCTGTGGCACATTTAAAGACTAACCAATTTATTTATCGCATAAGCTTTCATGGGCACAATCCCACTTCATCAGCTGCATGAAATGGACAATGTAGTATGTTAACTGTATAGATACATACAGAGAAGGGTGGGTCACAAGGTCAATTCAAACAGTTCCAGAGGGATAGACTGCTAGCCTATCTCAGCAAAGTAAACAAGTTGTTTTGGTTCAAACACTGTGGAAGAGGGAAGCTAGAGCTGTAAGCAAGAGCAGAGAAGGTGAGAATGGTAATTGAGGTGAAATCACCTTTTGTAATGAGTTAGCCATTCCAAATCCCTATTCAAACCCTGTGTGATGGTGTCTAGTTTGCATATGAATTCTAGCTCTGCAGTTTCCACTTCATAGGGCAAGAATCAGTGGATTGCATGGTGACAAGTTCTGGAGGGTTAGGGTTAGTCTATTTCAGCAAAAACAAAAAAGGAGTCCTTTGGCACTTTTAAAGACTAACAAATTTAATTGAAACTGTTTGAATTGACCTTGTGACTCAGCCTTCGTTGTATGTTTATATATAACTAATATACTACATTGTCCATTTCATGCATCTGATGAAGTGGGATTGTGCCCATGAAAGCTTATATGATAAATAAATATGTTAGTCTGTAAAAGTGCCATAGGACTCCTCATTTGTTTTGCTGAAATAGACTAACACCGCTACCCCTATGGAACTTGTCAGCATAGACAGATATATAGAACTGGAAGGTGAAAGTGTGTTGACAAGCATCACAGAAGCGACATTGTATTGCTATAAACTCCACTCAATCTGACCAACATTACTTTAGTCAACATGCTGTCTACGCTGGCCTAACCACGAACTAACAATCTGATCATAAATAAATTGTGTTTCAGCTGAATGTACCTACTTATAAAAAGCTTCTTCCTGGAAGTACTTTTTAAAGCAAGAAAACTTTCAATAGTTCTTAAATTATAGGAATATGATTGTTACAGGCTTTGAATATTTTTCTTTAGATTCCTTTTGGCTTCCCCATCAATTTGGAACATTATTTAGTGCTCTGAGACCCATACCCAAACTTTTCAAGTTGTACCTTTCAAGTTGTGTAGACTTCTGGGTACGATGAGTTCTTTCCTCCCTATGCTCTGGAAACCAAAGTTGTAGAAGATGTTTTGAATCATGGGGCCCTATTGTTATACTCTCTCTTTTTTCCGGTTAAAAACTGAGGCAGGCATCATACGGCCTCAGGGGTTTTGCCTTTATACCTGTATCATGTTCCATTGATTTCCATGAAACTTCACGTGGGAGGAATTTGCACTTAGAAGCATAGAATCTTAGGGTTGGAAGGGATCTCATGAGGTCATCTAGTCCAACCCCCTGCTAAAAGCAGGACCACTCCCACTAACTCATCCCAGCCAGGGTTTTATCTAACTGAGCATTAATGTTTACAAAGACGGAGATTCCACCACCTCCCTTGGTAACCCATTCCAATGCTTCACCAATCTCCTAGTGAGAAAGTTTTTCCTAATATCCAACCTCGACCTCCCCAGCTACAACTTGAAACCATTGCTCCTTGTTCTGTCCTCTTTCACCTCTGAGAACAACCTAGATCCCTCCTCTTTGGAGCACCTCTTCAAGTAATTGAAGGTTGCTATCAAATCCCCCCTTAGTCTTCTCTTCTGCAGACTTGCAGATCCTCTCCATAGGGCTCATAATCTCTCCACTTAATTGAGGAGATAAGGTGGGATCGATGAAGGGATTTAGGCATTTGACCACTGAGTGTCACAGTACCTAACTTTTAGGCCTCTAGAAAGTCAGAGTCACTACACTGTGCTCCATAAAACCAAGTTAGTCACCCAGGCTTCCTGTACAATGAAGTGGAGCCAACGTTCTCTATTTTGCAACAAGGATCCCAATTCTGCAAACATTTTTGCATGGGGTTTAGCTTTAAGCATGTGAGTTCTCCCTTTGAAATCATAAGTAAGGTGTAAATTGGTATTAGTGGGACTACTCACACATGCTGAAAGTTAAGCACATATATAAGTGTTTGCAGGATGAGAGCCACCCACAAATACCAAGTAAAGAGAAAAGTAGCAGGGGCTAAGCTTAATAAAACAAACTACAGCAAAACTGTCACATTCATTTACCAAGTTCAATAAAACATTTTTTTGATGGGTACAAGATTTGAACAATCTCCCATTGGTTGATAAGGCCATATAGCAAGGAGAGCAGAAAATACTCACTCACAGTATGTTCCATAGTATAGTGTTTAATAAAACAAAGCATGCTAGGGAAAATGATATGCCAGGTCTTGCTTAGAAAGCTCCCTTTCAGATTCTATGCTGGACTGTTTTTCTTTTCTTTTTTTCCTTTTAATAGATCACAATAGTTTTACTAGGGAGACCTTGACCCAGAACAAATATCTTACTGGAGTGAATTATTTTCAATTGCAATTGGAAAAAGACGGAAACAGAAGCAGTTCCACAAATACAAATCTTCCTATATTAAGCATTTTGCACTCTCGAATCATGTTTAGAAAGATCAGTTGTTATGGCCCATTTAAAAGTAAAACCAACCTGCTGTCCATCCATCATAGGAAGAGGCTAACCAACTCTCACTAGCCACTGTCCACAAGCAAAAACTATGTCTCCTGTGAGTTCTGTCTCATGTACCTGACTATATCAGGGAAGGTGTAAGTAAGTCCAAGGAGGCAAATGATGCATATTAGTTGTATCTAGTGATGAGCAAGAGGAATTCAATGTCATTGGTTTATCTTTACAATATTTGTTACAGCATATTCCTATTGTTACTTTTTGTTACAAGTCTAAATAAATACACATAAAAGTAACAGGGGTCATTTTCTTGGGCAGTTCAAATTTCTGATAATTTCCTTTTTCCTGAGAAGCAATCATTTTCCACCTGACCCCAGCTTAGGTCTTGTTTTCTCTGTAATTCTTGTCATGGAGGTACACAAGGTAAAGGCCTCGCTCAGGCATAAGTTTTAACTTTTTCTCTACCCATGACTAGATCAGAGTCTATGGATATATCTACACTGCAGTAAAAGACCCATGGAAAGGTCACAGCTGCCTCAGGCCTGGGCTGTGAGGCTATAACATTGCAGTGTAGATGTTTGGGGTTGGACTGGAGGCCAACCTCTGAGACCCCCTGAGGGGGGGAGGTTCTCAGCACCTGATTTCAAACATCGACATTGCTATTTTGAACCCTGTGAGTATGAGTTAGGTGACTTATGCTCTGAAACTCAGGGCTGCGGATATTTTGTCACAGTATTCTATTTGTTCTGTCTTAGCCTTCCATGCAAAGATCTGCCTGGTCATTCTTGTAGGGGTAGTTTTTTTTTACATTTCTCTCTCTCTTACAGATAAGAAGTTCACATATAAGGAATTATTTATGCATTTATGTGAAGTGCAGAGGCATTGGCTGTCACCAGCTTTTTGTTTTTATCAATCACATGCTAGCATTGGGTGCATCACAAAACTTAATGTAAAAACTGCAGCAGCATCCTTCCTAAAAATGTCACCTAGTAGTAGAGCTGAACAGGAATTTTCCAACCAAAGAGGGTTTAATTGGAAAAGGACTGTTCCAATCATCTAGTCTGATCACAGTATAACATAGGCTGTAAATTTCACCCAATGACTTCTAATTTAAAGATACCATAGTTCTCATGACTGCCATAAGGGTTCCCTCAGGAGCTCTGAACCCAGGATCATGGGTCCCCTAAGCAAAAAATCAATTCTCTTGGCCGTTAACCCAGATATTGTTCATGGTGAGTATTCTTCTACAGGGAATTTCAGATGGGTTTAGGCTTCTCTTAAGAAGGAAAAAATCCTTTGAGATACACTTGTTATCTATTTTATTATAGAGTCACCAGAAATATCTTTCATATCCTGTGAACTAAATCACAGAGGTTGCTGGGATGCATCCCTGTGCAGAACTGAGCCATACAAGTTTTAAGCTTTTGACACGTTTCATACTTGACTTTATATTTTGGTGAAAAACAATAAGTAATGTCCTTTCTTTCACTGTTAGGTCTTTAGTCCACTTAACAAGTTTGATTAGTTAATATTATCAATTTATAATATGAAATTATGGTTGGAAAATAATTTAGTACTCTACAAGCTCCCTAAATGTCAATTAATGTCCATCATTTACTAATTTATTCTGCAGACATCTCTAGCTCATTTTCATAATTGTCACTATCCAAAAGTGTTTGTTTTAAACAGCAGCTTGCCCTGTATTATTATTTTGATTTGGTCTAGTACAACTATTCAGCATTTAGTTAATTATGTATAGATTAAAATATATATTTTTCTTTGGAACAAGTAAAAGTTTTAATAATTGTTCAGTCGTTAAATACATACAGACTATAGTATATTGATATACTAATGTTTTAACAAATTAACTATGTAAAGCTATTTCACCTTACAGCCTGTGTTTTCCGGGAGGCCAGACTAGCTGATCACAGTGATACCTTTTGACTTTTAATCTAATTCATCTATGGAGAGAAATCTGAGTTTGGGTTCACTGGAGCAGATGGCCTGGACCCTGCGTGTTCCATCCTCGTCACCTAGCACTGGATTATAGAATCCCTTTCATACTTGGCCTCTCTTTCTGGTGCAATAACTCTTTATTTAAAACAAACAAGGAGTCCTGTGGCACTTTTAAAGACTAACAAATTATGTATTTATCTTATTTATTTATTATTTGTTTAAACTCAGTGGAACAGGTTCAGCAGCAGAGATGGAGGAAGAGTTGCTGCATCGGACCATCCCATAACTCAGTAGTTTGTGCTTGCTCCTGAAAAGTGGGTGTCCCCTATTCAAATCTTTTTTCCCCCTCCAAGAGAGGGGGGAATTGAACCTGGGTGGTCTGTATCCCAAGTGAGTGCTTTAACCACTGGGCTAAAAGCTATATGCTAGGGAGCAACATCTTCTCGTCTGGCTGGTTTGTTTGGAGTGAGGCAGGAGACTAACTCATTTTCACAAGAGATGCCTTAGGTGCTAACGCTAACTGATTCCAGGAGAAGGGCTCCTGGTGGTGGATTGGAACAAGACAGGTGCCTATTGCCGTGCCAGGAGAGGAGGCTTGGGACACACTCTTGTCCTTGGTATTTCCCATTGGCTCCTTTAGGTGGTTACGTACCTTTCGTGCTGGCTTTTGTGTTTCACGTATTAAGGCACCTGTCTTTCCCCATTCATTTTCTAGGTGCCTAAAAGATAGGTGCTGCTGAGCATTGCAGTGCCTAAGTCCCTTTTTGGTTCTGGGCCGTACTTCTTTGTGCCTGTCTTGTCCTAACTAGTTCTCTCCCACTTCAGGGTTATGCCCTCAAAAGATTGCCTTTTCCCATCAAGCCCTTTTTGTGACTGATCCTTGAAATTTGACAGAACCAAAGCCCTTTCACCCCTAAGGGAGCCATTCTGAAACTGGCTGCTGCTTCCTGAGACTCCTTCTTTTAAGCTTGGTATGTACTCTGTGTTGCCAGTGATTTTACTTTCTTATTTCCAAGGAGATGGCATATTTTCAGAGCACTACAGAAAAGAGCAGCAACAACAAAATCAATGATAGAGACATACAGGATGGAAAGAGTATTAGTTCATTAATTTCATTTCAGGGTCTAAGTAACTTGTGTAATAAATATTTAGACATAGAAGTAGTAATGTAGGGGCTACTTTATATTCTACTTTACATCTGTACAAGCTCGTGGAAATCAATGGAACTGGAGAGATATAACAGGAGAATTTAGCCCTTGGTATGCAATATGCTTAGGAGATTAAATGGTCCCAGACTGACATCCTAAGATAGTGCAGCATGTGTATTGCACAAAGGTGTCCTCTGTGTGTTGCAGAACCCAGGTATGATGGAGTGTGCCTGTGTAGATCCCCTCAACAGAAAAATCTTTTGCAGCAGAGTGTAAATACATTGCATAATACATAATTTTGCTTGCATAGAAAAATGGTGGCTAGTGGCTATTTACAAATTTTACTTATCCACCCTGGTTTTGAGCTCATTCTGTTTAACTCTGCTGACTTCAGTGCAGCTAATTCATAATTAGGGCTTCTGGGTTTAGATTTTAAATTACAGAGAGATGGTTACTTGTAACCCAAGATGTGTCTCCATAAAGCAATAACGTGGACTATGAGGGTGTGATTTCTAAAGTACACTAATGGTGTTGTGCATTAACTGGTCCATGTAGAGGTTACTGGTGCTCACTAAAGCTTCCCTGGTGCATTTTAACATAGTGCTGTTTGAAACATTGGCACGTTAAAATGCATGAGTTAACATTACAAAGCAATTATTTGTTACCATACATATTACTATAATGACTAACATATATCATATATAATATTCGTTGTGGCATATACAAAGAGAAAACCCTGACCTGCCCCTGATTTTTGGACCTCTATGTAAAACTCAGACATTGCTAGCAATAAACCCTGAGAAATGAAATTAATAAACCCCCCAAAACAAAAGCCCAATCAAGATTTACACTGAAGTGTGAGACCAGAATCAGACCCAAAGACTGAGGCCATTATAGAACAGGATGTGGATACTTGGACTCTTTAGCCAAAGTTTCTAGCTGTTGAAAATGAATACCAGTTGAAGTGTAATAATGAAACAACCATAAGAATCTATTTTTTAGTAAGTAAGTGCTTCCCAAGTAGATTAGATCTGAGTGGACTTCATAGAATTTTCTATTCTTTTCCTTTCCTAGTTAGAGGAGGCTGTATTTAAGATGCACATATTCCTATTTTTGGCAGCGGGATAATGAGCAAGGCTTGACTTGCAACACTCCACAGCTCCATTCATTTAATAGTAGTGCAGGAGATGCAATACTCACTTTCTCCCTCTGGAGCTCACAGTAGTGTTCTGTGGATTCAATTAGTTAGGGGCATAACTCCTTTGAGAATGTAAAGTGCTAAGTATGGCTGGGAGTCATTGCTGTGTAAACACTCAGGATGAAACTCCCCAAAGAAAGAATTAAAGGTGCTAGTCAGTAATTGCACCCATAGAGTTGTTCAGGGTATTGTGGGAGTCAGAGCTGTCTTTTGTCTGGCAGGTGAAACTTTTCTTCTTTTGTGTATCAGAGCAGCTGCAGAGAGCAAAGGTGGAAGCCCATGCTTGTTATTATAGGCCATGTGTTGTGTCATGTCCCCCCTCCCTCTCTCCTGGGAAATCCTTCTTAGGCCTTGTCTACACTAGCACTTACATCACGACAAAAGTTTTGTGGGGTAAGTTTTACCGGCATAAGTGTTTGTGTGAACAGCACAATGTCAGTGGGAGATCCTGTCCCTCGGACATAGCTACCACTGCTCATTTAGTTGCTTGTATTATGTTGGCCGGGGAGGGCTCTCCTATCAACATAAAGCGGCTATGCTGTCAAAATGTATGTCACTGAAAGGCATGTTTTTTCACACCCCCAAGGACAAAAGTTTTGTTGGCATTAGTAATAGTGTAGACAAGGCCTTACACCTGTGGTTTTCAAACTTTTTTTCTTGGGACCCAGTTGAAAAAAATCATTTATGACCACTACCCAACAATTACATCTTGGAGCAATGCAATCCTATCTTTTAGTGGGGGCAGCAGGGAGTGCTGTGAACCAGGGTCTGCGGCCCTGACCCTAAGTTTGAAAACCACTAAGGGTTTTCTGGGTAAAAGGGGCACAGGCTAAGGGAGGGAGGGGAGATTGTGTGTAGAACCATGAGACAGATGTGAGGCCCTACAGGGAGAGAGACAGATGCTGCTGTGGCCAGGCCAGAGGTTCCACAGCCAAGATTTCTGGAAGAGGGTGTGTTGTTTGTGTGAGGAAACAGAACTCATTTACATCTTATAAATGAACACTAAGGCTTTGTCTACATTAGCACGTTGGTTGGTAACACTTGTCAGCCAGGGGTGTGGAAAAACCTGCCCCGCCTCACTGACAAAAGCATTATGTGGATGGACAGCACCATGTTGATGAGAGATGCTCTCCCACCAACATAGCTGCTGTTGCTCATTGGGGGTGTATTCATTACGCCTGCCGACGCAGAATGGCTACACGGGAGACCTTACAGTATTGCAGCTGCAGCAGTACAATTGTGTCGCTGTAATGTCTGCAGTGTAGACATAGCCTAAAGAAATACCTGGCGCCACATAACTCATTTCTGTGCTATTTGCCAAACTGACCTGCAAGAACCTGGATTCTGCTATCACGAGGCAACTGGACTGTAAGAAATGAAACTGTGTATGCACTAAGGCATTAGAATCAATGGGAGTTAGGAGTCTAAATATCTGTGAAGATCTGGACCTAAGAAATCCTAAAGCTATATGCAGCTGTGTGTAAAAAAGATGTATCTGAAAGCTGGCATTAAGCAATACTCAGGCAGTTCATTTACATGCTGAGGATGTTGCTGAGGGCCTTAAAGCACAAGTCGGTGGCTGAAAACTTATTGTAACTTAAATAATTGATAAACATACATCTGAAGATATAAATTAAAAGGTTGCCTAATGTTTCTTTTGGGAAATGCAAAAACATAGTTTAACTAAAGAAGCCCCATGGCTATCACCTGCAATTAATCCTTTTTACAGAGACATTTTATTTTATTCTGTCAGGATCACTGGGAGTAGACAGCTTGCCAGCTTACCAAATGTTACCTGCCACTGACTTCAGTGCTCTCAATGTAACTGTATCGTCAGCCTCTTTATTTATTTATAAACACCATATGCTTGTCATGTCCGAGACTAGACGATGTCATGTAGTCATTCATTAGGATCCTGAAAACAACAAAGACCCCTGATTATATTGCACTCCATTCATTCTTGCCCAATGTTTTATTTCAACATACGATAATGACCTGTACGACATTTGGTACACAGTGTCACAGCATAACCAAATGATTTGAACCAATCATCAGGATATTGTGGCCTAAACCCTTACAATTTTATTGTAGGATTGAAAACAAAAATCAGAGATTTCCTCTTTTGTTTTCCTAGTAAAAACACAATCTTGGCTACTGAGTGTTGTATTTCTGCTATAGTTCCACAGTGCCCTGAAACTGTGAAAGCATTCAACTGGTAATGTTAGACATTGCTTTGTCTTCTAATCATCACGTCTGATTAAGGACTCACTAAAGAAGGGAACAAAATGTCTAATCAGTACTCTGTTCAATATGAATTACACAGGGGATAACCCAACTTCATGGTAGCAAAACTTAAATCCCATCGTAGACTAACTTGGTGTATGAAAAGTACACTTGCATTTTTATGTTTACTTCCATGTGCAGGAGACATAAAATCGTCATAATTTTACCCATTTCCCTGCCAATGTATGATTGCTACCTATACTAGTATGATCTCAAATGTTTTGGCAAATTCATTTGGAAATTACTTAGTTCACAACGCTTCCACCATTTTTCTTGGGAGATTATTTCTCCATCTTCACAGACTTTATTGTTTGGAATTTTTCCTCTGATATCCCCTTATCTAACACCTGTTGCTGTGGCATCCATGTGATAAACAGCCTAATTTGTCTATTGACCATTTTAAAGTTTAAATCCCTAAACACAGATGGACAGGGCTCCAATTGGCAGCCCAGTGGGGATCTGGCCTTGCGTGAAACTCAGAGCTATTAAAACTGTGGATGAAAGGCACCATGCTAGTGTATGGCAATTCATAGGTACGATCGGTGTGGCCTTAGATGTAAAGATGTACCTTTAAGGGTAACTGGCGCAAGTTGTATTTGGGAACCTATTGTATGGGCTGGGGAAAAAAGACGAAATGTTCATCATTACCCAAATAACAGAGGGCATGTGGGATGAGATGGACATAGGTAGTTCGATGCCAGTGTAAGCTAAGAGGTCGAATGATATGTAATGCCTGGCAGAGAATAAAGATACCCCAAGCTGGTGTAATTTTAGGTAGAGATCACATCACACACTGATCCTGGCAAATATTCAGAGCTGCCATATGGTTCCACTTGCACCATGTCACATGTAGGGTGTTAGGAGAATGAACATTCCAAAGTTCTTCAAAGAGGAATCAAGCAGGACAGTGGAATAAGTAGCCTCAAATAAATGTGGTTTTGCAAACCAGCTCAGGTGCCAGCTGGAGTGTGAAAGGCAGAAGCTGTGGCTGGGCATTCGTTGTACACCTCCCTGTCCCTGTCAGAGGCAATGGAAAAACGGACTTCTAACAAATCTAAAAGTCATTTTGACTGAACATTGATTTGCCCTGTACAACGATAGCTGGATGTCTGGTGGCTAAATACAATTCGCCCTCCCCCAGTCTCATGCACATCTAAAGAATTGTATGCACACCCTCATCTTGGTAACTGACAGAGGGGTATGTGCTCAGAGCTGTCTGCTGGGGCAGATGCCCGGAGGCCGCACCACCACACCCCCCAACTTGCTGCATGGTCGCACTTCATATATGCAGAATGAAGAAGCCTGGGATGAAAAATACTGTGGGTGAAATTCTCAGCTGCTCTAAACTAGTGTTAGCTTCAGCAGAGTCATGGAACTCTGCCAGTTTACATGATACAAGGATCTGGCCCTGTATCCAGATTAGACAGAAAGGGTATGTCGACACAGCTGCTGGAAGCAAGTTTGTGTTAGTGGGTCTGTCAACCCCGACTTCAAGACTCTCTCCTAGCAGCTGTGTAGCCGTACCCGAAGGCCAGCGAGCAGAGATACGTTGATGTTGGTAAAAAACAGAAGCCACTAAGTCAGGTGAATTATAATTGCAGGTGGTTAAATGCTTAGTCAGCAAAAACTTTCTGTAAGATTGGCCTTGTAGCACAAGGCACATCTGTGCTGGCCTAGATCAGGCACTTCAGTAGAGGAAGCAGAGGGTGAATGTTTATGCAAGTTGCTGAGAGAAAAATGCACGAACTTACATGTGGACTCATGCAGCCAGCTCTCATTATGATGGCACATGACTGGGGAACCCTTTGTGAGCAATGGTTGCCTGCCTTGTGCATCCCACCCCCACTGCAGCTCTTGATTCAGCAATCAAAATAAAAAATCTTTCATGTGGTTGCATCCTGCTCTACAATCTGTGCTGTACAGCCCCCACAGAACTGACTTCCATGTCTACTTTAGAAACTGACAGGCTCTTATTTACACTCATAGGATGCCACATCCTCGTTTCCTGAATTTAGCCCAATGATTTTTTTAACGGTGTCGGATTTTTTGAGGGTTTGTTGTATTGTTTGTACTAAGCTGTCCTAGTAAATGCAACTAAGAGGTAACTTCACTGTCACTCAGCCAACCCAAATACAGGACAGGATTGTCCCTTCCCTACCATCCCACACACAGTTATGTCAGTGGAAGTCAGGCATAAATGGTTTCTGAATCAGACTCATTAAAAACAAATAACCAAAAATAGCTAGACAAAATAATTAACCTAGAACATTTAGTGCAATTGTCCTATTTCTTGGAAGATATAAAATTCCCTCTTACAAACTCAAAGGCTATGTCTACACTGGCAAGTTAGTTCGAATTAAGGAGGCTTAATTCGAACTAACTAAAGCCATGGCTACACTAGGCTACACCAATGTGGCCATGTTAATTCGAACTAACCAGCCATTGAAATGAATGGGGATCGCTAATTCGAACTAAGCAGGTGCTATGAATGGCACTTGCTTAGTTCGAACTAAATTTTCCTAGTTCGAATTAAGCTAATTCGAACTAACTAAAATTAGTTCGAATTAGTTAGTTCCAACTAACTAATTCGAACTAA